>CM019070.1:325619-780619 GCA_009667805.1 Leptobrachium leishanense | reverse complement strand
TTACTGACGTTAGCAGTTGATGAAAGCTATGCAAACCCAGAAGCATGAGCAGAAGAACACTATCCCAAGATTGATCCTCAACAGCCATTGTATATGGAGGCGGGCATGGCACATTTACAAAGTTACAGTGCCGCTGTATTAATGGGGATAAGGGGTGGAGCAAAGAAGCCTGTTAATATGGGTAAAATAGCAGAGGTTATACAAGAGCTAAAAGAGTCCCCAAGTGCTTACTTGGAGAGGATAATGCAAGCGTATAGATTGTACAGTCCCATAGACCCCAAGGCTCTTGAGAATTGGTGTTTAGCTAACTCCTCATTTGCAAGCCAAGCGCAGAGGGATATACGTAATAAGATACAGAAAAATGATGGGTTCCTTGGAAAGTGTATTAGTGAGTTGATAGAAATTGCCAATAAGGTATATGATAACAGAGATCTAGAAAGAAAGAGAAGAAATCCGGAAGTCTAAAGTCAATGCAGGTATATTAGCTGTGGCAATGGGTGACAGACAGGGAATGGGAGGAGCGAATCAGGGAGCCGCGGGTGGTGAGCGGGCTGGGGACGGGGTAGAGGGACAAGGGGAAGAGGCTGGACTGATCTGGGTCCAAATCAGTGCGCATTCTGTAATGGTGAAGGTCCTAAATTAATGGGGAGAAATGGGGCAGAAAATGATAATTCAGGAGAGGGGTAACCCGTGGAAAAGTGACGAACGAAAGGTACGAACGAGCTGAGAATAACGGGACTGGGTTTGTGGGATTGGCGGGAACATCCTTTGAGGGACAAGCAATATATTGACTTAGACCAGGGCCAATCCCACTCGGTAATAGCGAGCCCGCGGTCATTAGGAGAGTGGGGAGTGATGAGATATTTATGGCTGATACTGGGACAGAGTATTCTGTTGTGACACAACCAATTGCACCCCCGGCGGGAGGAAAGGCTGACATAGTCGGTGCAATGGGGTTTCTGCTAAATATCCTTTCCTTGCATCCAGAATGTGTAGCCTAGGGGGTCATAATGTTGAGCATCAATTTTTGTATATGCCCGAATGTCCTATCCAGCTTCTCAGCCGAGATTTCCTGGGCAAATTAATTTGCAAGCACAAATTACGTTTCTCCCAGGGGGTCACCATGATTAGCCCTACCGGAGAGTGTTAGCTCTACTCAGGAGCACTGTTCAGACACCTCAGATTTAAAACCCAGTAAAATCGCTCTCGTAATGCCGAGGGAGGAGGAGTGGAGATCAATACCACCTACTCCGGTCGCCCCAGACCCCCTTGCACTACTCCTGGGGAGCCCTAGACTCTGGGCAGAAGATAGTCCGCCAGGACTAGCCGTGAATATCCCTCCAGTATATGTTGATTTAAAACCCAGTGCTGTACCTGTTGCTTTATGAAAATACCATATTCCGCAGAAGGCAAAGCAGAATATACAGACTTATTTACAAAGACTGAAAGATCACGGTATATTAAAGTTTTGCGTGTCACCATGGAACACCCCGTTGTTGCCAGTGCAGAAAGCGGTAACTCAGGAGTATCACCCAGTGCAAGATTTAAGAGCAGTTAATGAAGAAACTGTAACTTTGCACCCTGTCGTCCCCAACCCATACAATTTACTGCCGCTTATACCCGGAAGTACAGAATACTATACAGTGCTCAATCTGATAGACGCCTTCTTTTGCATACGGCTCACCCTGCAAGACAGCCCCTCTTTTGCATTTCAATGGGAAGATTCTAAAACAGGGGCGCAACATCAAATGACCTGGACACGCCTTCCTCAAGGTTTCAAAAACTCACCCACTATCTTTGGCTCCACCCTCAGCCAGGATCTCCTGTCCTTCAACTCTCAGTCAAAGTTGTATTGTTACAGTATGTTGATTTATTGTTTGCTTCACCAACTGAAAAAGACTGTCTAGCTGCAACTAGAGCCATTCTAGAACTATTGTGCCAAGTGGGCTACAAAGTATCCAGGAAGAAAGCTCAAATTTGCAAACAAAGTGTGAAATATCTAGGTTTTCAATTGACAGGTACCAAACGAGCATTAGGGCCTGAACGCAAAGAAGCAGTCTGCCGTATCCAGCAACCAAAGGACAAGTTTGTGAATTCCTAGGTGCTGCAGGATTCTGCCGTCTATGGATCCCCAATTTCGCAGAGATTGCCAAACCCCTGCACCAAGCAACCAGAGGGGGTGAGAATGAACCAATTTTATGGTTCAGCGGCTTTTCTGAAACTAAATACTTTGTTAATGGAGGCCCCAGCTTTGGGCCTACCAGACCATACTAAACCATTCCAGCTCTATGTTCATGAGCATAACCAAACTGCAACTGGCGTCCTGATTCAATACCTGGGCTCGTGGCCCAGACCTGTGGCTTATCTCTCCAAGCAGCTTGATCCAGTGGCCTGCGGCCTACCCCCATGTCTACGAGCAGTGGCTGCAACAGCAATGCGGATATCTGAAGCTGACAAGTTAACTTTAGGCCAAGTTCTTCACGTCAAAGTCCCACATGCAGTTAAAGCCTTGCTAGACGTCAAAGGAAGTTACTGGTTCAGTAATAGCCGGAAGACAAAGTATCAAGCCATGATGTGTGAAAATCCACGTGTTCATTTGGACCTCCTCGCTACTTTGAACCCTGCAACCTTGCTACCAGACTCTGAAGAAAATCCAAGTCATGAATACCTTCAGGTCATGGAAGAAGTGTTTAGCAGCAGGCCTGATTTACGAGATGTATCCCAAGACAAATACGACCTGCAACTTTTCCCTGATGTAAGCAGTTATATGGAAAATGCCTAAAGACTATCCGGCTATGCAGTTGTCACGAGCAAAGAAACTCTAGAAGCAAGGCCTCTGCCAAATAATACATCAGCACAACTTGCTCTGACTTGGGCCTTGGAATTGGCTGGAATTGGCTGAAGACAAAAGAGTGAATATTTACACTGATTCAAAATATGCTTTTATGACTGTCCATGTGTTGGTTATGTATGAAAGAGGCACTGGAGTCTTGTGAATCTGCAGTAGAGAACTTTACTTTGTGCATATAGCAATAAAACAACTTATAACAGATTAGTCACTGGATATATATCAGGATGCTTCATCATCACACAGCTAGAAAGGAAGAAGGAAGTAAAGCAGAGACAATAGAGACTTATTTCCTGTGAACATATACCAACGAGTTTAGAACACATTTAACCTGTACTAACAGCGCCACCTGCAGTCCATAGTATAATATATGCTGTTGTATCTCCAACACCCCTTCTCAACAGCATGTGCATAATCATACAACATTCAGCTTCTTTTGAAGAAAACAATAACGTTCCTTTGGCAACGGTTTGGTGAGTGCATCTGCAGTCATCTCTTCTGATGGGCAATACTGAATATCGATAAGTCCTTGCTCTTGTGTGTCCCTGAGCAGATGATATTTTACGTCTATGTGCTTGGTTCTAGGGTTGATCCTTTCTGATTGTGTCAACTTTATACATCCCTGGTTGTCTTCAAAGATGGGTATCGGTTTAGACATATCCAGTCCCATGTCTAATAGAAGTTGACGAATCCAAATTGCTTCTTGACATGCATGTGCTGCTGCTATGTATTCTGCTTCAGTTGAAGAGAGTGCAACAGTCGCTTGTTTTCGACTAGACCAGCTGATGGTTCCTTCTCCGTACTGGAAGATGTAACCAGTAGTAGATTTGCGGTCTGTGATATCTCCGGCCCAGTCAGCATCTACATATCCAATTAAGTTTGCATTGGGTGTTGCTGGCAGTCGCAGTTTCATATGAATTGTTCCTTTTAGATACTGTATCACCCTTTTTACGGCATTCCAATCACGTTGACAGGGTGTTGAAACTTTTCTACAGAGTATACTCAATGCTGCGGCAATGTCTGGTCTTGTCACAGTTGCAATGTATAACAATTTTCCAATTGCTTTGCGGTACTTCTCATTGTTAGGTAACAAGTTTTCCATTCCATTGTCTTTCTGATAAGCTGGTTCCATAGGCGTTTTCACCTCTTTTGCATCTTGCATGTGAAACTCTGCTAGAATATCTGTAATTTTCTGACTTTGGTGAAGAAGATAACTTCCGTCTTCTTCTTTCTCGATTTGGATTCCTAAATAGTGAGCAATGTTCCCAAGCTCTTTAATCTCAAAGTTTTGTTTCAATGTGCTAGTTATTTGATCATAATCCCCTTCTTGTTCAAAACAAATTATGATGTCATCAACATAAATTAGTAGGTAGATCCATTTGTTGTCTTGATTCTTTGAATACAGGCATGGATCAGCGTTACTTCTTGAAAATCCTTCTGTTGTGAGTACTTCGTTCACTTTTTCATTCCACATTCTTGCTGCTTGTTTGAGACCATAGATGCTCTTTTGCAGTTTACACACAAGGTTCTGTCCTGTATTAAACCCTGGTGGCTGCTCCATGTAGAGTTCCTCTTTGATATCTCCATATAGAAAAGCTGTTTTGACATCCAGGTGCTTCACTTGCATTTGTTTTTCAGCTGCAATGCTGAGGAATGTTCTAATGGTTGTGTGCTTTACCACTGGAGCAAATGTTTCATCATAATCTTCTCCATATTTCTGGGAATATCCCTTGGCGACTACTCTTGCCTTGTATCTGTGAATGTTTCCTTCTGCGTCGTACTTCACTTTAAAAATCCATTTACTTCCTATAGTTTTGTGACCGGGAGGGAGCTCTGTGAGAGTCCAGGTTTCATTTTTCTGAAGTGATTTTAGTTCTTCTTCAGCCGCCTTTCTCCACTGATTGGCTTCCCCTTTTGGTAGTTTATCTATGTCTTCCCAAGATGTTGGTTCAAATGTCTCATGTGTCTTAACAGTGTATGACAGCTTGCGCGGTGGGATCCCTTTTGTTGTCCGAGTAGATCTTCTGATTTCTGGTTGTTCTGTCGGTTCTACTGGATTGTGAACAGTTAAGTCATCAATTGTGAGTTCCACTTCTTGGTCTGACTCCTGCACAGTTTCCTTTTGGTCAGCATCTCTTGCTATTTCAATCGGCACCTTTTCTTCGTGTTTTTCGGGAGTCATTATTTCTGATGTTTGGCTTTCATCAAAATAAACACTGCGGCTTACTGTGACCTTGTTGGTCTTTGGATTAAGGATTCTGTATCCCTTACTTTGTTCACTGTAGCCTATTAGAATGCCTTCTATGGCTCTGTTCTCCCACTTGGAGCGTTTTTCACTTGGAATGTAAACGTATGCTTTGCAACCAAACACTCTAATATGACCTATACTAGGTTTTGATCTGTTCCACATTTCATAAGGGGTACTTTCAATAGCTTTAGATGGTAGTCTGTTCTGTAGATATGTTGCAGTCATTATTGCTTCTCCCCAGTACTTGTTGTGTAGGTTGGCATCTGAAAGCATGCATCTGGCCATTTCTACAAGAGTGCGATTTTTTCTTTCAGCTACACCGTTTTGTTCTGGAGTGTACGGTACGGTTGTCTGGTGTATGATACCATGTTTCTTTAGATATGATTCCACTTCTTTACCCATATATTCCCCTCCATTGTCCGTGCGTATTATTCCGGGTTTCCTTTGAAATTTGTTGCTAGTCATCGCTACAAATTCTTGAAGTTTATCAGTTGTCTCACTTTTGTGTTTCATCAGATATGTCGTTGTGTACCTGGAATAGTCATCAATGAAGGTTATTAAATATTTGTTGCCGCTGGGTGTCGGGGTTTTCATTGGTCCACACACGTCACTGTGTATAAGTTCCATGGGTTTAGTGGTTTTTCTTTGACTGGCTTGTGGAAGTGGTGTACGTGTGGCCTTTGCTTTGATGCAACACGTGCACTTCATCAACTTTGGACAAGGTATCATTATCATGTCTTCTGATAATTCTCTCTTAGAAAGTTCCTTTATAGCTTCTGAGTTTCGATGCCCCAATCGTCTGTGCCATAGATGGATGCACTTGTCATGTGGATTATGAGTGACTGTTTTGACTTGAACACGTTCAGTGACGATTTTGTATAGGTGTTCATTCAACCTTCCTTTTGCAACGATTTCTTTTCTGTTTCGAATTGTGCATTCATTACCTCGGAATTGTACTGTAAGTCCATTGTTAGCAAGGTTTTTTACTGATAGGAGGCTTCCTTCTAGACTTGGAACATACAGAACGTTCTTTACAAGGATGCTTCGGTTACCTCCTGATGGTGTGATGCAGTTCAGAAATCCTTGACCTTTACCTTCTGATGTAATACTTTTCCCATTTGCTAGGAAGACTTTGTCTTTTGTATTAAAATTAATTTCTGTGAAGAAGGTCTCATCACTGGTCATGTGACTTGTTGCTCCTGAGTCAATGTACCATCCATGCGGGGTAGTATTCTGAGTTACTTTAAAACTTGCACTCCACGCTGTGTCTTTGCTTTCCTGTGTGGCTGCTTTAGCTCTTTCTTTTGTGAATGTCTCTCTCCTTCGCTGTTCTGCTTTCCAGATTGAACAATTATATTTCAAATGACCTGTCCTTTTGCAGCGAAAACACACTCTGGTCTCTTTGTTTTGTTTTGTGTTTTCATTCACCTTTAGAGCTACTTCTGTTTTGTCATTCTCTTCACCACGTATATTTTCCTTCTTTCTGTTGTATTCATCAATTAATTTCCCTTTAGCATATTCCAGTGTTAGTTCTTCCTCTGGTCTGGTTTCTAGAGCGTTTATCAGGGCACTATATGATTCTGGAAGGCTGCATAATAGTAATGCACTACATGATTGTCTTTTATTTCTTCTCCAATTGCACGTAATTGCTCCACAATTTCCAGCATAGCGTTCACATGTTCACACATTTCCTGGCCTTTTTCCAGCCTCATCTTATACAGTTTACGTAGCAGATATAGTTTACTGTTTAAGTTTGAACGCTCGTGCAGTTTCTGTAGCGCAGTCCACATACCTTTAGCTGTGTTTTCTTTTCTTATATGGATTAGTTGATCATCCTCCACTAACAGGCTTATAACTGCTTTTGCTTGCCTGTTTCTTTTGTCCCATTCTTCTGGGTTGTCAGTGGGTCTGATTGTATCCAGCACCTGCCACAGATCATCTTTGGATAACAGCATTTCCAGCTTAAACTTCCACAGCTGATAATTGGTATTGTTTAGCTTTGCTATTGCATATTTCACATCTGAGCCACTTGCCATCTTTCAGTATATTGGATGCAGCTCCTTTCCTCACACACAGCAGGTATTTGGATGATAGCTGCAGCACTTACTGATTTGTAGTTTCGTTTTCAGTGTCTGGGCCCATAACCTGTTGGTTATGTATGAAAGAGGCACTGGAGTCTTGTGAATCTGCAGTAGAGAACTTTACTTTGTGCATATAGCAATAAAACAACTTATAACAGATTAGTCACTGGATATATATCAGGATGCTTCATCATCACACAGCTAGAAAGGAAGAAGGAAGTAAAGCAGAGACAATAGAGACTTATTTCCTGTGAACATATACCAACGAGTTTAGAACACATTTAACCTGTACTAACAGCGCCACCTGCAGTCCATAGTATAATATATGCTGTTGTATCTCCAACACCATGCACATGGTGCTCTGTACAAAGAAAGAGGACTGTTATCTTCTTTTGAAGACAAGTCAAATATTCTACAGAGATTTTGAGTCTACTTGACGCTGTCTGGAACCTGAGTGCAGTCAGTATAATGCATTGCAGAGGACACCAGAAAGGAAATGATGAAATACCAAAGGGCAACAGAATGGCTGACCAGGCTGCAAAAACAGCAGCAAAATTATTTCCTATTGAACATCAAAATTCTGAAAACCCACAAACATAAAAATATGTCTAACGTCAAGCGAACAAGAAGTGATGAGTCAAGATGATTTGCCGAATTACGAATTTTATATGGACAGAAAGCGATTTGAACCCAATGGCGATTACATTGAAATTATTCTCAACATCTGGTACAACAACTATGAGTTGCTTGAAAGAAACCATTACAATATCCAGTGGTTATTTCCTACCATGACTCAAGGACAGAACTCTCACTCTTGCCCATTGACCTGTCTGGAAAAGACTATGATGAGGAACACCTCAGAAATTCAGCAAAGGCTCCTTCGGGCCTACCAGATGATGCTGAGATTCATCGGCATAAAAATAGTGGGGGAGGATGAAGGAACAGAAAGAACTGAAATTGAACGAGCTGAAAATTTCTCCGCAAGATTCGAGAATCTGACATTGAATACCCATAATAATCTGAGAATTACCCACATTCTGCAAAGATTGGGAGAATTGGGAGCTGAAAAATATCAAGCCCCACTGGTGAAGTTCTTTCTGAAATAAATACTTATTGAAAACGTCAGAGCTTTCCATGCCAGTATGCACGGTGGAAGAGAAATAATGGAACAGCAGTTGGAACCACATTTCTATGTGCATGGACTCTCTGCAATTTGCACGACAATAGTTCAACAGTGCATAACCTGTGCCAGGAATAACCCAAGAACAGGCCCATCACAACCTCCAGAAATGCAACCTATCAGATTGTCCCCAATGGCATCAGTCCAAATAGACTTTACTGTGCTCCCACCCTGTTAAGGATACAAGTACCTGCTCGTGATGGTATGTACGCTAACAGGATGGGTTGAAGCTTTTCCCACCAGAACTGAAAAGACAGCTGAGGTGGTGAGATGCCTCATGAGGAAATTATCCCGCTTTACGGACTACCCCTTGAAATAGGGTCAGATAGCGGCCCTGCCTTTATCCAAACCTGTCTACAGCAACTTGCCCGCCTGTTAGGCATCACCTGGAAACTGAACACAGCCTACAGACCCCAGAATTCTGGAAAAGTCGAGCGAAGGAACAGAACTCTAAAGACTTTGATGGCAAAAATGTGCCAAGAGACATTACTGGGATGGCTGGATGTGCTGCCGATAGTCTTGTTGCATATTAGATGCAGGCCAACCCCACAATTGAAACTAAGTCCGTACGAACTCCTGTTTGGGCGGCCTACCCCTTTGATTAATGGGCTAAGGGTGGACCTTCGGGCAATAAGTGAAACCAAATTAAATGAACAAGTGTTACTGTTGGGTCAGTCAATGCAGAAATTGAATACTTGGTTTGGTGATAATCTACCTCATTTTTTGTATCCACCATTACATAAGTATTGTCCAGGTGATTCGGTATGGGTGAAGGAGTGGAAGACTGATCCACTAGACCCAAAATGGAGAGGTCCTTACCTTGTCCTATTATCCACTCCCACAGTGAAGGTGGCTGAGGTAGTCCCGTGGATACACCACTCGAGATTGAAATCAGCAGCAGCCACATCTGAGTTCCAGTGGAAGGCCGTGCCCAACGAGTCCAATCCACTAAAGTTGAAACTGACAAAGGCTACAGTTGCACCTGCATAAGACCAACAAGTGGGTGTTTTGACGGCCATAATAATGCCTGACCACCTGCCAACAAGGGAGGAGCGGGAAACCCGCAAAGACATAGAAACATAGAAACATAGAAAAATGTCGGCAGATAAGAACCTTTCGGCCCATCTAGTCTGCCCAATTACATGGATACTTTACCTGGATTTAGCTTTTGTTTAGGATAGCCTTATGCCTATCCCATGCTTGCTTAAATTCAATTACTGTTTTGGCCTCTACCACTTCTACTGGAAGACTGTTCCATGTATCCACCACCCTCTCAGTAAAATAATGCTTCCTGATGTTACTTTTAAACCTTTGCCCCTCTAATCTAACACTATGTCCTCTTGTTTTGCTATTTTGTTTCCTTTTAAATATACTCCCTTCCTCTACCTTGTGGATTCCCTTTACGTATTTAAATGTTTCTATCATATCTCCTCTGTCTCGTCTTTTTTCCAAGCTGTACATGTTAAGATCATTAAGCCTTTCCTGGTAACTTTTCTCCTTCAAGCCGTACACCATTTTAGTAGCCCTTCTCTGAACTCTCTCTAAGATGTCTATATCCTTCTGGAGATACGGTCTCCAGTACTGCACACAGTACTCCAAGTGAGGTCTCACCAGTGCTCTGTACAGTGGCATGAGCACTTCCCTTTTCCTACTGCTAATACCTCTCCCTACACAACCAAGCATTCTGCCAGCATTTCCAAGCATTCTGCTAGCATTTCCTGCTGCTCTATTACATTGACTACTTACCCTTAGATCCTCTGAAATAATAACCCCTAAATCCCTTTCCTCAGATGTTGAGGTTAGAACTGTATCAAATATTCTATATTCAGCCCTTGGGTTTTTACGTCCCAGGTGCATTATCTTGCACTTATCCACATTAAAACTCAATTGCCACAACTCTGACCATTTTTTTAGCTTACCTAAATCATTTGTCATTTGGCTGATCCCTCCAGGAACGTCAACCCTGTTGCAAATCTTTGTGTCATCAGCAAAAAGACATACTTTTCCCCCTCACTGTGGCGGGGAGGTGGGAGTTGTTTGACAAGGCCATTAAACGAGGGTTTCAAGTCACCTTTACCCTGGGTGCCATTTTACTGCTGATTTTGTTTATAGTTACTTATGTGACTGTTCTTATTGAAGGCATCAAGTGCCAAGAAGATACCAAGAAGCTAAATGCCTCTCTCATTTCTAACCAGACAGGTGGAAGAAGCAAACGTGATCTGGGCTCTGTGTCATCACCCAAAGACCACTTGTTAATAAAGTTTAGGTATGCTTACGCCCGGAAGTCTGGACAGGCCTCATGCTGGGTATGCAGCAGACTACACAAATAGACAATTTATATTCCGTTTGCTGCAGTGCCTTTGAATCTAACTACGTTTTTCGCTTCTTTTGACAGTCCAACCATTGAACAACACCCAGCTGGAACAAGCTGGGAATTTACCTGAATATCCAATAACTGGTTCTGTGTCTCCTCCTGATTTCTTTTTCCAGATAGGGAAGGCTAGTCTGAATGTTGAGAACAGCCCATGACAATTCAGCCGCTTTCATTTAACAGCCAATGCATCAGTGCCAGGGTCAAATATAGGGAGAGTTATTATTACTCCAGCCGATCCCACCAAGGCAAGGAGACTTATTCTTGCAAACACTATCACTAATGCACAGTAGACATGTGCATTCGTTTTAGTACTAAAATGATTTAGTCCGAATTTTGGGATAATTTAGTTTTCGTTTGACTAAAGAGATACGAAACTGCTCAGTCCAAAAAACACGAAAGAAACTAAAATAAAATGCACTACATTTTAGTTTCAGTCCTTTTTGTGATATTACATTGATCAGTGAAGGAGACCAGAAATGAAGAGCGCACCATCGCAAAGCTACAGAAAAGGTTTGTATGCATAATCCTTCCCGACCCCTACCCGAAAATCTGACAGTGATAGAGCTCCAGAATACTCACTCGCAGCACAGACAGCCAGCACAGGAGAGGAAACCTTTACTTAACCCTTGCTTGTCTAAGAGGCAGACAAGGTGATAAAAGCAGCTGGAGAAGGAAAACATTCATATAAAATCACACTGAAAGCTAATGACAGAGGAGGGCTGGATAGTAAAAACCCCTTTATAACAAGCAGCGCTGGGAGAAGAGAGGGACTTTATAAAACGTGTGTTATCTCCCCTCCCGCTCTGCATAATAGGGGCTTAGGTCTGATACATTTTATATTATCCAGGAGCACTATCCCCCTTTCCACATCTATAATACACGTTTTATATAAAGTCCCTCTCCTCTCCCAGTGCTGCTTGTTATAAAGGTTTTTTTTTACATCTGATACATTTAGTATCCAGCTCTTACAGTTACTCTGTCACTATGAGTCTTCAGTGTGATTTATTTGAATGTTTTCCCTGGATTTAAAGTGCTGTATTTTACTATAAAAATAAATTTGCACCAGTCTGTAATGCAGGGTTTGGATCCCCTGTGAAGTGTGTGTATGAAACCCAATGGCAAGCTATAGATAAGTAATCTTTTAGTGAACCATGAATAGTAGCTGAAGTCCAGAAAATAATACAGTCAAAGGTTGGAGTGGAATTCGTAAACAAAGTCCCAGAAAGAACAACGGATAATAACGAGGATGATGGCGTGGTCAATGGTACAATCCGGGTCGAAGGGTGTAGAAGGTGGCGTAGTCGTTGGCACAGTCCGGGTCGAAAGGGTTGGAGAAGGTGAAGTAGTCGGTGGCACAATCCGGGTCGAAGGGTTTGAAGAAGGCGGCGTAGTCGGTGGCACAATCCGGGTCGAAGGTTGAAGAAGGTGGCGAAGTCGGTGGCACAATCCGGGTCAAAGGTTGAAGAAGGCAGCGTAGTTGGTGGTACAATCCGGGTCGAAGGGTTGAAGAAGGCGGCGTAGTCGGTGGCACAATCCGGGTCGAAGAAGGCAGCGTAGTCGGTGGTACAATCCGGGTCGAGGGGTTGAAGAAGGTGGCGTAGTCGGTGGCACAATCCGGGTCGAAGGGTCAGAAGATACGTGATCAAGGAATACGAGGAGCACTCGGAAAACTGAGGCGGAAGGCACAGTAGAACCTGGATAATGTGCTGGGAAGGAAGGCGGTTTTAAATAGGGTTCATGGAATCATGAAAATACCTCTCACCTGGATATTGTGGGTGGAGTTGAGGTACCTGGATTTTTGGTAGGTCAATGGGAGGCATTCGAGGATCTCCAGAACAGGTGTCACGCAGTACCCTTAATCGGCCAGCCGAGGGCGCCAGAGTACCTGGTTTTACACTACATAGGAGGGTTTGTTCTCGCGCGTGCGCACTTTCCTTTTCAGAGTTCGGATTCAGCCGGCGGCGTGGGGCGTCTCCTGGCTCTTCCTCTCCGTCCTGCGGGCCCAGAACTTGGAGCGACGCGCCACGAGGGATCTCGGGTGAGTAGGGAACCTCTCCCAGCATGGCGGTGTGGACCGGGGCATGACAGGAGCCCCCACCAAGGCGCGACCCCCGGGCGCGCCTCACCGATGGCTTGGAGGGGTAACGAAGGTGAAAGGCACGAACCTTAGCCGGAGCATGGACATTGGCGCCAGGTTCCCAGGAGCGATCTTCAGGACCATAACCTCTCCAGTGGACTAGGTATTCCAGCTTGCCATAACGAAGTCGGGAATCCAGGATCTTCGAGACCTCGAACTCTTCCTCTCCGGACACAGACACGGGAGTGACCGGGTCGGCGTGTCATCCAGGAAAAGGATTCTCACGCCAAGGCTTTAGGAGGGAGACATGGAAAACAGGGTGAATCCTGTAGGAGGAAGGAAGGGTTAAATGGGCCGCCACAGGGTTGACCATCTTGAGGACCTGGAACGGGCCGATGAAGCGAGGCCCCAATTTCTTGGATGGGCAGTCCAATCGAAGATGGGCAGTGGACAGCAACACCTTGTCTCCGGGTGTGTATTGTGGAGCGGGTCTTCGGTTACGGTCTGCATACCTTTTTTGGCTGTCTTGAGCCAGTTGTAGTTGTTGGCGTAATGTTCGTAGTTGGAGACGTAAGGGCCTTAGTCGGTTTGACACTTCAGGAACAGGAGTATTCAGAGGTATGTCGGGTAGAATATCGGGATGGTATCCGTAGTTGGCATAAAAAGGAGAAAGACGAGTTGACGAATGTACCTGGTTATTATAGGCGAACTCAGCGAGTGGTAAGATGTCCAGCCAGTCGTCTTGGAGATGTGTGGTGTAACAGCGAAGGTACTGTTCCAACGTCTGGTTCGTCCGTTCGGTTTGTCCGTTGCTCTGGGGATGAAATGCAGAAGAGAGATACCTAGTAATTTTTAGGCTACGACACATCTGAGACCAGAAGCGAGAAGTGAATTGGGAACCCCTGTCTGAGACGATGGAATGAGGGATGCCATGCAGTCGGAATATTTCTCTGATAAAGAGGGTAGCCGTATGGGCAGCGGTAGGGAGGCCTATCGCTGGAATGAAGTGGGCCATTTTGGTGCAACGGTCCACCACTACAAAGATAATTGTGTGCTGGCGTGAGGGAGGTAGGTCCACGATGAAATCCATCAAGAGGTCTTTCCATGGATGTAATGGAAGCGCCAAGGGTTGTAGAAGACTGGCAGGGCGGGCTCGTGGTTGTTTATTACGTGCACAGATAGGACAGGAAAGAACAAAGGCGGCAACATCCTTCTTGACTGATGGCCACCAGAAGTATCGTTGTACGGTATTTATGGTTTTCTTAATACCCCCATGTCCGGCAGCTGGAATATCGTGTGCATGTTGTAGCACTTGTAGACGGGTCTCAGGAGGCGCATATATTTGCTTTTCGTGATACAGGTATCCTTTGATGGGAACGAGTCCTTGGATGTTAGTTGGTGGATGTCGACTGTGCCTTCGTATGTATTCCATTAGGGTGTCTTTTGTGGCACAGAAAAAGCCACTAGGCAGGATAGTGTCGTTTGAAATCGTGGTAGTGGGGATACTGGAATCATACTGACGGGAGAGGGCATCCGCCTTTCCATTTCTCTTTCCAGGTCGATATGTGATGAGTAGCGAGAAACGAGAAAAGAAAAGTGCCCACCTGGCTTGTCGGGGTCGAAGTCGTTTGGCGGTACGGAGGTATTGAAGGTTGCGGTGGTCAGTAAAAACTGTTACAGGGTGTGTCGCTCCTTCAAGAAGGTGTCTCCATTCCTCGAGAGCATTTTTTATCGCAAGCAGTTCTTTCTCACCTATGTTATAATTTCGTTCGGCAGAATTGAGGCGTCTAGAATAAAAGGCTACCGGATGCAGGAGTTTCTTGTCCCCGGATCTTTGGGATAAGATTGCTCCCAGGGCAATGTCGGAGGCATCTGTCTCTAAGTAGTATGGGAGGTGAGTCTCAGGCTGTTTTAGAACGGGTGCTTGAGTGAAGCTCTTCTTAAGTCTTTCGAAGGCCTGTTGAGCCTCCGTAGACCATTGAAATCGCACGTCCTTTTTGGTTAGCGAGGTTATAGGTGCGCTGAGGTGTGAAAAGGATCGGATGAAACGTCGGTAGAAATTGGCAAACCCCATGAATTGATGGACCGCCTTTTTGTCTTTAGGTGTTGGCCAATCAAGGATGGCCTTGACTTTGGCTTCATCCATCTCGACGTGTCCTGGTGATAGGATGTATCCCAGAAACTCGATGGATGGAGTTTCGAAGGTGCTTTTTTCAATCTTTCCATATAATTTGTGCTGACGGAGGCGAGACAGGACGAGCCGGACGTGTTGTTCGTGCTCTTGGAGAGAACGGGAGAATATCAGTAGATCATCCAAGTAAATCACCAGGAAGGTATCCAGGACGTCACGAAAGATGTCATTGAGAAAGTGTTGAAAGGCAGCTGGGGCATTGCACAAGCCGAATGGCATGACGCGATACTCAAAGTGACCGTATCGAGAACGGAAGGTGGTCTTCCACTCGTCCCCTCGTCTCATTCGCACCAAATTATAGGCTCCGCGGAGATCAATCTTTGTAAAGATACAAGCGTTCTTTACTCGATCCAGTAGCTCGGGAATCAGTGGTAACGGGTAACGGTTACGTACCGTGATTGCGTTCAATGCTCTGTAGTCGACGCATGGTCGAAGTCCACCATCTCTTTTCCCAAAAAAGAAGATACCGGCCCCGGCAGGTGAAGTGGAGTGACGTATGAATCCTTTTTGGAGTCCGTCCTCAATATACTCCTTCAAGGATTGAGATTCAGGAACGGATAAGTTGTAAATGTGCCCATGGGGTATGGGTGCTCCTGGAAGGAGGTCGATGGGGCAATCGTACTCTCTGTGTGGAGGTAGCGTGTCGGCCCCTCTCTTCTCAAACACATCTTGGAAGTCAGAATATTTGACCGGTAGTTCAGAAGCTGGGTAGGTAGAAAACCCGATCTTTTCGGTGGTATACCCGTTCATACAGAAGTGTTGACAATGATGAGAGGGAAAAGAGACGCTATTGGAGGACAAGTCGATGGAAGGGTTATGGGTGCGGAGCCAGGGAAGCCCTAAAACCAAAGGGAACAAAGGAGAAGGTACAATGTCCCATTGGAGGTGTTCCTGGTGTTTGGTTCCGATGAGCAGCATCAAAGGGGTAGTTTCATGGGTGATGGGACCGGTACGTAGAGTGCTTCCGTCGACCATTTATAAAGGCGTGGGATTCTTCTTTAGTCGTGTAGGAACCGCTAGGGAGGTAGCGAGGGTGAGATCGAAGAAGTTGTTACTAGCTCCGGAGTCTATGATGGCGGACACGTTCACACTTCTATCTCCCCACTGCAGGATGACAGGAATGGTCAGATGAGCGGAGGCGGAACCAAATACACATTGAAGTGATATTAAGGAAGGATGGTTCTTACCTCCGTCAGAAGGAAGTGGTGGTCGTATAGGGCAGCCACGCAAGAGGTGACCGGGTTGTCCGCAGTACAGGCAGAGGTTTTGAGTGCGTCGTCTGCTTCGTTCAGCAGGGGACAAGGGACCTCGTGCTAAGCCAATCTCCATGGGTTCGGGAGGTGAAGGAGTGGAGTTGGGAGGTCTGACAGAGGTCGTGGATGGAGTTTAAGACCACCGGACAGGTAAGGAAGGAGCGGTGGCCATTCTTTCCTGACGTCTTTCTCTGAAACGTTGGTCCAGGGTTAGGGATCGCAGGATCATGGCGTCCAGTGTTGTGGGAACCCCTATTCGGGCCAGTTCGTCCTTTAGCTGATCAGAGAGGCCATGATGGAAATGATCTCTAAGACCTACGTCGTTCAGGCCTGTATCTGCGGCCAGAGCTCGAAACTCGGAGATGTAGTCCTCCACTGGTCGTCGTCCTTGTCGTAGATGCCGAATGGTGGATAATGCGGTTGATGAACGCAGAGGTTCATCATATATAGGGTTCATGGCTTGGACGAAGGAATTCCAGGAGGATAGAAGAGGACTCCCTTCATGCAGGAGTTGAAAGGCCCAGTCCTGTGGAGCCCCGGACATCAACGAAATGGCTGAACGCACTTTTACGGAGTCGGATCCATAAGTACGGGGACAAAGAGAGAACATAAGTTCACAGGCGGTAATAAAGGTGCGGTACCTTGTGCGATCACCGGAAAACCGTTCGGGTGCATTGGCTCTGGGTTCTGGAGCGAGGAGTTCAGCTGGCTGAATGACGGAACCGGAGGGTGAAGGAGGCAATGCCGTGGCCTCGGCACGACTCCTCTCTCTATGGAGTAAGGTTTCTTGGCTGATCTGTAGGTTCTGTACCATCTTGGCTAGGGCGGCCATCTGTTCGGTGAGAATAGCAAGAACTTGAGCTGTGCTTGCGGGTTCCATGATGATCCAGGTTCTTATGTAATGCAGGGTTTGGATCCCCTGTGAAGTGTGTGTATGAAACCCAATGGCAAGCTATAGATAAGGAAATCAGGAGACAAAGGAGAGTTAAGTAATCTTTTAGTGAACCATGAATAGTAGCTGAAGTCCAGAAAATAATACAGTCAAAAGGTTGGAGTGGAATTCGTAAACAAAGTCCCAGAAAGAACAACGGATAATAACGAGGATGATGGCGTGGTCAATGGTACAATCCGGGTCGAAGGGTGTAGAAGGCGGCGTAGTCGTTGGCACAGTCCGGGTCGAAAGGGTTGGAGAAGGTGAAGTAGTCGGTGGCACAATCCGGGTCGAAGGTTGAAAAAGGTGGCGTAGTCGGTGGCACAATCCGGGTCGAAGGTTGAAGAAGGCAGCGTAGTCGGTGGTACAATCCGGGTCGAAGGGTTGAAGAAGGCGGCGTAGTCGGTGGCACAATCCGGGTCGAAGGTTGAAGAAGGCAGCGTAGTCGGTGGTACAATCCGGGTCGAGGGGTTGGAGAAGGTGGCGTAGTCGGTGGCACAATCCGGGTCGAAGGGTCAGAAGATACGTGATCAAGGAATACGAGGAGCACTAGGAAAACTGAGGCGGAAGGCACAGTAGAACCTGGATAATGTGCTGGGAAGGAAGGCGGTTTTAAATAGGGTTCATGGAATCATGAAAATACCTCTCACCTGGATATTGTGGGTGGAGTTGAGGTACCTGGATTTTTGGTAGGTCAATGGGAGGCATTCGAGGATCTCCAGAACAGGTGTCACGCAGTACCCTTAATCGGCCAGCCGAGGGCGCCAGAGTACCTGGTTTTACACTACATAGGAGGGTTTGTTCTCGCGCGTGCGCACTTTCCTTTTCAGAGTTCGGATTCAGCCGGCGGCGTGGGGCGTCTCCTGGCTCTTCCTCTCCGTCCTGCGGGCCCAGAACTTGGAGCGACGCGCCACGAGGGATCTCGGGTGAGTAGGGAACCTCTCCCAGCATGGCGGTGTGGACCGGGGCATGACACAGTCATCTCTTCTCTGAGCTTTCAGACCGATTTACGTCAATATTTTCCCTCTCCCCTGCTTTTATATTCCTGTGTCTCCCCCACAGAGATACAAAGTTTAAGTAAAAGTTCCCTCTCCTGTGCTGGATAAGCATTGCATTCCGAAGTTCTGCACCCTCCACATGCCAATGCAGTAGGATGTTCTATAAAAGGGCATTAATTAATGCAGGAGGATGTTCTATACATTATACAGAGAGGAGCCTTTTTTTAGCCCTTTAAATCCAGTGGCTGTGAGCGCTGAGATTGGCTGCTTGTTATATTATCTCTCAGTACAATGTATCAGGCTCAGCTGTTACAGTAACTGACTGTAACAGCGCTCAGAGTTTCAGTAAAACAAGGAAATAATATTGTTCTGACCTCTTATATATAAAAATAATATTTACTAGTTTTACTGAAACTCTGAGCTCTGTGATGAGCAGCAGTCAGTTACTGTAACAGCTTTGCCTGACACATTGTACTGAGAGTGAGAGATACTGTAACAAGCAGCGATCTCAGCCCTCTGAGGAGCCACTACAATAATAATTGTATCCACTGGTTTTTGGATGAATGAAATTAGTTTTCATACTAAAGAACTGAAAACGAATTTCTTTAGCAACTAAATAAATTGCATTTTAGGACTAATCCATTAGTTCCAAACGAAATTTTGTGCTGTGCACATGGCTAATGCACAGAACGCAAGGTATCTTTTAAATCAATTGATTAAGCTGATGGTGGAGGTTTATAAAAGGAGAGGATTATATGGCTCCCTTTTTGCTAACTGGGGAGTTCCATATATGCTGTGGGAATGTATTTTACAAATGGATACCACAAATGCTCACAGGGATGTGTTATGTGGCCAAGCTAATTCCCATACAAAGAGTACAAGGAGATGATGCACTACCAGATACTTCATTACACCCTAGATACCCCTTGGTTTTTGGTAGACAGAGGCGGGAAATGTTTTCAAAAGGGGATCAAGCATCGGCGGCATGGACTGGCTGGGGAATAGAACTCATGAGATGAATGAACAATTATTCTGTGTTGATGGATGAGATATTAAATCTGGCCAGCAAAGATATTCAATTGTTGAACTCTGAACTGTGAGAAATCCGAAAAGTGCAAATGATACTTGATATGGCATTAGAACAAATAAGCGCTGCATTAAATGGGTTATGTGAAATGAGAATGCACTATGAATGTTGTACCTTCATCCGAAATTCCACTGAAGAGGTCCCAGACTATAACCAGGTAATCCAAGGCCACCAGGAGAAAGTAGCCCAGTTGCAGAACAAGGCTAGGCAGATAGCAGCAGAAGGTTCAAATCCCTTTTCGAGGATTCGGGCCATTCGGATATTGGTTTGGATCCATCCTCGGGCTCATCTCCCGAGCTGGATCTATGATCACAATGGTTATTGTGATACTGATAATAGGGTAGGGCTATGTCTGTGGCCCATGTGTAAGAAAGTTTTTACCCCCAGGAAGAAGATGCCATTGATGGTTACTCCTGATTTGTTTCCAATGAAGGAGCCACCCCCTGATACAAGGCCTTGTTAATTTAGAATATTTAGATAAGTGGCTAAGGGTGCCAAGAGAGGAGAACTTGACACCCTAGTCAAGGGGGGAATGAAACAGAAACAGGCCAGAAATTATTCACCATATTGTTCCTTAGCAGCCATCTTGGGCTGAGCCGAGATTCACGTACTTGTAAATAGCGGATATTAACTGACTTAACTTTCATTAACTGAAAAGTTTTGTTTTGATTTTAGACATTCCAGGAGACTTGCTGGCATAGCAATTAAATAGAAAATCCGGCCTGAATAAACAGTGGGTGCCAAGAACGGTGATTTAGAAACACCAAGGTCATAGAGCCTAGCTGAAGACAAAGCCCACATTAGGCCATCTGCGTCCTTATCAGTAAAAGGGAGGAGAACAAGCATTTGGGGAGAGGACAGAGACAGGATCTAGCCGAACTCTAAATTATCTGTCATAATTGCATGAGAAACAGCCAATTTGTGGAATGTTTTTGTGTTCAGGATGAGGGGATGGCATATTTGCCCTGGGAAGGGCAAATCGCCCATGAGTGTGTTGTTGGGATGTACCTTTTTACGTATTCATGTATAAGAATTGAAACCCAACTTGAAGTCGGCACTCAATCTTTGCGATTCAATCCAGATTGAGACTTGACGTCAATAAAGAACGCATTTCCGGCCATTGACTCGTGTCTGGCTTGTCATTGTCCGCACTGTGCTGACCTTTCTCCCGACAGAACTGAGTGGATTCCGGTAACAGTTCCAGCTTTGTACACCTCCCCTGCTAAAAGGTATCGTGACAGCTTTCTGGAAGATTCAGGTACCACAAGCAGATTGCTGTGCCCCCAGCTAAATACACTGTGTCCCCCAACTAAACACACTGTGCCCTCCCAGCTAACCACACTGTGCCTCCAGTTAAACTCTGCCCAAGCTAAACACACTGTGCCCACAGTTAAACACACTGTGTCCCCAGCTAAACACACTGTGCCCCCCAACTAAACACATTGTGCCCCATCTAAACACACTGTGCCCCCCAGCTTAACACACTGTGCCCCCCAGGTAAACACACTGTGCCCCCCAGGTAAACACACTGTGCCCCCCAGCAAAACACACTGTGCCCCCCAGCTAAACACACTGCGCCGCCCAGGTAAACAGACTGTGCCCCCCTCGCGAGAAGGGAACCAGGAAGCAGGATGCCATGAGCGCTGGAGAATACGATCGTGGAAGAACGCCATGATCTACGGAGAATGCGATCGCGGAAGTCAGCGAGGGAGTGCAGTTAAAGGTAATGTATCCAGCCTGAGTGTGGCTTGGGGTTACCGCTCTCAGCACTGAAAGTTAACCCCGAGCCACACTCGGTAATACCGTCGGGGGCTGTTAAACTGAAAACTTTAGTAATGTACGTGCATATACACGTAAAAAAAACAACAAAAATACGCTGCCCGGACACATCTAGGTTCCATACTTTTTTTGCACATGTTAACGCTACACAAATATATGGCTCCATAGGCGGCTATGTGTATGGAGCCATTTATTTGCATATGTTGCATATAGTATAATACGCGCATACGTGCGTGCGTGCGTATCAGTGTGAATGAGGCCTTAATCACATGTTTTACCTAGTTAAGTTGTGGAATTTTTTTTAACAAAGTAAAAGTCGGGTGAAATCTGTGAAGGTCTTTAAATTCTGTGGAATCTGTAATGGCGTGTGCGCGCTTTAGTATACTGCGTTTGAACAAAAAAACGACGAAGAGAATAGCAGTCACCTCTCACTTCAAGGGGAGGTCAGGGAGATCACCCTGGTATTCAAAAGGATTAAACCTATACACTTAACAAAACACAAATTACCACCATGAAGTGAATCAAAAACCACAGATTCACCGCACTCACCAGGAATGTCGGAAAAAAACTAATATTACTTTATTTTATTATAAGGGATAAAAGACCTTCATTGGCAAAAGCTAAAAAAAAAAAAAGATAAAAACATCATCACACAATATAGGAAAAGAAAAAATGTCATCATTGACCTGAGACAAAGGTCAAAATGTAGTCACCATTGGACTAGACTGTAGACTGAAAGCATTTTATGAATAAGATATCAAATCACTCCACCTGGTAGTTGCAATATAGCCACAAATATATCCATGTGAACAAAAGGTGTAGTCTATAGACAAAACACTGACCCTGTCCCTCTAAAGATTTCTATACTTTCCCTAACATAGAAACAACAAACAAACACATACTAAAATAAATACATGCACACGCTCAAACACAACAGGTGTTTCGTCTGTAAACACCCGACTTCAACAGGAGCAAAATGGTGACTAAAGATATAATCTTATTGTGCCCAATATATAGGGATACAGAGAGTCTGACAACCAATGAGCTTCGAGATACCCAGCCAGCAGCTATTCATTTCGTAATTACCTTTATTTGATGGATAGATTAATTCTCCAATACTCCTCCAGCAATCTGGAGGAGAGAGGGGCCAATCGTTTGAATGAACACCCATGTGACCAATGATCCCCCAATCAGATGACTCCCAACGAAACCCCCATCTGTATTCATCATATCAAAACCTCTGTAATAAACCATCAGATGGCTCGAGTGCCTCTATGTTCAAATAGAGCACCACCTATAACGCCATCATTTCTATCACGATGATCAGACGGAGAGTACACCACTGGAAATATCCCAGCTATAGCGGCGTTACATGGTTAAAGGGTGCCAATCGTATCGCTTCCTTAGTATACTAGTTACACGGAGGGCCAATCGACTGAATGAGATACCACATGATGCGCTGGGACCAATCAGGTCACTTCCTTAGTATACTGGTTACCCGGAGGGCCAATCAAATGAATGAGGAGTACATGTAAACAGAGATATCATGTTGGATGGATCCATATATGCAAATTAGATTTTACAAAAATGGCGTAAACGTAAAGCCCTCATTAAGTCCCAGGGGGGCTAAGGTTTTTAAATTGTAGATCCACCTGCACTCCCGTTGTCTCAATTTTCGATCAAAGTCCCCCTTCCTTGGTGAGGGGATGACTTGCTCCAAACCACATAATCTCAATACAGAGGGGATATTGTTATGATGTTTGGCCAGATGTCGTGATATAGGAGTTTCCTGAACTCGTCTCACCGAGTGGATATGTTCCCTAATTCTTCTCTTAAAGGGTCTTAAGGTCCAGCCCACATATTTCTTGCCACATTCACAAGCAATTGAATAGATCAAACCCCTTAGAATCTAATTTCAAAATGACGCTTATTCAGAGAGTCGGTGATAGATTTAGACCGTTTTGGAATATATTTACACGCAACGCAGCGGCCGCAGGAATAGGTGCCTCTCTCTCAGATTCCCTGACAGCCAAGTCGGTGGAGTTCTTTGGAGAGTAACAGTATGATGGCTATGTACAACGTTGTCCCGTATATTGGAACTGCGTCTGGCCGTAATAGATGCTCTAGGAGGTTAACACCTCTGCTAAATGGAGATCAAAAGGTTAAAAGGGGCCAAAACCGATTTAATTTGGTTGTGATCATATCCCAGCCAGCGTCAAAGGTCCCTATACAGCGAATGATTTTATTGGGGTCTTTCTTTTTATCCACCAATAATGTTTCACGTGATGTCTGCAGGGCACGCTGGAAGGCCCTCTTTAGTTGTTTGTTAGGATAATCTTTGTCCCTAAAGTCTCTGCAGATTTTTTGCTTTGTCCCTGAATTCTTCTTCAGTGGAGCAGATCCTACGTAGTCTTAAATACGGTCCAGAATCAGCCTTAGAAATCCTTACATCCAGGAAATTGATTTTGTTCTCTTGTACTTCATATGTGAATTTCAAATTAAGCTGGTTACGATTTAAGAGTGACACGAATTCCACAAATTCAACCTGCGTACCACCCCATACAACCAAAATATCATCGATATAGCGAATCCATAATTCCACTTTAGAAAGATAGTGTTCAAGTTCCTGGTTAGCCATAATTTCCTCCTCCCAAATACCCAGGAATAGGTTGGCGTAAGATGGCGCTACTGACGAACACATTGCCATACCTTGTTTTTGCAAAAAGAACTCGCCTTTGAAGGTAAAAAAATTGTGTGTTTACACAAATTCTAGAAGGTCAATCGAAAAACGTGTAGTCGCTTCATTGCAATGTTGGTCACGATCGAGATATTTCTTAACATGTTTCAAGCCTAAATCGTGGGGGATACACGAATATAGAGACTCTACGTCAAGACTACAAAGTAATACATTGGCATTGAAATTTCTGCTCTGTAGAATTTGTAAAACATGCTTGGTGTCCCTCAAAAATGAGGGTAATGACGTGGCATATTCCCTTAGCACTTTATCAAGGAAAACACTGGCATTTTGAGTTAGGTTGTCATTGCCAAATACAATCGGACGACCTGGAGGTACTCTAAGATTCTTATGCGTTTTGGGATTACCATAAAAAGGTTGCAATAGTTGAACAAGAATGCAAGAGAAATTCACGCTCTGATTTAGCAATGATACCCTCCTCATATGCCAAGTTAACTGAGATTTTAACTGATCCAAATACAGAATGGTTGGATCTTTAAGTCTAGTATACGTTGAGACGTCATCCAAGATAGTAAGTACCATGGTTTCATAAAAATCAACGGACATTAACATCATATTTCCACCTTTGTCAGACTGTTTAATAATCAAGTCCTTACATTCCTCCAGCTCTTTTAAAGCTTACCTTTCAGGTGGAGATAAATTGTCCAAATGCATGGACTTAATGTTGGAATAGTCTAAATTGTCTATCTCAGCACAGACCAATTTGCAAAACAGCTCAATATTGTCAATCTTTCAAATTCGAAGTAAAGCGACTTTTGAGTCTTAGATCAGGTAAACCCGAGTGTTCCCCACTCTGCTCGCCCAATAGATCAGACAAGATTTGTAAACATGGTAGGTCGGCGACTTCTAAACCCAATTGACTAGCCCTCTATTCATCCTTGATCTTATGTACCTTGTGTAAGGCTAGTTTACGTGCAAACATGTGAACATCCTTATAACTATTGGGTCCCGGTAGCTCAAAATTCTTAAGTGTATACGTTTAGTAAATGTCACCCCTTATTATATAATCAGAGAGTGGTAATACTGTGCTTTACATTTGGAAGAGAACATAAATTTATACTTGCTTCGTAGTTGAAGGCAGCCTGGACTCCTGTATCCACTCTTTGTAGTGATTGGTCTGTATCTCAGTTACAACCTCAATAACATGTACTTAGTTGGTATAAAACATAAAAAAAAATTATAAATTAAAAAGCATTTTTAATTGTCCCAAATAGTAATGCTGGGATACGCGTTTCGGTCGCTATGCCGACTTCCTCAGTCCTGAAAAGAAAAGTATGTCTAAGTGCTTGCTATGTGCTCGAGGTTTTAAAGTTCCACTTAATTGAAGATCTCCTCCTCCCAAATTTCGGAGTTAAAACATGGTGCCCGGTGGTTTCCTCAGTCTTTTGTGGAGTATCAAGATGGCGTTCAGTTTACTTCCTGTATATGGACTTCCGGGTCCCGTCACCATTAGCATCCTCCTTGTTTGACTCGAGGTGTAGTAATGTGGTGTCTGGCGGCTTCATTTCTTCTTCCTGGTGTTCCAAAATGGCATCCCTTCCATTTCCGATCGGATCTTCCTTCGTTTTGTTTCCATTTTCGTACCCTCGATTCTTCTGATCGATTAACTTGCGGTGTCGTAATATGGCATCCGGCGGCTTCGTTTTTTATCCGTGGTGTCCCAAGATGGCTTCTCTCCAATTTCTGATCGGATCTTACTTCATTTCGTGTCCGCTTCGTATCTTCAATTTTTTCGCTCACCTATGAAAACGTACACAAATTGTGGCATTTGTTCAGAAACCTTTCTCTAGTTATATTCTTAAACTTTTTATTCTACAGCTGGTTTATCAATCACATGAGGGAATGGTTGCAATATTTTAAAATCTGATCATTCTAAAAAAATGGCACAACTCAAAATCTGAGTTTAATCCATTTGGTTGCAATGTATTAAAATTATAAATAAACCACATTTCCTCTTGTCCTAATATTTTTTCCATATCTCCTCCCCTGTCTGGTTTTATAATTTTCTTTAGGCCCACAATCTTCAGATCCTTGGGGTCTTGATTATGTTTTATTTTAAAGTGTTGTGATAAACTGTGCTTTTCATAGCCCTTTCTTATATTCCGGAGGTGCTCTTGAATACTCACATTTAGGGCCCTCGTTCTCCCGATATATTTTAAACCACATGGACAGGTTAGAAGGTATATAACACCTTTCGAGAAACGGTAATCACTTCTTGTATTTTGTGCACCCCCCCTTTCGATGTTTCAGTTTCCGATATAATCCTTTTCTTGTTTCCGGTGGAGCTCATGCAGTTGCCGCAACCGTGGAAACCACTCTTTATTCCATAGGTATTATTCTTAGTCAAAAGTGAACATGCAACAAAATTGAAAATGTTAGACTTGATATTTCCCACCCCCCTACATATAAGTCTAGGCTTGGGTGGTAATAGCTCTTTTAAAACTGGATCCTGACATAATATAGGCCAATATTTATTATTTTTCTGACCTTTTTATTTTGTTTACTGTACGTGCATATGAAAGGTGGACTTTTGTGCGGTGTAGAACTTTTTGTTTTTTCTTTATACGAAATCAATGGCTTCCTTTCTTTTCCCTTGATTTCTTTCTGTATATTATTTAGGGGTTTTTCTTTATAACCCTTCTCTTTAAATGCTTGTTTTAGCTTGGATGACTGTTTAACATAAACTTCCTCTTCTGTACAGTTTCTTTGTACGAGTAGAAACTGGCATCTGGGTATCCCTTCCAACCATTTAAGTAGGTGGCAACTGTCCTTACTTAGTTATTACAGTCCACCTTTTTAAAATAATTCTTGTTTTTTACCCTCCATTCTTCTATGTATATGGTTAGGTCCAAAAAAATCAACACTTTCTTTGCTCCATTTTGTTTCTAATTCTATATGATTTTCATTGTGGTTCAGATGTGTTAGAAATTCCTTTAATTTTTCCTCTCCTCCGTTCCATATGAAATAAATGTCATCAATATACCTTCCGTACGTCCATAATTAGATGTTGATCCCAATTCTTTAATGATTCCTCTTCCCAGTAGACATAAAAAGGTTCACATAACTTGGGGTGAATTTAGTTCCCATTATCATCCCTGTTTGTAAGTAAAAGTCATCCTTAAATCTGAAAAAATAGTTAGCCAATATCAGTTGTATGCCTTCTAGGATGAATTCCCTCTGTTCTAGTGGGATATCCTCCATCTTTTCCAAGTAATATCTTACAGTCTGTAGTCCTTTCTCATGGGGGATGATACTATATAATGACTTCACGTCGCTTGTGACCAACAGATAGTCGTCCTTCCACTATATATCTTCTAAAATTTGTAGTACATTGATTGTATCACTCAGATGAGTTTTCGTCTTATTGACTATAAGTTGTAATAGTCTATCTACGTACTCAGATATACGACTGGACACAGAGTTGATTCCAGCCACTATAGGTCTTCCCAGGGGGGGGGGGTCTGTGATACTTTTATGTAACTTCAGCAGATGATAGAAAATTGAAATTCTTGGATGGTCTATTTTCATGTACTGGAAGTCCTAATTTCAGTAGACAACATCGATTGTGGGTAGAATTTAGATCTTTCCTTTAAGTCTGTATGTTTATACACTTGTAAAGTTTCCCTTCTCTCTATGCAATTCTTGATAAAATATTTTTTAAGACCTCGGTTTTTCTTAAATTTTTGTATCCGCGTAAAACCCAAATTTAGCTACAGTAGGTTTTTTTAAGGTACAAATTTTAATTCTTTCTTTAACACTTTTTCTTGTAACTGGGTTAGTTTTCTCTCCGTTAGGTTAAAAATTCCTCTGTTCACCTCTGTCTTTCTCTTTCTTTCTCCTCCTGCATTTTCTCCCTGCCTTTGTTCATCTTCTCCTCTTGATCTTTTTCCAGGGATTCCTCTCCCTTCCCCACATTGATTCCAGGGTATCGGCGGTCGGGTTTTCGGACTCCCCTCCCAAAAATCCTGTCGTCCTTCTTGGTTCTCTAGGGCTTTGTATCTGTTTTGGGTTTCAAAACTCCCTTTGTTGTTTCTCATATTCCTTCTACCTGCTTGTCCATTTCATTCTCTTCCTTCGTACTGGTTGTATCTGGAGTCTGAAGTATTCCAACTTATATGTCTTTGTTGTGGTCGATAATTTTTTGGGGTGTGTGGATTTATAGCCCCTCGGAATGGTCTCCTTGGTTCGTGTCTATATGGTACTTTTTCTATGCATACTCTCCTACCTTAATAGGTAAGGGGAGTTTCTCTGGATGACTGGGTGTCCTAGGTGTCTGATCTTTGAATCTGCTCTCCTTCCCCATATCATCCAGTCTCCAAACCTCCCCTTTCTTATAGTCCTCTAAGTCTCGTAGAGATTTCTTTCTTTTATATTACCTTCCAGCTTCTCCAGAGAATTTTCCATTTTCTCTGAATAGGTGCCTCTTTCTTCTTCTTTCATAATGGTTACCAGGCTTCCATATTCTTCCTCTATTTCTTTATTTAGAACCATTAGTTCCCCCTGTCTTTCCTCGACAATGGCCTACATGGTTTGGAATGAAAAACTTTCTAACCTTTTCTTTCACTTCTCCATAAAAATTTCCTTCTCTCTTCCATATACCGGACTTTTAGTGTACCTAAGACCTCTTGGTACCATCTTGTCTTTAAGATATTTTTCTAATGTTTTTTTTCCCATTTTGCACGTAATTCCTTTTTTTAAGTTTTTTTCTACCTTATTCATTATTTTATTTTTGTCTAATACATTAGACTGCAAATCATTCACTGAAGTCTCATCCACTAGAAAGATATCTTCCTGACTTTTTCCAAACTTGTTTCTAAATTCCATCTTAATTGTGGCTGCCCTCACACCTAAAAGGTATAGTAAATTGATTGAAAAATAAGGGTTTCGTGTGGTTAATTAGGCGCCTAAATAAAGAGACCTTCGGGTTATTTGATAAAAATTAAAATGCTGCTAACTCCGGATAAGGTCACCCACCCTATAATGGATTGCCACAGGATTATTTTATAACTATTGGGTCCCGGGAGCACGATTTCGTATAAAGAAAAAATAAAAAGTTCTACACAGCACAAAAGTCCACCCTTCATATGCACGTAAACAAAATAAAAAGGTCTGAAAAATAAATATTGGCCTATATTATGTCAGGATCCAGTTTTAAAAGATCTATTACCACCCAAGCCTAGACTTATATGTAGGGGGGTGGGAAATATCAAGTCTAACAGTCTGAAGTGAACATGCAAGAAAATTGAAAAAGAAAAATACCTATGAAATAAAGATTGGTTTCCACGGTTGTGGCAACTGCCTGAGTTGCCGCTCCACAGGAAACAAGAAAAGTATTATATCGGAAATTGAAACATCGAAGGGGGGGGGTGCACAAAATACAAGAAGTGATTACCTATTTCTCGAAAGGTGTTATATACCTTAATCAAGACCCCAAGAATCTGAAGATTGTGGGCCTAAAGAAAATTATAAAGCCAGACAGGGGAGGAGATATGGAAAAAATATAAGGACAAGAGGAAATGCGCTTTATTTATAATTTTAATACATTGCAACCGAATGGATTAAACTCAGATTTTGAGTTGTGCCATTTTTTAGAATGATCAGATTTTAAAATATTGCAACCATTCCCTCATGTGATTGATAAACCAGCTGTAGAATAAAAAGTTTAAGAATATAACTAGAGAAAGGTTTCTGAACAAATGCCACAATTTGTGTACGTTTTTATAGGTGAGCGAAAAAATTAGAGATACGAAGCGGGTACGAAACAAAGTAAGATCCAATTGGAAATTGGAGAGAAGCCATCTTGGGACACCGCGGATAAAAAACAAAGCCGCCGGACGCCATATTATGACACTGCAAGTTAATCGATCAGAAGAATCGAGGGTACGAAAATGAAAACGAAACGAAGGAAGATCCGATCGGAAATGGAAGGGATGCCATTTTGGAACACCGGGAAAAGGAAATGAAGCCACCGGACACCACATTACTACACCACGAGTCAAACAAGGAGGATGCTAATGTATACTAAACGTATACACTTAAGAATTTTGAGCTACCTGGACCCAATAGTTATAAGGATGTTCACATGTTTGCACGTAAACTAGCATTACACAAGGTACATAAGATCAAGGATGAACAGAGGGCTAGTCAATTGGGTTTAGAAGTCGCCGACCTACCATGTTTACAAATCTTGTCTGATCTATTGGACGAGCAGAGTGGGGAACACTTGGGTTTAACGGATCTAAGACTCAAAAGTCGCTTTACTCCGAATTTGAAAGATTTACAATATTGAGCCGTTTTGCAAATTGGTCTGTGCTGATATAGAAAATTTAGACTATTCCAACATTAAGTCCATGTATTTGGACAATTTATCTCCACCTGAAAGGTAAGCTTTAAAAGAGCTGGAGGAATGTAAGGACTTGATTATTAGACAGTCTGACAAAGGTGGAAATATGATGTTAATGTCCGTTGATTTTTATGAAACCATGGTACTTACTATCTTGGATGACGTCTCAACGTATACTAGACTTATTAAAGATCCAACCATTCTGTATTTGGATCAGTTAAAATCTCAGTTAACTTGGCATATGGAGGAGGGTATCATTGCTAAATCAGAGCGTGAATTTCTCTTGCATTCTTGTTCAACTATTGCAACCTTTTTATGGTATTCCCAAAACGCATAAGAATCTTAGAGTACCTCCAGGTCGTCCGATTGTATTTGGCAATGACATCCTGTCAGGGATCCCGGTGGTAGTGAAGGGTAGAACCCAAGGAGTATTGCTGAGTGTAATAAGGCACTGGTGTTTAGCAGAAGGTCAGGAGGAAGCCAAGGTTGGGATAGGAGATATACACGTAGTAGAGGGTCACTGTCCAGGTCGGTACACGGTAATCAATACAAGAATAAACAATGGGGTAAGCAACTAGGGGAACTGCTCGCAATACCGGAGCGAGGAGCTACTGATATGGCTGTCCTTTATTCAGGAAACTCCTCCCAGAAAATCAGGAAGCCACTGACGTGCGCCACGGGCTCAGCCGCCATATTGGTGGAGCCAAGTGTGCACGCGTCTTGTCTGCGGCCTAACAAGGCCCAATAGCCTGGCGCTCTGGCGGAGACCCACAGCCGCCGGTGGAGGGGCCGGCATCCGAATGTCGCGGGGGTCAGGACCACACCGGGCAGGTAAGCCAGGCACCCCTCGTACCAGCGGATCAAGCGGCCGTTGGACCAGCCGCGCCCTAGCGTCCCGCACGGCGTTGCTGAGGAGACAGGGACGCGGCTGCATCCGGCGCCGACGGCCCAGCGGGCCTGACAGAACCCCCCAGAAGGCAGGGCCACCGGACACGCAACGGACCAGGCCTACCAGGATGGGTCAAATGGAAGGCACGAACGTGAGAAGGGGCGTGGACGTGGGACGCGGGCTCCCAGGAATGCTCCTCGGGACCGTAGCCATCCCAGTCAATGAGATACTGGAGGACGCCACGCCGGCGACAGGAATCCAACACTTTAGAAACCACATATTCATCGGAACATCAATCGACACAGGAGGAGGAGGTGGCAACACCTGACCAGGAAATGGGTTTGTGGCGACGGGTTTTAGGAGGGAAACATGGACAACCGGATGGAATCAATAGCGAGGAGGAAGGAGAAGACGAACTGCAAGGGACCCAACCAAGGCAGCGACAACAAAGGGACCGACATATTTGGGGCCAAGCTTTTTGGTGGGGCAAGAAAGTCGTAGATGACGAGTGGAAAGCCATACTTTTTGTCCCATCCCACCACATACGTAGGAGATGCGGAGCGGTGACGGTCTGCATAGGTCTTATATACAGTTTGGGCATCGATGAGACAGGGACGGGCCCTGGTACAACTCAGATGAAGGGTTCGTAGGCGGTCATTGACACTAGGAACGAGTAAGGCAATAGGCAGATTGGGGAGTGGAGTCGGATGATAGCCATACATCATATAAAAGGGCGAACAACGGGTAGAGTCGTGCGTGTAGTCTAGCATTATAGGCAAATTCGGCGGAACAAAGATCGACCCAGTCGTCCTGTAGGTACGATGCATAACATCGGAGATAGGCTTCTAAAGACTGATTGACGCGTTCTGTCTGGCCGTTGGTATGTGGATGATACGCCGTGGATAAGTCAACCGATATATCCAACGCTTTACAGAAATGTCTCCAGAACCGGGAGGTGAATTGAACCCCTCTGATACTATCGAACTAGGAACACCATGCAGACGGTAAATTTCTCTCAGGAACACAGAGGCTGTTTCAGCTGCCGTTGGTACACCCTTAAGGGGAATGAAGTAAGCCATTTTCGTCAGGCGATCCACAACGACCATGACGGTGCTGTAACCATTGGACCGTGGTAGGTCTACCACAAAATCCAGTGATATCCGACCAAGGCTGTGATGGAACCGGAAGAGGTTGGAGCAGACCTACTGGTTTCTGATTGAGGCATTTAGCCCTGACACATATCTGACAAGAGGACACGTAACGTTTGACGTCACTGGCAAGTCGAGGCCACCAAAAGTAATGTCATATAAGGTCTTTTGTCTTCCTTTCCCCTGGATGTCCGCTGCTCGGCACGTCGTGTAGTTGGTGTAAGACAGCCAATCGGTCCAGGACTGGAACGAACAACAAATGTTGTTGTCCTTGATGTTCAGTCGTTGTAGACGTGGGGACGACGTCTGTATGCGTGCGTATCCGTTGTATAAGGATTGAGGTAACACCAAGGAAATGACAGGCGTGGAGTACCGTATCAGGTAGGGAGGTCAGGACAGATGAAGGTGGGTTTCGAGAGAGTGCATCGGCCCTACGGTTTTGGGTTCCAGGTCTATAGGTAACATGAAAGTGGAATCTGGAGAAGAATAAGGACCAACGAGCTTGTCGAGGATTAAGACGTTTTGCGGTTTTCAAATATTCCAGATTTTTATGATCAGTCAAAACGACGGTGAACGGATGGTGAGTCCCTTCCAGGAGATGGCGCGATTCCGTAAGGGCGCTTTTAATTGCAAGTAGTTCTCTGTCTCCAATGTCGTAGTTCACCTCAAAGGCACTAAGCTTTCGGGAGTAAAAAGCCACCGGGTGGAGTGCTTGATTAGGAGGTGTTCTTTGGGAGAGTACGGCACCAATTCCGGATTCGGAGGCGTCCACTTCTAGAATGAACGGTAATCGTGGATCGGGTAGGACTAGAATGGGCGCCGTGCTGAATCGTTGTTTCAAGGACTCGAAAGCCTGTTGTGCTGCTGGTGTCCAGTGGAACTTGACATGTTGTTTAGTGAGAGCAGTGAGTGGCATGTTGATGGAAGAAAATCCTTGTATAAAATGTCTATAGAAGTTTGCGAACCCAATAAAACGTTGAACTGCCTTTTTGTCTGTTGGTGATGGCCATGTCTTGATAGCTTTGGTTTTCTTATGGTCCATGGCAATATGACCAGGTGTTAGGATAAACCCAAGGAAGTCGATTCGTTCCGTCTCGAACATACATTTTTCCAGTTTGGCATACAGTCGGTATTGACAGAGTCGAGTCAGGACTGTAGTGACATGTCTTCTGTGTTCCAGCAATGAGGCAGAAAAGATGAGTATGTCATCCAAATAAATGACAACGAACTGATCAAGGAGGTCCCAGAAGATATTGTTTAGGAAATGTTGGAAAGTGGCAGGGGCGTTACAGAGCCCGTAAGGCATCACTAGATATTGATAATATCATAATGGCCGTAACATGACCTGAAGGCTGTTTTCCATTCATCGCCTTCTCGCATTCGGACCAAGTTGTATGCCCCCTTGAGGTCGATTTTAGAATAGACGTTAGCATCTTGTAGGCGTTCGATGAGTTCGGGTATCAAGGGTAACGGATAGCGATTGTAAGGGTTTGACTGCAGTGGGTGTAGTAGGATGGGGTTGTGAGACCAGGATGCAGTGATGGAGGCAGGTTCAGGATCACAAAGGGTGTTTATTGTATATAAACATGGTAGCATAGAATCAGACAAGGAACAGGCAATGGAATGGTCAGGGTTAAGCAAAGGGTCTGGTACATGGGGGGGTCCTAGATGGGGGGCAGACGGGGAGCAGGATGGGAGGGTACCGGTATATGAAGCAGATGATGTCCAGAAAATAACAGAGGGTCCTTGGAGTCTTTGGTTGAAGAATTCAGGAGATGATCAGGAGGTTTCAGGGAGCTTGGCAGATTGAAGTTGCTGACTGCAAAACCTATGTGGAAGTCCAGAGGAAAGGGTGGGACATTGTCTGATAACCTATTCATTAACAGGTCTATACACAGGACACGGGGTCATCCATTTAGACTGGAAGAAAGAAAATTTAGCTTAAAGCATAGGAAGGGTTATTTTACGGTGAGAACAATAAAGCTGTGGAATTCTCTGCCTGTTGAGGTGGTTGGGTCAGAGTCTGTACAGACTTTTAAAAAACGACTGGATGACTTCCTGCAGACACAGAATATTAAGGGTTATAATATTTAATATGTGGGTAAAAGCTTCTTGATCCAAGGAGAAATCTGACTGCCATTCTGGGGTCAAGAAGGAATTTTTTCCCAGTATGTTGCATATTCAGACTGGGTTTTTTGCCTTGTTTTGGATCAACAGCAGTAGGTTATGTGGGAGAGGCTGAACCCGATGGACGCATGTCTTTTTTCAGCCTATATAACTATGTAACTATTAGGTAAGATGAAAGGCAGGTGAGTCTCCCTGGCCAGAACGTTAGAGTTCATGAAGTGAAAAAGTCAATACAAAAGTCCTGGAACCTGCAGGGGGCTTGCAGGATGCGGAACAGAAGGGGGCGCCAGGGGGTCAGGGCCACCAGGACCTTACAGAGCCCCCCCTCTAAGGGCCGGACTCCGAACGGCCCAGGGCGAGGTCAGGGTCAGTACCGGCGGCAGTCAACGACATTGGCACAGGCGGATCACCCGGCTGCCTGGATACTGTAGGAGCATGGGTATTCAAAACCAGGGCCTGCAGCATCAGTTGGTTCTCCTGGACGTCTTGCACATGCCGTTATAGGGTGGCGATCTGGCCAACGAAGCCTGCCAGTGTACCCATTATTAAAACAATATTGGACTGGCAGGACTCTGGACTGGCAGAACATGTTGACCTGGGGATGAGATCCCCATGACGGTAGCTGCGGCAGGGCTCTGCGATTCTCGGACGGCGGACTTGGAGGTGACCTCGGAGAGGATCGATGAGGCAGCGCCCTTGGTGAGGACCAGTGGGGACGCACCCTTGGAGAAGACCGGTGGGGCAGCGCCCTTGAAGGGGACTGGTGGGGCAGCGCCCTTGGAAACGACCGGTGGGGCAGCGCCCTTGGAAAAGACCGGTGGGGCAACGCCCTTGGAGAAGACCAGTGGGGCAACGCCCTTGGAGAAGACCAGTGGGGCAATGCCCTTGGAGAAGACCAGTGGGGCAACGCCCTTGGAGAAGACCGGTGGGGCAACGCCCTTGGAAAGGACCGGTGGGGCAACGCCCTTGGAAAGGACCGGTGGGGCAACGCCCTTGGAAAGGACCGGTGGGGCAGTACCCTTGGTGAGGACCGGTGGGGCAGCGCCCTTGGAAAGGACCGGTGGGGCAGCGCCCTTGGAAAGGACCGGTGGGGCAGCGCCCTTGGAAAGGACCAGTGGGGCAGCACCCTTGGAAAGGACCAGTGGGGCAGCACCCTTGGTGAGGACCGGCAGGGCGGTGCCCTGCGGGGAATGGATCCCGGCACTGCACGGCTCCACAGCGGTGGCCTCGATGCTACCTGGTATGGCAGCAACCTCAGCGAGGACCTCGGCACAGCATGGGGTGGCAGCAACTTCGGCGATGGCCTGGGTACTGCACGGCTCTTGAGCAACCTGGGTACTGCACGGCTCTTGAGCGACCTGGGTACCGCACGGCTCTTGAGCGACCTGGGTACCGCACGGCTCTTGAGCGACCTGGGTACCGCACGGCTCTTGAGCGACCTGGGTACCGCACGGCTCTTGAGCGACCTGGGTACCGCATGGCTCTTGAGCGACCTGGGTACTGCATGGCTCTTGCTGGGCAGTGAGTGGCTTGGCCTTACGGTGGCGGCGACGGCCCCGTGGCGGCAGCAACCTCAGCGAGGACCTCGGCACAGCATGGGGTGGCAGCAACTTCAGCGATGGCCTGGGTACTGCACGGCTCTTGAGCAACCTGGGTACTGCACAGCTCTTGAGCGACCTGGGTACCGCACGGCTCTTGAGCGACCTGGGTACCGCACGGCTCTTGAGCAACCTGGGTACCGCACGGCTCTTGAGCGACCTGGGTACTGCATGGCTCTTGCTGGGCAGTGAGTGGCTTGGCCTTACGGTGGCGGCGACGGCCCCGTGGCGGCGATAGCTCAGGAGATCCTGCGGGATGCAGGGCAGCGACCTCTTGAGATCCTGCGGGTTGTAGGGCAGCAACCTCTTGAGATCCTGCGGGTTGCAGGGAAGCAGACTCTTGGGATCCTGCAGGTTGCAGGGAAGCAGACTCTTGGGATCCTGCGGGTTGCAGGGAAGCAGACTCTTGGGATCCTGCGGGTTGCAGGGAAGCAGACTCTTGGGATCCTGCGGGTTGCAGGGAAGCAGACTCTTGGGATCTTGCGGGATGGAGGGCAGTAAGCTCGGAGGGTTGCTCGAGCTGCGGGGCAGCTGGCCCGGAGGGTTGCTCGAGCTGCAGCGCAGCTAGCGGCAGCTGGCCGGAGGGTTGCTCGAGCTGCAGCGCAGCTAGCCCGGAGGGTTGCTCGAGCTGCAGGGCAGCTAGCCCGGAGGGTTGCTCGAGCTGCAGGGCAGCTAGCCCGGAGGGTTGCTCGAGCTGCAGGCAGCTAGCCCGGGGGTTGCTCGAGCTGCAGGGCAGCTAGCCCGGAGGGTTGCTCGAGCTGCAGGGCAGCTAGCCCGGAGGGTTGCTCGAGCTGCAGGGCAGCTAGCCCGGAGGGTTGCTCGAGCTGCAGGGCAGCTAGCCCGGAGGGTTGCTCGAGCTGCAGGGCAGCTAGCCCGGAGGGTTGCTCGAGCTGCAGGGCAGCTATCCCGGAGGGTTGCTCGAGCTGCAGGGCAGCTAGCCCGGAGGGTTGCTCGAATTGCAGGGCAGCCAGCCCGGAGGGTTGCTTGAGCTGCAGGGCAGCTAGCCCGGAGGGTTGCTCGAGCTGCAGGGCAGCTAGCCCGGAGGGTTGCTCGAGCTGCAGGGCACCTAGCCCGGAGGGTTGCTCGAGTTGCAGGGCAGCTAGCCTGGAGGATTGCTCGAGCTGCAGGGCAGCGACCTTGGACACTGAGGTCTGGCGGGACTTGACCATGGGGAACCGGCAAGGCTTTGTTTTCTTAGGTAAACCAGGAACCGAAGGTGAAGTGTAGACACAGGTGCCTATGTAGGCGGTCTGAATAGGCCTCGTAGAAGCAGGTTTCGCAGAAAGAGGGTTCATAGAAGCAGGCTTGTCAAGATTTTTTGTCTCTGGCTTGGGTTTGCGCAGTGGGCAGGCAGATATTCTATGCCAGCTATCTCCACAATAAAAACACAAATCTTGTGCTCTTCTTCTTGCCTTCTCCTTTTCGGTTAGGGGTCCTCAAGCTCCTTTTGGAACTGGAATGCACACCTTAGTCGACGTGTCCTTTAAGGTCTGCTGCAGATACTCCAATAAAGAGTGCAGGTGCTGCTGGATCTCTTGGTTGGCATCTTTCAGTCTTTGTATATGGGTGACTATCACCGCGGGCTCACAGGGTTTGGACTTCCACATTCTGTAAGGGTTTGACTGCGGTAGGTGTAGTAGGAGAGGGTTGTGAGCCCAGGATGCAGTGATGGAGGCAGGTTCAGGATCACAAAGGGTGTTTATTGTATATAAACACGGTAGCATAGAATCAGACAAGGAACAGGCAATGGAATGGTCAGGGTTAAGCAAAGGGTCTGGTACACGGGGGGTCCTAGATGGGGGGCAGAAGGGGAACAGGATGGGATGGTACCGGTATATGAAGCAGATGAATGTCCAGAAAATAACAGAGGGTCCTTGGAGTCTTTGGTTGAAGAATTCAGGAGATGATCAGGAGGTTTCAGGGAGCTTGGCAGATTGAAGTTGCTGACTGCAAAACCTATGTGGAAGTCCAGAGGAAAGGATGGGACTCCCTTATATGATGGACTCATTAGGTAAGATGAAGGGCAGGTGAGTCTCCCTGGCCAGAACATTAGAGTTCATGAAGTGAAAAAGTCAATACAAAAGTCCTGGAACCTGCAGGGGGCCTGCAGGATGCGGAACAGAAGGGGGCGCCAGGGGGTCAGGGCCACCAGGACCTTACAGCGATTCTTGATTGTAATGTTATTGAGTTCCCGATAATCCACACAGGGGCGGAGACCCCCATCTTTTTTTTCAACAAACAAAGATACTGGCCCCCGCTGGTGATGTGGAGTGGCGGATGAAGCCTTTGTTGAGATTCTCTTGTATGTACTCTTTCAGGATACGCAGTTCAGGTTCGGATAGTGGGTACAACCGACCATAGGGAATAGGCGCCCCAGGGAGGAGGTCGATCGGGCAATCATATGACCGTTGAGGCGGTAAGAGATCAGCTCCCTTTTCATCAAATACATCTGCGAAGGCACTATAGGAATCAGGCAGAGTGGTGTGATATTGAGGTACCATATTGGTGTCAAGGACTGTGCATAGTGTATGTTCTTGTGCTCCCAGGCAATTCGTGATACAGTGCGGAGAATCAAACTTAAGGACACCTGTGGTCCATGTTATACGGGGATCATGTAGGCAAAGCCACGGAAGACCTAGAATAATAGGGAACAAAGGTGTATTTACGATATCAAATCGAACTTTTTCCTTAGGTTTGGAACCAATGATAACAGGGTAAAGGGTAAAGACGACCCATCAACCACTTGAATCTGCATAGGATACGGTTATTGCATAATGGAATGCATAAAGACTCGGCAAATCGAACGTCGAGGAAATTGCTGCTTGCGCCGGAATCAATCATCGCGGTTTGCGTTGCGGTTTTCTCTTCCTACTGTAACAGAAGAGGGATCGTAAGGAGAGGGTTGCAACCATTCGTGGGGGAGGCATGAAGTAGACGAAGAGGACATGGTTTACCTGTTCGTCCTCTACCGCTCTCTGGGCAATTGCGAACAGTATGGTTAGGTCCACCGCAGTAGAGGCACAAGTTCATCATTCTCCGGCGATATGTTTCTTCAGGTGGTAACCATCGTTGCACCAGCCCGACCTGCATAGGTTTCGTCGGGTGCAGGTAAGGCCGATTGAGTGGTCGGAGGAGGAGTCATAGAAACAGGGGGAATTCCTTTCATTCTTTCCATTCCTTTCTCTGGCACGTTCGCGTTAGGGCGTCTAAGGAAACTGGAGTGCCAACCCGGGCAATTTCATCTTTTAGAGCGTCTGTGAGTCCTAAACGGTATTGACCTAGCAGGGCAGCGTCGTCCCATCCGGTCTCACAAGCAAAGCGGCGGAAATTCGTAATATACGATTCAACCGGTCGTCCCCCTTGACGTAGAGCACGTAAGGCACTTTCAGCAGTGCTTGATCATAGGGGGGTCATCATACATGGACGCCATTGCAGATTGGAACGAGGCCCATGTCTCGAGTACCGGACTCTGACCTCGTAGTAGATTTAAGGCCCAGGTTTGTGCTTCACCGGTTAGAAGGGAGATGGCTGTACAAACCTTGATATAATCAGAAAAGTAGGTGCGAGGATTCAAGGAATATAGCAATTCACAGGACGTCATGAATGCCTGGTACAGGTAGCATTGTCCAGCATATCGTTCGGGCAAAGGGATACGAGGTTCATTCAGGTGTGGAGGATCAGGAGTATGAGCAGCTTGGAGTCCATGGATCTGTTCTTGTAAATGACGATGTCCATTCTGTAAATCGTGTAGAATACAAGATAACGAAGAGACTTGTGTTAACGTATCCAGCTCGCTAGCAACATCTAAGGGTTCCATAGAAACGGCTCCGGTATTCTGTCAGGGATCCTGGTGGTAGTGAAGGGTAGAACCCAAGGAGTATTGCTGAGTGTAATAAGGCACTGGTGTTTAGCAGAAGGTCAGGAGGAAGCCAAGGTCGGGATAGGAGATATACACGTAGTAGAGGGTCACTGTCCAGGTCGGTACACGGTAATCAATACAAGAATAAACAATGGGGTAAGCAACTAGGGGAACTGCTCGCAATACCGGAGCGAGGAGCTACTGGTCTGGCTGGCCTTTATTCAGGAAGCTCCTCCCAGCAAATCAGGAAGCCACTGACGTCATTGACGTGTGCCACGGGCTCAGCCTCCATATTGTTGGAGCCCAGTGTGCGCACGTCTTGTCTGCGGCCTAACAAGGCCCAATAGCCTGGCGCTCTGGCGGAGACCCACAGCCGCCGGTGGAGGGGCCGGCGTCCGAATGCCACGGGGGGTCAGGACCACACCGGGCAGGTAAGCCAGGCACCCCTCGTACCGGCGGATCAAGCGGTCGTTGGACCGGCCGTGCCCTAGTGTCCCGCACAGCGTTGCTGAGGAGACAGGGACGCGGCTGCATCCGGCGCCGACGGCCCAGCGGGCCTGACACTAACTCAAAATGCCAGCGTTTTCCTTGATAAAGTGCTAAGGGAATATGCCACGTCATTACCCTCATTTTTGAGGTACAGCAAGCATGTTTTACAAATTCTACAGAGCAGAAATTTCAATGCCAATGTATTACTTTGTAGTCTTGACGTAGAGTCTCTATATTCGTGTATCCCCACGATTTAGGCTTGAAACATGTTAAGAAATATCTCAATCGTGACCAACATTGCAATGAAGCGACTACACGTTTTTTGATTGACCTTCTAGAATTTGTTTTAACACACAATTTTTTCACCTTCAAAGGCGAGTTCTTTTTGCAAAAACAAGGTATGGCAATGTGTTCGTCAGTAGCGCCATCTTACGCCAACCTATTCCTGGGTATTTGGGAGGAGGAAATTATGGCTAACCAGGAACTTGAACACTATCTTTCTAAAGTGGAATTATGGCTTCGCTATATCGATGATATTTTGGTTGTATGGGGTGGTACGCAGGTTGAATTTGTGGAATTCGTGTCATTCTTAAATCGTAACCAGCTTAATTTGAAATTCACATATGAAGTACAAGAGAACAAAATCAATTTCCTGGATGTAAGGATTTCTAAGGCTGATTCTGGACCGTATTTAAGACTACGTAGGATCTGCTCCACTGAAGAAGAATTCAGGGTCAAAGCAAAAAATCTGCAGAGACTTTAGGGACAAAGATTATCCTAACAAACAACTAAAGAGGGCCTTCCAGCGTGCCCTGCAGACATCACGTGAAACATTATTGGTGGATAAAAAGAAAGACCCCAATAAAATCATTCGCTGTATAGGGACCTTTGACGCTGGCTGGGATATGATCACAACCAAATTAAATCGGTTTTGGCCCCTTTTAACATTCAAATATTTTATTGGTTAAAGTACAGGCAGATACATATGAAGACATAAATAGTGGCTAAACAGGCGACTTGAATAGTCATCAAGATCGTACATGTTAAATAAAATGGGTGGTATTGTCAGTACGATGTGAAGACAACAATTAAACTTCCAATAGACACAGAAGTTTTGGCCCCTTTTAACCTTTGATCTCCATTTAGCAGAGGTGTTACCTTCTAGAGCAGTGTTTCTCAACTCGTATCCTCAGGACCCACTAACAGGTCAGGTTTGTGGGATATCCGAAGCACAGCACAGGTGATCTTATTAGCTGCTCAGTGATTGCAGTATTCAGTCTGCATTTCCCCAAGGTGATCTGCAAAATCTGGCCTGTAGTGAGTCCTGGAGTCGAGAAACCCTGGGCTAGAGCATCTATTACGGCCAGACGCAGTTCCAATATACGGGACAACGTTGTACATAGCCATCATACTGTTACTCTCCAAAGAACTCCACCGACTTGGCTGTCAGGGAATCTGAGAGAGAGGCACCTATTCCTGCGGCCGCTGCGTTGCGTGTAAATATATTCAGAAACGGTCTAAATCTATCACCGGCTCTCTGAATAAGCGTCATTTTGAAATTAGATTCTAAGGGGTTTGATCTATTCAATTGCTTGTGAATGTGGCAAGAAATATGTGGGCTGGACCTTAAGACCCTTTAAGAGAAGAATTAGGGAACATATCCACTCGGTGAGACGAGTTCAGGAAACTCCTATATCACGACATCTGGCCAAACATCATAACAATATCCCCTCTGTATTGAGATTATGTGGTTTGGAGCAAGTCATCCCCTCACCAAGGAAGGGGGACTTTGATCGAAAATTGAGACAACGGGAGTGCAGGTGGATCTACAATTTAAAAACCTTAGCCCCCCTGGGACTTAATGAGGGCTTTACGTTTACGCCATTTTTGTAAAATCTAATTTGCATATATGGATCCATCCAACATGATATCTCTGTTTACATGTACTCCTCATTCAGTTGATTGGCCCTCCGGGTAACCAGTATACTAAGGAAGTGACCTGATTGGTCCCAGCGCATCATGTGGTATCTCATTCAGTCGATTGGCCCTCCGTGTAACTAGTATACTAAGGAAGCGATACGATTGGCACCCTTTAACCATGTAACGCCGCTATAGCTGGGATATTTCCAGTGGTGTACTCTCCGTCTGATCATCGTGATAGAAATGATGGCGGTATAGGTGGTGCTCTATTTGAACATAGAGGCACTCGAGCCATCTGATGGTTTATTACAGAGGTTTTGATATGATGAATACAGATGGGGGTTTCGTTGGGAGTCATCTGATTGGGGGATCATTGGTCACATGGGTGTTCATTCAAACGATTGGCCCCTCTCTCCTCCAGATTGCTGCTGGAGGAGTATTGGAGAATTAATCTATCCATCAAATAAAGGTAATTACGAAATGAATAGCTGCTGGCTGGGTATCTCGAAGCTCATTGGTTGTCAGACTCTCTGTATCCCTATATATTGGGCACAATAAGATTATATCTTTAGTCACCATTTTGCTCCTGTTGAAGTCGGGTGTTTACAGACGAAACACCTGTTGTGTTTGAGCGTGTGCATGTATTTATTTTAGTATGTGTTTGTTGTTTCTATGTTAGGGAAAGTATAGAAATCTTTAGAGGGACAGGGTCAGTGTTTTGTCTATAGACTACACCTTTTGTTCACATGGATATATTTGTGGCTATATTGCAACTACCAGGTGGAGTGATTTGATATCTTATTAATAAAATGCTTTCAGTCTACAGTCTAGTCCAATGGTGACTACATTTTGACCTTTGTCTCATGCCAATGATGACATTTTTTCTTTTCCTATATTGTGTGATGATGTTTTTATCTTGGTTTTTTTTGAGCTTTTGCCAATGAAGGTCTTTTATCCCTTATAATAAAATAAAGTAATATTAGTTTTTTTCCCACATTCCTGGTGAGTGCGGTGAATCCGTGGTTTTTGATTCACTTCATGGTGGTAATTTGTGTTTTGTTGAAAGTATACTGTGTGTGTCACAAGAAACCCCAGCCGTTCTGCTTAGTAAAGGTGGCGCGCGGCTGTCCTGGTGTGAGAAGACAATCACTCGCAGGATGCAGGGAATGCTTAGGACAGCTAATAATGGCATTTAAGATGCAGCTTTCAGTCTCGTTTCTAAACACTTTTATGTTTAATTTAGAATAAAATGTATTATTATTTAAAATTCATTACACATGCCTAATTGTGTGCAGCGCTAAAGGGGTACAGGTCACTGAAAAGAAAGAAAAAACACCACCATCTCGTCGCTCAGCACCTCCACGTCCCACAGACAACCCCAAAAAGCGGATAAGAAAAACACAAGCACATGTGAAGCACGGTGCACCCGGTGAGAGGCAGGGCGCAGCCGGTGAGAGGCGCAGAGCATGCAGTGATAGGCACGGCAAACCCAGTGAGAGGCACAGCGCACCCGGTGAGAGGCATGGCACACACAGTGAGAGGCGCGGTGTGTTGGAGATACAACAGCATATATTATACTATGGACTGCAGGTGGCGCTGTTAGTACAGGTTAAATGTGTTCTAAACTCGTTGGTATATGTTCACAGGAAATAAGTCTCTATTGTCTCTGCTTTACTTCCTTCTTCCTTTCTAGCTGTGTGATGATGAAGCATCCTGATATATATCCAGTGACTAATCTGTTATAAGTTGTTTTATTGCTATATGCACAAAGTAAAGTTCTCTACTGCAGATTCACAAGACTCCAGTGCCTCTTTCATACATAACCAACACGGTGGACGCAGTGAGAGGCACAGCGCACCCGGTGAGAGGCACGGTGCACCCTTTGAGAGGCACGGCGCACACAGTGAGAGGCACGGCGCATGCAGTCTGAGGGACGGCACACACAGTGAGAGGCACGGCACACGCAGTCTGAGGGACGGCACACACAGTGAGAGGCACGGAGCACGCAGCCTGAGGGACGGCACACACAGTGAGAGGCACGGAGCACGCAGCCTGAGGGACGGCACACACAGTGAGAGGCACGGCACACGCAGTCTGAGGGACGGCACACACAGTGAGAGGCACGGCACACGCAGTCTGAGGGACGGCACACACAGTGAGAGGCACGGAGCACGCAGCCTGAGGCACGGCGCACACAGTCTGAGGCACGGTGGGGCACGCAATGAGAGGCATGGTGGTGTATGCGGTGAGAGGCACGGTGGTGTATGCGGTGAGAGGCACGGTGGTGTACGCAGTGAGAGGCACGTCGCACCCAGTCTGAGGCACCCAGTGTCAGGCACGGCACACACAGTGTCAGTCACGGCGCACACAATGTCAGTCACGGCGCACACAATGTCAGTCACGGCGCACACAATGTCAGTCACGGCGCACACAGTCTGAGGCACCCAGTGTCAGGCACCGCGCACCCTGTCTGAGGCACCCAGTGTCAGGCACCGCGCACCCAGTCTGAGGCACCCAGTGTCAGGCACGGCGCACCCAGTCTGAGGCACCCAGTGTCAGGCACGGCGCACCCAGTCTGAGGCACCCAGTGTCAGGCACGGCGCACCCAGTCTGAGGCACCCAGTGTCAGGCACGGCGCACCCAGTCTGAGGCATGGTGCACCCATTGTCGACGTAAGTAACGCACTTTTACCTCCTAGATCACGAATACACAAATTTTGTTTGATCGGATGTATTTCCTCAAAACAAAAGGGAAACCAATTTGTGACGTAAGCGATGCGGAGCGGAGTAATGGAGGTAACGTAGAGCCGGGAAGGGGCTTCAGATGGAAGTGAATGGAATATTTATCTGTACAATATTATGACACTATGGTTGTTTGTAAAAGGAATCTTATGATCGAAACAATGAGAAAGCATTTAACTCACCTCTGGACCCAAGTCTCCAGGTGATCCAACATCTCCCTGCGGTCCCCTTTGTCCCTGCAATTTAGCATAAGATATAGTATACAACAAATCAAACACAAGAATTTACCAACATGCGCGGTGTCCCCCCCCCACTCGCGGCCATGACCACAATCACATTTCATGGATGATCTTCCTTTAACCCCTTAAGGACCGCTGACGTACCATGTACGTCCTGCCCACGGGTCTCCCTTAGCGGCGCCTAACCCCCCCCTCCCGCCTGATACTTACCTCCCTCGCTGGATCCCTCGCAGATCTGGCAGGGAGGAAGCCTTCCCTCCTGATTTGCATGGACCGGCGAGCTTGATGATGTCACCATGCTGCCTGGTGACATCAGCAGGCGCCCCCATTGAAATCAATGGAGGGGAGGGGGGCTCCTTCGGTGCCCTCTATCTCCCCAACCATTGAAGCTAGGGAGATGCTTTTTACACCGCTGGAAAGGGGAGAGTCTCACCTTTTCAGAGGTTTATAGCATTAACCATTTTGCTGCCGGATCGCATTTCAGCGCTAATTGGCGCCAAAACGCGATTCGAACCTGGAGGGGGGGGGCTGACATCTTGGATGTCAGCCAAGCCTCCAGGTCCCCTCCCACCCACTGCCAACCTCACCATATGTGTGAGGATGTCAGTGGCCAGTTAACCTTCTAGCTGCCATGTAGAGATAAAGGGATCCTAAGGATCCCCTTATCTCCCGATCCGTGGCAGCTAGATGGTCATATTTGACAGGCCTGATCATGGCCTTTCCAATGATACCAAACATGACCAGGTTTGGTTTAAAAATAAAATAAAAAAATATAAAAAAAAGTTTTTTAAACTTTTTTTTTTTTTTGTCTGGTGGGGTTTAGTTAAATAGGACCTAGGCTGTCCTCTCAAAATAATTAGCACAAAATGGTCAGAATGAGCGCAGTGCACATAGTTGAACTGGCTCAGCAGTGAGGGGGTTAAAAAGCAAAAACATGTAAAAATCGGGTATTTCTAGTCTCGGGACAAAATTCTGAAACTATTTAGCCGGGGTCTTTTTTGGTGGTTCGATTTTGGGGATTAAATTACAAAATGTGTTTTTACCATTTTTTTCATCATATTTCATTTTTTTTTATAGTAAACTATTCGATTATGATGGAAATAATGGTATTTCTAGAAAATCCATTTAATGGCGGGAAAAAGGGTGTATAATATGTGTGGGTTGAATAAACGAGTAAGAGGAAAATTTGACCTAAACACTAACAGCGCAGAAACGTAAAAACAGCAGCGGTCACTAAAAGACGGATTTGTGTAAAAACCGCCTGGTCCCTAAGGGGTTAAGACAATAGCAGTGAGATGAGATATTTCCCGGTATATTTGGGGTCCTGGTGGGGGGGTCCAATCATCTTGCAGACTGCACAGATTACAATCGAACATATGATAAACCTCTGAAGACATGTTGCTGTGTCTCCGTTTGAATAAGGGCAGTAAATGTGCCGGGTATTATGGACATTATGGTTTGTCCGTTTTCAAAGGAATTATTGCAGTGAGATATATATATATATAATTGTGAGCTGGGACCCATTAACACACGGCCTTCTCTTTTATTTTTAGGGTTTGGCACAAACAGAAGAAATGGAAATAAAAGGACCCTCTGAGCTCTAACTGAACGCACGTTACTCTCTAACACCGGCGCTTACTTGCCACCCTCTAACAAACAGAAATGCTCAGACCGCTCTCAGCTCGCTGGTCAGAACAACAAAGTTTCTCCTTTTCCTCAAATCTGCAGAGAGAGTGCTGGCAGCCTCCCTCCTCGCTCTGGGACTCTCTCAATCAACCCCCCCCCGCAAATTCTCTTATGCTGCAGCTGGGGAACTCCCTGGGAAATCCAGAGCACCTGGACTGGCCCCCCTCCTACCTGCTGGGCTGCATGGAAAGCATGGTGTGAAGCACCGGCCCATCCTACTCTAAAAGTGCTCCACCCCAGGGACCCAAACCATAATTACTTGCTTATTTTTGGTGTATTAACACAAATCATTTTCCCTGGGGCAATCAGTCCACAGCCCAGACTGCAACACTGTTACACCCCCAGGACCAAGCCTTGCTTTCTGTCACACAATGAAGAGAGACAACAGAAGCAGGAGCTCAGGATCCAGAATAAAACAGAAATGAAACAGGGGGTCCTGCGGTAAAGGCTCAGTGTCATATGAATATGGAAATTGGTACGCGCTGGGGATGTATGGGTCATGTCTAGTTCCACTTAAAGCTCCAGCATATTCCATAACACTGCCCAGTTGAGGAATAAAGAAACATTAACAGAACAACTGGTTTGCACAGAGAACGATAGGAAAACATGATCCTGTTCCAGTGAGTTTACAATCTAAGACGAGTTGGATCAATAGAAAAAAGGGGAGGGTGGATTGATGGGGGCTGTGAGGAAAGTAGATCAAGGTGTAAACAAGCAGTGCGCTGGTAGGTGTCAAATTACAGTATTGTGGTATTTCCAGAGTGTTAGAAAGACTGAAGTGTGATGAGAATTGAGATGTGAGGTGAAAGAGTTTGGCAGAGGCATACATTACAGACCATGGAGGGGCGAGAGGTGCAGGATGTGAGGTGGATGAGTATGGCAGAGGTGTTCATTACAGACTGTAAAAGGGTGAGGTGCAGTGGCGTAACAGCTGGGGGAGCAGCCGGTGCGACTGCCCCAGGTGCAGGGCTGAGGGGGGGCCGGCTGCCTGCACCCCCGGTTATTATGCCACTGCATGTGTCCCTCACTAAAGATGGCCATATGCTACTACAAGCATCACCCAACTGGTGAGCAGGGGCGTGAAGCAGGCATTGTAGAGGTGGAATGAGGGAGGGCAGCTGGCGAGCCCTGCTTTGACCTATTCAGCTGGTGCCAGCAAGTCATCGGCCCCTGCTGATTAGATCACACCGTGTGCTGTGTGACGTCACCAGCGTGAGTCGACAGTCAGTGTTAGGGCTCCCTCTATTTAGGTCATGGCATTCCCACACACATGCTGCCTGGGAATAAAGCACATGTGGGCCGGATGATGTGATCTGGATGATGTGATATGGGGGGAGAAATGAATTGATATGCTGAGGGGGAGAAATGAATTGATATGCTGAGGGGGAGAAATGAATTGATATACTGGGGGGGAGAAATTGATATGCTGGGGGGAGAAATTAATTGGTATGCCGGGGAGATATTAATTGGTATGCCGGGGAGATATTAATTGGTATGCCGGGGGAGAAATTAATGGATATGCCGGGGTGAGAAATTAATTGATATGCTGGGGGAGAAATTAATTGATATGCTGGGGGAGAAATTAATTGGTATGCCGGGGAGAAATGCATTTATATGCTGAGGAGAAATTAATTGATATGCTGGGGGAGAGAAATTGATATGCTGGGGGAGAGAAATTGATATGCTGGTGAGAAATGAATTGATATGCTGGGGGGAGAAATTGATATGCTGGGGCAGAAATTAATTGATATGCCAGGGGGGAAATTAATTAATTGATATGCTGGGGGAGAAATTAAGTGATATGCTGGGGGGTTAAGTGAAGGGCAGAAATTAATTGCTATGCAGGGGGATTAATTGATATGCCAGGGGGGGAAATTAATTGATATGCTGGGGGAGAAATTAAGTGATATGCTGGGGGGTGAAATGAATTGCTATGCTGGGGGAGAAATTAATTGATATGCTGGGGGGAGAAATTAATTGATATGCTGGGGGAGAAATGCATTTATATGCTGAGGAGAAATTAATGGATATGCTGGGGGAGAGAAATTGATATGCTGGGGGAGAAATGAATTGATATGCTGGTGAGAAATTAATTGATATGCTGGTGAGAAATGAATTGATATGCTGGTGAGAAATGAATTGATATGCTGGTGAGAGATGAATTGATATGCTGGGGGGAGAAATTAATTGATATGCAGGGGGATTAATTGATATGCCAGGGGGGGAAATTAATTAATTGATATGCTGGGGGAGAAATTAAGTGATATGCTGGGGGGGTGAAATGAAGGGCAGAAATTGATATGCAGGGGGATTTATTGATCTGCCAGGGGGGGAAATTAATTGATATGCTGGGGGAGAAATTAATTGATATGCTGGGGAGAAATAGATATGCTGGAGAGAAATTAATTGATCTGCTGGGGGAGAAATTAAATGGTATGCTGGGGGATCAATTGATATGCTGGAGGGAGAAATGAATTGGTATGCTGGAGGGGATTGAGATGCTGCGGGGGGGAGAAATTAATTGATATGCTGGGGGGGAGAAATGAATTGATATGCCGAGGGGAGAAATTAATTGATATGCTGGGGGAGACATTAATTGATATGCTGGGTGAAAGTAATTGATATGCTGGGTGAAATTAATTGATATGCCGGGGGGGGGATTAATTGATATGCCGGGGGGGGAGAAATTAATGGATATTCTAGGGAGAGAAATTAATTGATATTCTAGGGAGAGAAATTAATTGATATGCGGGGGGGAGAAATTAATATTCTGGGGAGAGAAATTAATTGATATGCGGGGCAGAGAAATGAATTGATTGTTATGCTGGAGGGGATTAATTGACATGCTGCGGGGGGAGAAATTAATTGATATGCTGGGGGGAGAAATTAATTGATATGCTGGGGAGAAATTAATTGATATGCTGGGGGGAGAATTGATATACTGGGGGGAGAAATTAATTGATATGTTGGGGGAAATTAATTGATATGTTGTGGGCGTGAAATGAATTGATAGGCTGGGTGAGAAATTAATGGATATGCTTGGGGAGAAATGAATTGATATGCTGGGGGAGAAATTAATTGATATGCGGGGGAAGAAATTAATTGATATTCTGGGGAGAGAAATTAATTGATATGCGGGGCGGAGAAATTAATTGATTGGTATGCTTGGGGGGCGAAATAATTGATTGGTATGCTGGGGGGCGAAATTAATGAATTTTTTTTATGCTGGGGAGAGAATGAATGAATTAATTGGTATGCTGGGGCCAGAAATTAATGAATTTGTATTCTGGGGGAGAAATTAATGAATTAATTGGTATGTGCTGTGGGGGAGAAATAAATGAATTATTGGTATGCTGGGGGAGAAATTAATGAATTAATTGGTCTGCTGGGGAGAAATTAATGAATTGATATGCTGGGGGAAATTAATAAATGAATTGGTATGCTGGGGAGAGATGAATAAATGAATTAATTAATATGCGGGGGAGAAATTAATTGATTGGTATGCTTGGGGGAGAAATTAATGAATTATTTTTTATGCTGGGGAGAAATGAATGAATTAATTGGTATGCGGGGGGAAATGAATGAATGAATTGATATGCTGGGGGAAATGAATGAATGAATTGATATGCTAGGGGAAATGAATGAATGAATGGATATGCTGGGGCAAGAAATTAATGCAAATGCTGTGGCATTGAATAAATTGAGTTTTATTACTGTGGCGCTCTGACACCCTCATACACACTGCACATTACTGTGGAGCTCTGTGATACCCCCATAATGTGTAGTGTTGTATGGGTTTTTACAGAGCTCCAAATTAATGTGCAGTATGTGCATATCACAGAGCTCCAAAGCAATAAAACTCACAGTAATGTGTGCTGTGTAAAAAAAAAAAAATGTGGGCTGCTCAGTCCAAAATGCTCGAGCCTATATTTTGCCCTAGTCGGGCCTACTTTTAACCATAGTGGATATTTACATAATGGGGGCCGGGGGAATTTCTGCCCATAACTCTAGTTCCGCCACCAGTGAGGTGTGAAAGGTACAGGATATGAGGTGGAGGAGTCTGGCAGAGGTGTTCATTACAGACTGTAGAGGGGTGATGCGTGAGAGGTACAAGATGTGAAGTAGCCAGGTCTGGCAAAGGTGTTCGTTACAAACCGTGGAGGGATGAGGTGTGAGAGGGGATCAATGATATGCTGGAGGGAGAAATTAATTGATATGCTGGGGAGAAATTAATTGATATGCTGGGGGAGAATTGATATACTGGGGGGAGAAATTAATTGATATGTTGGGGGAATTTAATTGATATGTTGTGGGCGTGAAATGAATTGATAGGCTGGGTGAGAAATTAATGGATATGCTTGGGGGAGAAATGAATTGATATGCTGGGGGAGAAATTAATTGATATGCGGGGGAAGAAATTAATTGATATTCTGGGGAGAGAAATTAATTGATATGCGGGGCGGAGAAATTAATTGATTGGTATGCTTGGGGGGTGAAATTAATTGATTGGTATGCTTGGGGGGCGAAATTAATGAATTTTTTTTATGCTGGGGAGAAATGAATGAATTAATTGGTATGCTGGGGCCAGAAATTAATGAATTTGTATTCTGGGGGGAGAAATTAATGAATTAATTGGTATGCTGTGGGGGAGAAATAAATGAATTATTGGTATGCTGGGGGAGAAATTAATGAATTAATTGGTCTGCTGGGGAGAAATTAATGAATTGATCTGCTGGGGGAAATTAATAAATGAATTGGTATGCTGGGGAGAGATGAATAAATGAATTAATTAATATGCGGGGGAGAAATTAATTGATTGGTATGCTTGGGGGAGAAATTAATGAATTATTTTTTATGCTGGGGAGAAATGAATGAATTAATTGGTATGCGGGGGAAATGAATGAATGAATTGATATGCTGGGGGAAATGAATGAATGAATGGATATGCTGGGGGCAAGAAATTAATGGAAATGCTGGGGCATTGAATAAATTGAGTTTTATTACTGTGGCGCTCTGACACCCTCATACACACTGCACATTACTGTGGAGCTCTGTGATACCCCCATAATGTGTAGTGTTGTATGGGTTTTTACAGAGCTCCAAATTAATGTGCAGTATGTGCATATCACAGAGCTCCAAAGCAATAAAACTCACAGTAATGTGTGCTGTGTAAAAAAAAAAAAAATGTGGGCTGCTCAGTCCAAAATGCTCGAGCCTATATTTTGCCCTAGTCGGGCCTACTTTTAACCATAGTGGATATTTATATAATGGGGGCCGGGGGAATTTCTGCCCATAACTCTAGTTCCGCCACCAGTGAGGTGTGAAAGGCACAGGATATGAGGTGGAGGAGTCTGGCAGAGGTGTTCATTACAGACTGTAGAGGGGTGATGTGTGAGAGGTACAAGATGTGAAGTAGCCAGGTCTGGCAAAGGTGTTCGTTACAAACCGTGGAGGGATGAGGTGTGAGAGGGGATCAATGATATGCTGGAGGGAGAAATTAATTGATATGCTGGGGAGAAATTAATTGGTATGCTGGAGGTGATTAATTGAGATGCTGCGGGGGGAGAAATGAATTGATATGCCGAGGGGAGAAATTAATTGATATGCTGGGAGGGAGAAATTAATTGATATGCTGGGAGGGAGAAATTAATTGATATGGCGGGAGGGAGAAATTAATTGATATGCTGAGAGGGAGAAATTAGTTGATATGCTGGGGAGAAATTAATTTATATGCTGAGAGGGAGAAATTAATTGATATGCTGGGGGAGAAATTAATTGATATGCTGGGAGGGAGAAATTAATTGATATGCTGGGAGGGAGAAATTAATTTATATGCTGAGAGGGAGAAATTAATTGATATGCTGGGGGAGAAATTAATTGATATGCTGGGAGGGAGAAATTAATTGATATGCTGGGAGGGAGAAATTAATTTATATGCTGGGGGAGAAATTAATTGATATGCTGGGGGGAAAAATGAATTATTTGAATAAACATTCCTGACAGTCCCGAGGACAGGTTTGGGAAACACTGCCCTAAAGATTACTATTTCGTAAGCCAAACTCTATTACTTGGCTTTTGCCTCTCCCTCCATTCTCTTCAGATTGCAAGCTCACAGGCCAAGCCCTCTATATACCATGTGTGAGCTGGGACCCAATTAACACACGGTCTTCTCTTTAACCTCCCTGATGGTATTCCCGAGTGTGGCTCGGGGGTAAACTTTTTGTACTGAAAGCGGTATCCCCGAGCCACACTCAGGCCGATACTTACATGTCCTGCGCTCCCTCGATGTCCCCGCAGTCTCCTCCAGCCGCTCGCAATGTCACACTGCCTGATTCTCTTCTCGCGAGGAGTGAACCAGGAAGCGTGACATCGCGATCGGCTGTAGTGTGACTGCGGGGACAGCGAGGGAGCGCAGGACATGTAAGTATCGGCCCGAGTGTGGCTCGGCGATACCGCTTTCAGCATTGAAAGTTAACCCCTGAGCCACACTTCTACCGCTAGGGGGCCAGATTAATTGGACCAATTCTGACATAAACTATGTTAGAATCAGACCACCAGGGAGATTAAAAATGCAGTCTTTTTATTTTTAGGGTCTGGCACAAACAGAAAAAAAAAATGCAAACAAAAGGACCCAGAGGAAGAGGTGCTTCTGGCTATTAGAAATCTTCCCAAACATAAAGCCCCAGGCCCTGATGGCTTCTCCAACTATTACTACCGACGATTCAGCTCACTCCTGGTGCCGAGTCGCCGACCCTTACTCGGGTCTTTAATATGATTAAATCTTCTGGGCAGATCCCGGCTGAGATGCTACAGGCAACGGTTATTACTCTCCCTAAGCCAGGCAAACCTCCTGACCAGTGTGCCAACTTTCGACCTATATCTTTACTTAATGTGGACACAAAACTATATGCTAAGTTAAGGGCCTCTAGACTGGCTCCTCTGCTCCCGAAACTTATTTCGGCCGAACAGACGGGATTTATTCCTGGTAGACAGACGTGCGATAACACCCGCCACATTATGGACTTGGCACAAAGATCGGGTACCCCAGGCCTTTTGTTGGCGCTTGACGCCTAGAAGGCGTTTGACCGGATCCACTGGGGTTACATGCAACAGGCGTTGGAGGCCTATGGGATTCCAACTTCCTTTATTCAAAGCATTCTTCCCGACAGCTAGGGTTCTCACCTCTGGTTTTCTTTCTCCCTCATTCCCAATTACTAATGGCACCCGTCAAGGATGCCCTCTTTCACCATTGATTTTTGTTTTGGCGATGGAACCTCTGGCTTCACACATCAGAAGATCTACTGACATATCAGGCCTTCCGACCCCTATAGGCGACCAAACGTTAGCATTGTTTGCTGATGACATATTGCGGTTTCTCACAAACCCTGAGAACTCATTACCCCCCCCTGTTCCGATTACTGGATAGATTTAGCTCCTTGTCCTATTATAAGAATAACGTAGCTAAAACACAGGCTTTGCCTATTAATATCCCCGGCGTTTTCCCTTACCCAGTTAAGTCAGAGTTTCCATTTTGATTGGCGATCTGTTTCTTTAAAATACCTAGGTGTCTCCCTCACCAAGTCCAGAAGCTCTTTAGTTAAGGAAAACTTCATTCCCCTATTTCTGTCATGCCCCGCTCCGCGGCCCGCCCCAGTCCGGACTGCCATGCTGGGAGAGATACCATACTCACCCGAGGTCCCTCGTGGCGCGCTGCTCCAAGTTTCCGGTCCGCAGGATGGAGAGAGGAACCCAGGAGACGCCCCACGCTGCCTGCCAGATCCGAATGCTGAAAGTGAAAGCGCGCATGCGCGAGTACAAACTTTCCTAAGTGATGTAAAATCTGGTACTCTGGCGCCCTCGGCTGGCCGATTAGGGGTACTGCTTGACATCTGTTCTGGAGATCCTCGTATTCCTCCCATTGACCTACCAAAAGCTCAGGTACCTCAACTCCACCTACGATACCCAGGTGAAAGGTATTCCCATGATCCTTTGAACCCTATTTAAATCCGCCGCCCTTTTCAACACATTAACCAGGGTCTACTGTTGCCTTCCACTTCAGTTTTCCTAGTGCTCCTCGTATTCCTGACCACGTTGCCTTTCTCTGATCATCGATGCGGATTGCTATAAATCGACCACGCTGCCTTCTTCTACCCATTGACCCGGATTGCTATATCGACTACGCTGCCTTCTCCTGCCCTTCGACCCAGACTGCCATATCGACTACGCCGCCTTCTCCTGCCCTTCGACCCGGACTGCCATATCGACTACGCTGCCTTCTTCTGCCCATCGACCCGGATTGCCATATCGACTACGCTGCCTTCTTCTGCCCATCGACCCGGATTACCATATCGACTACGCTGCCTTCTTCTGCCCATCGACTCGGATTGCCATATCGACTACGCTGCCTTCTTCTGCCCATTGACCCGGATTGCCATATCGACTACGCTGCCTTCTTCTGCCCATCGACCCAAATTGCCATAAATCGACTATGCTGCCTTCTTCTGCCCATCGACCCGGATTTCCATAGCGACTACACGGCTTTCTTCTGCCCATCGACCCGGATTGCTGTATCGACCACGCTACCACCTTCGTTACTATTTTGTTATTATTCTGGAACTTTTGTTACTGGATTTACATCCTTTTCCTACGTGCCACGAATCCCTACTTCTCAATACCATTCCAGCTGTATCATTGTTCTGGACTTAAGTTACTTTCCTTGTTTCACTAAAGATTGTTTATTTCTACATGGTTTCCTGAATTCCTTACTCCTTCGGCTTGCCATCGGGTACCATACTCATACTACACAGGGGTCTCAAACCCTGCATTACAATTTCAGACATTGGAGCATCTATTGTCACAATGGCAAGGAGTGGAGGTTTCCTGGCTGGGCTGCCTTGCCGCAATTAAGATGATGATTTTACCCCAACTATTATACTTTTTTCGTAACCTCCCGACATACATCCCCAGTGGGATTCCCCACATATCTCCTGCTCCGCCTTCAACGATTACTGGTTGCTCACATTTGGAAGTGTCGGCCACCCAGGTTTGCATCTGCTGTTTTGATGCCCAAATCCAGTGGCGGACTTGGATTCCCTGATATTCTTTGTTACTAGAAGGCGACAATGTTAGCCCAACTCCTGTCTTCTCTGCATATGGAGGAACCCCCTCTTAAGCTTCGCCTGGAAAATGCTATGGTCAAACCGTATACTATCCATGATTTTATGTGGTATGATCTTAATCCCAGGGCTGAGATGGTCGGCTTGTTGCCCTCCTCAGCCGTCTCCTTGTCAGCTTGGCGGCAGTGGGGAATGAAGCTTCTGAAACCATTTCCCCTACTTAGTTTTGCGCCCTTGCACTTTTTGGGCACTCTGACCCCCGACCTGTCCCTACATAGATGGATTTTACAAGGTGTTACCCACACTCATCACCTCCTCTCCCGCACTACCATTAAGACTTTTCCTGACTTGTGTTCTGAATTTGGTCTACCATCCAGGGAAATATTTACATTCCTTCGTCTTAAACACCTCCTGTTGGAGAATAACCTTAAGTCTTTTTCAGATAAAGGCGTTTCTCCCCTTCCACAAATTATGTTTGGGTAAACAATGTTCTCAAAAACCATTAGCGCTGTGTTATCAAAGCTTAATTTCCCCTACCTCCAAGAAGAAACTGACGTACATGACTAGATGGGAAAAAGATCTTGGCTTAACTTTCCCCATTGAGGATTGGTATTATGCCTCCACTTCAGTTTATAAATTTACAAGGAGCACTAACCTTAGGGAATCGCATCTTAAGTTAATGTATAGGTGGTATCTCAACCCATCCAGACTGGCCTATATGCCCGGGGCTTCGGATCTCTGCTGGCGCTGTCTAGGGGACAGGGGGACGCTCCTCCATGTCTTCTGGCAGTGTCCAGCACTGGTTCGCTTTTGGTCGGAGGTGCGGAGATTAATCTCACACTGCACATCCTTAGACCTACAACCAACCCCGGAGCTGTACCTACTCCACTTCCTCCCCACTTTGATCCCAACTTCTCTCCGAGGTGTGTTGTCTATTGTAATTGCAGTGGCCAAATCAGTAATTGCTCAACACTGGCGCTCAGTTAGGCCACCCACTATTACAGAAGTGTTATCTAAGCTGGAAGGGGTGTATGAATATGAACACATGTTTCACAAACTGTCTGACTCTTTGCCCACCTTCTCGGAGACATGGGAACGATGGTCGACTTTTATATCCTCTGGGTCCCCTCTCTAATGACTGAAGCGTGCTCACAGTATTATTACCTTATCACGGTTATAGTCTGGTTTGTTTTCTCTTTGTTTTTTCTTTTATTATCATATAAAGGTGTTTTTCTTTTTCTTAACCTACAGCACTCATTGTCGTTTCTGCATACCCCATCGCATTCCTTCTTGCTCATTCATCGAATTTATTTGCTGGTCCTGCGTGACCGCTTCTGATTGGTATGATGTTTTATACCGTCTAAATTTGCATATATACCAATAAAATTTATATTATTCGAAAATGTGTCTTTAGGGTTTAATCTTTTTCTTGAAAATATCTACAAACATCCTCTGCTCTCATGGAAATCAAACAGCTGCAAACACGGCACAGAATAAATCTGTGATAAATACTTGTACGTGCGGCACAGACATTGACCCCTTTTAATCCACACTTTGTGCTCCACCCTTTGCGGAGTCTTCTCCTATAATGACAGGTGAGGTTGTGGAGGACATGGTGAGGGACCTGAGACCTTACCTCCACACACAATCTCTGCCCTTCCTTCACATGTCCAGCTCCACCCTGGAGGACTCTCCAGCTCACACCATAGCTTCTCTATGGTGTCCAGGTCAGGGCACTGAGACGGCCAAGACAGGAACTTGAATTTGTGATCAATAAAGCATATTTGTGTTGATTTTCATGTTATGGATCATTGTGCTGCAGGAAGATCCTGCCACGGCCATGTTTATCTTTCTGGCAGAGGTGGGCAGTGGTTCATTTAACATCTGGTGATATGTGATGGAGTCCGTGATGCTGCGTATACCAACAAAGGGCCGTATCAGTTGGTGTGACCTAACCCTAGCGTCGGCCGGTTTTTGCGGTAGCTCCAGGTAAATTCAGTCTAGCACTGGACCGACAGATCGTTTGCCTCTCACTAGAAATGGCAAAAATCGCTTAGAGCGTGTCAATTAGTGATTCATATCGCAAGCTTACTGTACTTACCGCATCCTATACTTTACATGGGGGCGCTAGAAAACAGGTCCTCCCTCATAATTACCAGGCAATGTAAAGAAATGCAGCACAGGAGTTCTCTTGGCCCCATACACCATAGTAACGGATCTGGTCAGCAATGTCACTGTTGTTGCAGTAGACTAACAGGGTTATCCAAAGAGATTCGAAAAGTCACCGCACGTTCGGTGACTTTTCGTTCTCTTCAATTCGGTTCCTTTTGCCGATCCCATTTCAGTGACCCTGCGGTGTATTCAGCAAGTACCACAGGGTCCCCGAATTGCAGGGAAAGGCTGCCGCAAACCTGACGAAAACTAACCACAAAACCTGCCGAATGCACGCCGAAAACCCGCAAAAACATCTGGATTAACCCGAAGACGCCGGAAAAACCCGAGGGGGAGCCGATGACACACAGCGAAGCCGCCGGAAAAAGCCGACACCGCAGACAGAGTGAAGTGAATAAATTAGCAAAACAGTTTGTATGAATGTGAAAGTGAAAAGCTGTTTGCAAAGAAACTACTGAGCGAAAATGTCTGAAATTTACATATAAAATCCAATGAATGATAATAAAAAGGGCTGTTACAGAAACAAGAAGTAAACTTAACCCTTTTGCTGCTGAGGCTTTTCCCGCCCCTATGCTGAGGTCATTTTTACCGGTTTTGCGCATCATGTTTTAACGCGTTTTGAGGCTTATTTTAGTATATGACCCAGACATATTATATATCGTTCTTTCCGTCAGACTCGGCAAATTCATAATATGTCATTATTATATGTATACGTCACAACCTGTCTGTATATTATAACAAAAAATGCAATAAAATATGAATTTTCAATAATTTACAACGTGTAAAGTGTTTTTTTTCACATTTTAACATGCGAGCAATTGCGGTTATATTTTGTATGGGGTGCGCTTGTTAAAAAAATTAGAGATGGGGTCTCGTTACATTTTTTTTTGGGGAAAATTACACTATTTTTAACAAACGCACCGCATACAAAAATCGTTAGTGCAGCATCATTGTTCACATTATAATTGAAATGGGAACAATATTGCTGCATTAACGAACCAAAAAAAGAAAAAAAAAAACTTAATTTTTTTAAATTTTTTATTTTTTTTAAAAAACTTTTTTCATACTCATGTTTGGTATTGTTGGAACGGCCATGCTCTGGCCAATCCAACAGTACCAAACATTAACCCCTAACTGCCACGGATCGGGAGATAGGGGTTCATTGGAACCCCCTATCTCCACCATTGGTGGCAGTTAGGGGTTAACTCCAGGACTGGCGTCATCGTGCAATGCACGATGACGCCAGTCCTCAGGGGGCATTCCCGGAAGCTTGGCCGACATCCAAGATGTCGGCCAGCTCCGGGAAAGGAACACGAACCGGCGCTTTTCGGCGCCGATTCGTGATCCGGCCCCCATGGGGTTAATACCAGGTACCATTTGGAAGGGCAGGCTGTGCCCTTCCAAACGGAGCCTGGGTTAACCCCCTGCACGCCGCCGATCGGGAGAGAGGTCCGAAGGACCTCCCCCCCTCCCTTTCAGGCGCCTCCTCCGCACATGCGGGGGGGCGCCTGAATTAGGTGTCATCTCTATTTATTGATTACTATTTTTTTTGCATCTATTATCTTTTTTTTAAAAAAATCCAATTTTTTTCTTCTAAGCGGTTTCTCTTGTTTCTGTAACCGCCCATTTTATTATCATTCATAGGATCTTATATGTTAATTCCAGACATTTTCATTCAGTAGTTTTTTTGAAAACAGCAGGGGGACGGGTTCGTGGTGGCATTCGGAGGCTGATTCCCTGCACTTCAGGGACCCTGCGGTGAATTCACCGGGGAAATTTGAAAGTGCGGGGAACACTAGAACAATGAAATGTCTGCGTCATTTCGGTGCTCTGTGAATATCCCATTTAGTGGTGTTTATTTTTCCGTCCCCTGGAAAGTGCCAGCCTAGGCCTTGCCTACCCAGGACATACTTGAAAATGAGAGAAATCTCAATGTATCCTTCCTGGTAAAATAGTTTTGTGAAAAAAAAAGAATAATAATAAAAAAAAATTAAATTTTTTTGCGTGTCACCTAGGGGGTGGTGTCACCGGGCCACACCCCCGCCCCCCCTTGTGACGCCACTGGTCAGGGCTGAATGATTTCCTGTTCCATAGCTTCCCAAATGTATGAAAACGTGTAAAATATCAGCGGGATGGACTGGAAATGGATTCTTCTAATATGAAGTTGTAGAGGCCATTAATTGTGCCGCATATACACTATATTGCCAAACGTATTGTCTCACCTGCCTTGACTCGCATATGAACTTAAGTGACATCCCATTCCTAATCCATAGGGTTCAATTTGACGTCGCTCCACCCTTTGCAGCTATAACAGCTTCAACTTTTTATGGGAATTTTTGACCATTCTTCCAGAAGCGCATTTGTGAGGTCACACACTGATGTTGGATGAGAAGGCCTGGCTCTCAGTCTCCGCTCTAATTCATCCCAAAGGTGTTCTATCGGGTTGAGGTCAGGACTCTGTGCAGGCCAGTCAAGTTCATCCACACCAGACTCTGTCATCCATGTCTTTATGGACCTTGCTTTGTGTGCTGGTGCACAGTCATGTTGGAAGAGGAAGGGGCCAGCACCAAACTGTTCCCACAAAGTTGGGAGCATGGAATTGTCCAAAATGTCTTGATATGCTGAAGCATTCAGAGTTCCTTTCACTGGAACTAAGGGGCCAAGCCCAGCTCCTGAAAAACAACCCCACACCATAATCCCTCGTCCACCAAACTTTACACTTGGCACAATGCAGTCAGACAAGTACTGTTCTCCTGGCAACCGTCAAATCCAGACTCGACCATCAGATTGCCAGATGGAGAAGCGAGATTCGTCACTCCAGAGAACGCGTCTCCACTGCTCTAGAGTCCAGTGGTGACGTGCTTTACACCACTGCATCCAACGCTTTGCATTGCACTTGGTGATGTATGGCTTGGATGCAGCTGCTCGGCCATGGAAACCCATTCCATGAAGCTCTCTGCGCATTGTTCTTGAGCTAATCTGAAGGCCACATGAAGTTTGGAGGTCTGTAGCGATTGACTCTGTAGAAAGTTGGCGACCTCTTCGCACTATGCGCCTCAGCATCCGCTGACCCCACTCCATCAATTTACGTGGCCTACCACTTCGTGGCTGAGTTGCTGTCGTTCCCAAACACTTCCACGTTCTTATAATACAGCTGACAGGTGACTGTGGAATATTTAGGAGCGAGGAAATTTCACGGCTGGATTTGTTGCACAGGTGGCATCCTATCACAGCTCCACGCTGGAATTCACTGAGCTCCTGAGAGCGAACTATTCTTTCACAAATGTTTGTAAAAACAGTCTGCGTGCCTAGGTGCTTGATTTTATACACCTTTGGCCATGGAAGTGATTGGAACACCTGATTCTCATTATTTGGATGGGTGAGACAATACTTTTGGCAAAATAGTGTGTATTTAAATATTGTTTTTGGATAAACCCATGTTCTGTTTGAGATACACAAACATTCTTTGCTCTCGTGTATTTGACAAGGGTCAAAAGGATAAACAATAAAAACAATGTTTCCGGCCGTCTAGGCGCACATTTCCCAAGTTGGTGATATTAGGGGGGCACCTCATGTTCCACCTCTCCCTCCATTCAATTTTAAGCCTGTGAACGGAGCTCGCTCTGCACCTGCTGCTGCATTAGATAGTAAGCCTGCGTGGCGAGGCCTTCATTCTGTACAGATGTTAATCTTATGAGCAGAGCTTGCACACGTTGCAAAATGTTAAATAACTGATGGGATTATCCGAGATATAAAATCGCCAGCTTTCTCTAGTTCATATCAGGCCTGTGCCCGGCCGGGGCAGCTTGTTCATATGGATATAGTCTGGGGTTACCTCTGGCGTTTGCCCCTGCACCCCTCCCTGCACCCATGCCAGCACCACTCCCTGCACCTACCATCACATCCCTCCCTGCACCCACCCCAGCACCCATCATAGCACCCCTCCCTGCACCCACCATCTCACCCCTCCCTGCACACACCCCAGCACTCCTCCCTGCACACACGCCAGCACTCCTCCCTGCACATACGCCAGCAGCCTCCCTGCACCCACCCCAGCACTCCTCCCTGCACCCACCCCAGCACTCCTCCCTGCACCCACCCCAGCACTCCTCCCGGCACCCACCCCAGCACTCCTCCCTGCACCCACCCCAGCACTCCTCCCTGCACTCAACCCAGCACTCCTCCCTGCACCCAACCCAGCACTCCTCCCTGCACCCAACCCAGCACACCTCCTCTGCACCCACCCTAGCACTCCTCCCTGCACTCCTCCCTGCACCCAACCCAGCACTCCTCCCTGCACCCATCCCAGCACTCCTCCCTGCACACCCACCAGCACCCTCCACAGCACCCCTGAAATGGGATTGTTAAACCAGAGAAATGTGGTGAGTAGTTTCTACAAGTTTGAGAAATAATTGGCTTTGGGATTTATTCCAACCCTGGGGTAAAGGTCTCCACAGCTATTCTATAGAGCTGGTCAGTTGGACGATAACCCTGAATCTGCCCTGGAAGAGTGCAAGCTCTGTGTGCAGAAACTCTGTTCCTCAATATACCGGTCACCATTCAACTCAAAATGTCAAACCCACTGGCTGTCCCATCGCTCCCACGTCTCCGGTGATTCCTGGGGTGCCTGGCGATCCCTGGAAAAGAGGAATTAAATGATTATTTAGAAAGCACAGCATCCAAAGTGACAGAGAAATGAAACAAAACAAGTTCCCGCAGGTCCTGTTTTCACATTCGAATTAATACACTGATTAATTACTAATCCAAATGAGCAGCGAACAAACATCCCAACGGCACCGTGAGCAGCATGGCGGGAAATCCCTAGATTCACCTATACATTTTGACGGGGAATCAAGATTATAAATAAAAACATGGAGGCGAAGAATACTCTTACAACAGCAGCAAAGAAATGTTCAATAAAGCTTTGAAAAATCGAACAAAGGAAAAGAATTTCATATATGCAACTGCACAATAGCGCAACCAATCACTGTAGGGCAGTCCAACTTGGGCCAATCAGCATCGGGTATATAACCTCCAAACTGCGTCACACTCGTCCTCTTTCCTCGGGTGCGAATTCTTGAACATAGAACAGAAACACCAGAATCCAAATGAAACAGTAGAGAAACAGCACCTCACTATTGCGAACCTAAAGCAGAAACAAACAAGAATCTATAGAATAGAAACCTGAATACACAAACTTTCATGTGCGACCATCAGGTGTGAATTCTATTTATCCAAACACAACTCAATATATACATAACAATAACATGTCATGGGTAGGGAAAGATACTTAAAGTATTAACATTACACATGGGTGGGATAATATTCGCCTCCGTGTCTTTATTTATAATCTTGATTCCCCGTCAAAATGTATAGGTGAATCTAGGGATTATACACCGAGACACGGAGGCTTCATATTATGCTCGTTTAAAGCTAATTAATAATAGAATGCATAAAGTGAACAATAGGTTTAAAATAAATTTCCTTAAAGGTTGACTCGTTAGACCAATTAACAGTTTTCATAATATCTTCTAACCTGCAACCCCGAAAAGCAGCCGTAGAGGCCGCCGCACTGCGAGAGGAATGAGCCCTGAAAATAGAGGTATCTACACCTGCCTCTGTCATGAGCCATTTAACCCCCCTAGCTAAGGTAGTAGCTGAAACTGGATGATACGGCTTCGTCTTGGTCAAAAACAAACGATTTAAAGAAGGAAGACGATACAGGGCCGTAACCAGCTCGTATTCCTGTAAACAAAGTACCGGGCATAAATTAGTTTTTTGTGGAAAAGCCGGATAAAATACCTGAGAAATGGCAGTTTTAGTGCATCTAGATATGGAAAACAAAGCACCCAATGGAGTGAAAGAGCGTCCCGACAAATCCATAGCACGGACGTCAGAGACCCTCTTACAGGAAATTAGACATAAAAGCATTGTTAATTTAGCGGACAGCTGCTTAAATCGATAATTCCGTATTGGAAGCCACGGATCCAAAAAATCCAAAACTAAATTAACGTTCCATGTGAAAGAATAACGAGACCGAGGAGGACGTTTCAAACGAATACCTTTTATTAATCTACAGACCAATCTATGTTGACCTACAGGGAGTCCCTCAATGCTAGGGGATAAGCAGAAATGGCTGACCTAAAATTCCTCAAACAAAGAGGTCAGGAACTGGAGAATGTCCTCTCTAGGGGCTGAAAAGGAATCAACGTGTTTGCCCAAACACCAAGAAACCCAGCAGTTCCAGTAATAAAAGGTATCGCTTTCTAGTACCTGGAGCCCAAGCACTGGAGAGTAATTCGGAAGTCACCTCCGAAAGTTGACTGACAGGGTAAAATTGCCTGACACTTTCCAAGCGATGAGACGGAACGATGGTGCTGACAGAATGTTCTGCATAGTATTCTCCAGATTCTCCAGGGGAGGGGGACTCAACCAGAGAATCCGAGGAACGTCTATCGCCAACTCTAATAGTTGGGGAAACCACGGTTGAGTTGTCCACCAAGGAGTGATTAGCACCAGAGTCGCCTGATTGGAACGGATCAATTGAATGACCCTGGAAATCAGGAGAAATGGGGGAAATGCATAAAGGATTCCCCGTGGCCATGTTTGGCAAAACACGTCTGTCCCCAGGGCGTCTGGATCCGGTTTCCAACTGAAATAATCTGGAATCTGCACGTTCAAAAGAGAAGCGAAAAGATCCAACTTGAAAGGACCCCATATAGAAGACAAACATCGGAATATTGTCTTGTCTAACCTCCAGTCGCTGGAATCCAGCAGATACATTGAATTTCAATCCGCTACAATGTTGCATAGCCCTGGAATGAACTGAGCCGTCACTGTAACATTGTGGGATAGGCAAAATCCCCCAAACAGTTTGGAGACTTCCGACATTTGCTTCGATCTGGGGCCACCTAGATGATTTATATGCCTCACTGCGGAAAAATTGTCCATGCGAAGCAGTACTGAATTGAAAGGCTTGTCGTTTAGAAAACTCAGAATAGCGAAGAAACTAGCTAGGAGTTTGAGGACATTTATGTGAAAAGAAGCCTCTACAGAAGCCCATCAGCCTCCTGTGGATATAGGACCTAGCCGCGCACCCCAGCCATAATTGCTGGCGTCGGATTCTATAATTACTTCCGGCTGAGGAGGAAAAAAGGAATGACCATTCCACGTTATGAGGTGGTCTCGCCACCACTGCAACTCCTCTCGAGAGTCATCGTCTAGAGAAACCATGTCTGAATACAGTAGTCCCTGACAGAGATAGGTTGCCTTGAGCCGTTGAAGGACCCGATAAAACAGAGGTCCCAGAAATATGGCTTGAAGCGACACTGACAGAATTCCCAACAGACGAACAAGGGCTCTCAAAGGAAATGTTGGCCGAATGAACAACCTCCGTACTTCCTTCCGAATCCGATTGACCTTCTGGGCTGGAAGACTGAGAGAGATTTGCACGGAGTCCACCAGAAATCCCAGAAACTCCATGTTCCTGACTGGATCTAGATGGACGTCTCCCAATTGATCATGAAACCCAGGTTCGTCAGAAGATTAGACCATCAATCTCGGTGAAGAATTATTACGGAAATATCCTGGGCCATTAAAAGTATATCGTCTAGATATATACGACCAAACGAACTCCTTTGGTTCTGAGAAACGCAACCACCGGCTTCATGATCTTGGTGAAGCAACGAGGAGCAGACGAGAGACTGAACGGGAGAGATTTGAATCTCCACAGTTGACCTTCGCAGAGAAATTTAATAATTTCTGCTGTGAAAAGCAATTGGAATTGTCAAGTAGGCATGTTTGAGGTCTATCTTGACCATCCAGTCCCCTGGGCATAAATTGTCTTTCGGAGATGGGATACCCTCCATCTTGAAATGATGATAGCGAACATGCATGTTCAATTTTTCCAAATTTATCACGGGACGATACTCGCCGCTTTTCTTTTGGACTAGGAATACATTGCTCACATAGCCTGGATGTAAAGGAACTACCCTTTCGATAGCGCCTTTCTGAAAAAGATCCAGAATCTCCTGATTTACCAAATGATGGTGATCTGATGTCATAAACAGAGGTTGAGGAAACTCTTTGAACCGGTAACGTGTCAAATTTTATTTCGTAACCCATAATTGCGTCTAATACCCAAGGGTGTGACGTGATCTGACACCAATAATGGAAAAAAAGATGGACCCCTGCTCCCTATTGGAGCATGGAAAAAAGGTAGGTTGTGTGGCATACTCACCAGAATATGCTGCTCTGCGGTAACCATGGTAAGGTCTTCCTCGACCTGGTCTGGACCTTTGAGGAAAAAAGGTTGATTGTCCAGCCGACTCAGAGCGTCCTGTTTGAGAATGGGCGAAGCCTCTGGAGTGAAATTGAGAACCTATGCCGGGAAGACGGCCTCTACTTCTCCCGGCCTTGTCAAAAACCTTACTCGGAAAGGTTTTCCTCATAGTGGCCTGAACTTTTTTAATGTTATGAAAAGAGTTTACTCGGGAACCCATCTGTTTAATAAAATCTTCAGCAAACAGACCACCACTCGCCTGCAGGCCAGGTTCCTTATTGGCCATAGAGACCAGTTTTGGTTCCACCTGGAGTACAATGGAGCATCTGCGCTCCGTTGAAATGGCTGTATTAGCGTTACCTAACATACACACCATTCTCTGTACACTGCCGTGGTACACAAAAATATCAGGCTTAACATTTCCCGAAAGGGAGTGTTCAATGGCATTGAATAATTTCGTCAATGGACCCAAAATGTCTAAAAGTTTATCTTGGCATACTCTCAGGGTTGCGTCCAGACCTCTTTTAGGGGACCAACCAGTTTTGCTGAGGAATTCAACAATGTCCTCATTTATAATAGGCGCTGAGGCCACTTCATTGGACAAAACCAGTCTTGGGCATTCAGCCCTCATTTTATTCCGTGTCTTGCTGTCCATGGGCTTCTGAATTTGAGCCTCGCTATAGTTAGCCACATGTTCCAATGGGGCCCATTCAGACGAGCGGCGGGGGTGTTTCAGCATCTCGGAAACGAACATTGCCCGTCCTAAGGCGTCCAATGGAGCCGCTGTCCCCTTGCCTTCTTGAAAAAGAAGATGTCGAGGAGACTGAATCTGAAACCCCTTCCGAGTCGTTTGGGGCCCAGTCTGTGTCACTAGTGTCTGAAGAATAATTATCCTCTTCAACGTCTGAACTTATCTCGTCAGAGCTGTTAGACTCCGTGTGCCTGGCCTTTTTCCAGCCGCGTTTTATGGCCTTGCGGTTAGGCCTCCGTTTACGGGATTTGCCACTTTTGTGTGGTAATTTCTGTAATTCAGCTCCTTAGCAGGAGTTGCTTCTATACGTAGCGTTTTTTTGGGAGACCGTCAACTCCCTTAGTCAGGGTAAAGGGTACCCCACCCTCTTGGGCCGACACATATTTGTCCGATGTAGAAGGCACAATTGCATTTGGGTTTTCCCCCATAGCCTTCTCAGCATTCTGAGCCGCTAACACTTTTAATGAAGTCTTCTCGAAATCGGTGGACATTAAGGGAAAACCCGAAAATACCCCCACCGAAACAGAGGATTTTTGGGCTGAACCCATAGCCGCCGCTGGCGTTTCGGGATCCGACATGAGAAACGGGAAAAAACTTGCGGTTTGCTACCTCAGCATGAAACTCGGCAGCTCTGAGGTAAATATGCGCGCGCCGAGCAGAGCGCTCCTCCCTTTGCAATGCAAATGACACGAAGCCGCGACCGCCTATGCAAATGGAGGTTGCTCCGCCTCACGAATTATACTCGACCGCACATCAACAAGCCCGAAAGGGAAGGGAAATAACGCAACCGCTGTCCCCTTCAGAGAGACCGGCGGCACGCTGCAATCCCGTTTGAACCGGGAATAAACGTACCGTCGCTCAGTCGCTGAAGACAGCAAACGTAGAGAGAAAAGACTGGCGAAAATTGCGCCAGAAAATAAAATAGCACTAAACAAAGGAATATAAGTACAATATCACACTAAGCATGTAATAAATATACTTAATTAGCTGTCGAAAGCAGCAAAGAATAGAGGACGAGTGTGACGCAGCTTGGAGATTATATACCCGATGCTGGATGCTGATTGGCCCAAGTTGGACTGCCCTGCAGTGATTGGTTGCGCTATTGTGCAGTTGTATATGTGAATTTTTTTTCCTTTGTTCAATTTTTCAAAGCTTTATTGAACATTTCTTTGCTGCTGTTGGAAGAGTAAAGCATAACATGAAGCCTCCGTGTCTTGGTGTATAATCACACAATCCCTGCACCGCTCACTATTTACACCTTGAATCGATATGAAATAGCTGTCTGTTTCCTAACAAGGCATTATTAACCCCTTACTGGCACAGCCGCATTTTGCTTGTTACAAAACGACCCGAGCTAGTTTGGGGTGTGTGTGTGTGTGTGTTCATTCATCTTTGTTTACCACACTCACACATTGTATACCAATTTTTATAGGAAAGTGATGGCTTTAATTTGATGTGTGATATTCATATATAGCTTCAAAACTGTTATGACAAAACATGCAAACACGGGCATAGAAAACCCATAACACATAGTTTTGGCCGTAATAATGTGCACATAATTACTGCAGCTGAAGAAAAGGCATTGACTAGAAGTTCCTGTATTTGTGCCGATTTACAGAATACATCATATGCCCAGGAGGTCAATGTATTGCTGATCGAAGTAGTTACGTGGCGCATCAATGCTGTGATTGGCTTTCAGTGTATTCACTGCATCGAGGCACCCAGCAACAGCATTAACCCTGCGGATCACCTTTCCCGCAGCTGCACAGCTCATATTATTATTAGCATCATCATCATTCATATAGCGCCAACAGTGTCCGCAGCGCTTTACATTAATCAAAGGGAATGAAATACATATAAACGGACATAGGATGGAAACAAGTGGTGTAGAGGGCCCTGCACATAGGAGCTTACAGTCTAGAGCAGTGGTTCCCAAACGCGGTCCCCAAGTTCCCCTAACAGGCCAGATTTTGCAGATCTCTTTGGGGAAATGCAGACTGAATCCTGCAATCACCGAGCAGCAAATCATATCACCTGTGCTTTGTTTCAGCTATCTGGAAAACCTGGCCTGTTGGGGGTACTTGAGAACTGCGGTTGGGAACCACTGGTCTAGAGGGATTGGGGGTTGAGGAAGACAAGAGGAATTTCACTAGATAGCAGGATCATTAGTGCCAGTGGTTTGGGAATGGTGGGGCCATAGAAGCAGCTTCAATCATGTGTGAGTAGGTGAGCAGAGGGATGAGTTGCATCAGTGATGTGGTACAATAATCTGAAGAGGTGGGTTTGAGGGATTTCTTGAAGGCCTGAAGATCAGGGGAGAGTTTGATAGGGCGATCAAGTCATTCCACAGGTCCGGAGCTGCCCGAGAGAAGTCTTGGAGGCGAGAGTTGGAGGTGCGGCTGTAGACAGATGACAGGTGGAGGTCGCCTGCTGACCGGAGTTGTCTAGACAGGACGTGCTTGCGGAGTACCAAAGACATGTAGGGGGGATTAAGTTATTGAGTGATATGAATGTGAGCATCAGTATTTTAAACTGTATCCTGAAACGTACAGGAAGCCAATGGAGGGACCGGCAGAGGGGCGAGGTACAGGAAGCCAATGGAGGGACCGGCAGAGGGGGGAGGTATAGGAAGCCAATGAAGGGACCGGCAGAGGGGGGAGGTACAGGAAGCCAATGGAGGGACCGGCAGAGGGGGGAGGTGCACGAGGTGCGTCTGGTGAGATAATTAAGCCTGGACCCTGCATTCATTACAGATTGCGGGGGGCTGGGGCAATACAGGAGTTGGGGCCAATAAGGAGCAAGTTGCAGTAATCAAGACGCAAAATGATAAACCAGCACCTTCGCGATATCTTGTGTGAGAAAGGGGCGGACACGGGTGAGGTTCTTGAGTTGATAGCAGGATTTGGTCATTGTCTGGACGTGCGGAGAGAACTTAAGGTCAGAATCGAAAGTGACACCGCGGCATTGAGCTTGAGGCGTTGAGCGTTCCAATTACTCCGAGAGAGATAGGTGATACTGCATTTTTCTTGGAGGGAGGAATGAGGAGAATTTCAGTATTGGTAAGATTGAGTTTAAGGAAGCGGAAAGCCATCCAATTCGAGACAGCGGAGAGACAGTGACTCGATCCAGGAAAGCTGGCGAGATATCAGGGGAGGAGAGGCATATAAGAGTGTCATCAGCATATCGGTGGTACTGGAATCCAAATAAGCTGATCCGTTTACCTAGAGAGGCCGTGTAGACTGAAAAATAAAGGGCCCAGTACTGAATCTTGGGGCACCCCAACAGAGACAGGCTGCCGGGAGGAGGTACTTCCAGAAAATGAGACACTAAGCGATTGTTGGGACAAGTAGGAAGAGAACCATGAAAGAACCGTACCTTGAAGGCCTATATCACAAAGAGTTTGAAGGAGGATTGAGTGGTCAACTGTATCAAAGGCGGCAGAGAGCCTGTATCAAAAGCAGCAGAGAGGTCAAGAAGAATCAGCATTGAGTAACACCCATTGGATTTAGCAGTTACACGGTCATTGGTCAGTTTCACAAGAGCTGTTTCTGTTGAGTGCAGTGAGTGAAAGCCAGATTGCAGAGGGTCAAGGAGAGAGTGGGTGTTGTGGTAGTCAATCAGATTGACACACACAAGCTATGAGGAGTTTGGGGGCAAAAGGGAGCAGGGAAATGGGGCGGTAGTTGGAGGGAGCAGTCGGATCCAGAGACAGCTTTTTTAGGATTGGGACTATCCTGGCATGTTTGAAGGAGGCAGGAAAAACCCCAGAGGTCAAGGACAGATTAAAGGTGTGGGTCAAGGAGGTACAAGTGAAATGGAAAGTGCTCTGGTAAGATGTGAGTGAACGGGGTCGAGGGGCAGGTAGCGAGATGAGAGGATCGTAATAACAAAGACCTCTTGTTGAGTCGCAGACAGGAATGAGTTAAACATGTGAGGAGAGACATGATTAACATCTTCCTGCATGTGACAAATTATTCCATCACAGCTCCTCAATGATACAACAATCAATAATTCTTTCAGGTGACAGGAAGGGGTTGAGAGTAAACCAGCAATGAGTTTGACTTTTAAGGTCTTTTTGCCATAAACATGTTCTTTTTTAGTACAAACACTGAACACTTACAAGATTTCCTTGTTCACCCTTTTCTCCAGGATAACCAGCTTTTCCCTGTATAAAAAGAAAAGCTCTATTTATATAAAATAATCAGCATTAAATGGTAGGGATGTGCACGACTTTTTTTTTGTTTAGTTTTATTTTGGGGTATTTTTTTCGGGTCATTTCGGACAGTTTTCGTTTCATTTCAGCACAGATCGATTCGGTAATTCTGATCGATTCATTTTCGGATCAGTTAGGTTTTCTTTATTTATTATTTATTTAAGAATGGGAAGTAGATAACTACCAATAGAATGAAAGTTTCTTTACATATTCTTTTTAGGATTTTTTAGGCTTTTTTGGGTGAAATTACCTGTTAAACAAGGCTTTTTAACCCTAATCCAGATAATCATCAAGAAAAATATATAGTAACCGACTCCTGGCAGTGGTGTTATTAAAAAGATTTAGTCCACAATGAAAAAACATCAGACAATGTTTCGACCCTTTCGGGTCTTTGTCAAGTAGACTTTACAAAGACCCGAAAGGGTCGAAACGTTGTCTGGAGTTTTTTCATTGTGGATTAAACCTTTTTAATAACACCACTGCCAGGAGTCGGTTACTATATATTTTTCTTTATAGCTAATGTGCGACATTTCGGCAAAGAATAAATAAAAGGACTTGCTGAACTCTAAGTGATAAGATCCAAGCTTGGTCTATCTTCGAGCCATTAAAGTCTATGCACCTTATTCCATAGTTTCTATACAATAAGTACAGGAGACGTTGCACATAACCTCTCTAGTAGTTCCCTTATCAGAGGGATTGCTATTCCACTCTTGCTTCAAACCGGGTTTGTGGCTCGAGTACGAGTCCCTGCGCGAGGTTACTGTGAATTATTATCTCCTATACTTTGCACAAGAGATGTTATTTTACGCATCTGCATGTAAGTGCATGCTAGTCCAGGGTAGCCCGCGCCTCCACCCAATATAAGAGCTGCTCACACACACAGGATATAAGAGCTCCTCACACACACAGGATATAAGAGCTCCTCACACACACAGGATATAAGAGCTCCTCACACACACACAGGATATAAGAGCTCCTCACACACACACAGGATATAAGAGCTCCTCACACACACACAGGATATAAGAGCTCCTCACACACACACAGGATATAAGAGCTCCTCACACACACAGGATATAAGAGCTCCTCACACACACAGGATATAAGAGCTCCTCACACACACAGGATATAAGAGCTCCTCACCACACACAGGATATAAGAGCTCCTCACACACACAGGATATAAGAGCTCCTCACACACACAGGATATAAGAGCTCCTCACACACACAGGATATAAGAGCTCCTCACACACACAGGATATAAGAGCTCCTCACACACACACAGGATATAAGAGCTCCTCACACACACAGGATATAAGAGCTCCTCACACACACAGGATATAAGAGCTCCTCACACACACAGGATATAAGAGCTCCTCACACACACAGGATATAAGAGCTCCTCACACACACAGGATATAAGAGCTCCTCACACACACAGGATATAAGAGCTGCTCTCACACACACAGGATATAAGAGCTGCTCACACACAGGATATAAGAGCTCCTCACACACACAGGATATATGAGCTCCTCACACACACAGGATATAAGAGCTGCTCACACACACAGGATATAAGAGCTCCTCACACACACAGGATATAAGAGCTGCTCAAACACACAGGATATAAGAGCTCCTCACACACACAGGATATAAGAGCTCCTCACACACACAGGATATAAGAGCTCCTCACACACACAGGATATATGAGCTGCTCACACACACAGGATATAAGAGCTCCTCACACACACATGATATAAGAGCTCCTCACACACACAGGATATAAGAGCTCCTCACACACACAGGATATAAGAGCTCCTCACACACACAGGATATAAGAGCTCCTCACACACACAGGATATAAGAGCTCCTCACACAGGATATAAAAGCTCCTCACACACACAGGATATAAGAGCTCCTCACACACACAGGATATAAGAGTTACTCACACACACAGGATATAAGAGCTGCTCACACACACACAGGATATAAGAGCTCTCACACACACAGGATATAAGAGCTCCTCACACACACAGGATATAAGAGCTCCTCACACACACACAGGATATAAGAGCTGCTCACATTCACAGGATATAAGAGCTCCTCACACACACAGGATATAAGAGCTGCTCACACACACAGGATATAAGAGCTCCTCACACACACAGGATATAAGAGCTCCTCACACACACAGGATATAAGAGCTCCTCACACACACAGGATATAAGAGCTCCTCACACACACAGGATATAAGAGCTCCTCACACACAGGATATAAGAGCTCCTCACACACACAGGATATATGAGCTCCTCACACACACAGGATATAAGAGCTCCTCACACACACAGGATATATGAGCTCCTCACACACACAGGATATAAGAGCTCCTCACACACAGGATATAAGAGCTCCTCACACACACAGGATATATGAGCTCCTCACACACACAGGATATAAGAGCTCCTCACACACAGGATATATGAGCTCCTCACACACAGGATATAAGAGCTCCTCACACACACAGGATATAAGAGCTCCTCACACACACACACAGGATATATGAGCTCTCACACACACACAGGATATAAGAGCTGCTCACACACACAGGATATAAGAGCTCCTCACACACACAGGATATATCTCCTCACACACACACAGGATATATGAGCTCCTCACACACACACAGGATATAAGAGCTGCTCACACACACAGGATATAAGAGCTCCTCACACACACATGATATAAGAGCTCCTCACACACACAGGATATAAGAGCTCCTCACACACACAGGATATAAGAGCTGCTCACACACACAGGATATAAGAGCTACTCACACACACAGGATATAAGAGCTCCTCACACACACAGGATATAAGAGCTCCTCACACACACAGGATATATGAGCTCCTCACACACACAGGATATAAGAGCTCCTCACACACACATGATATAAGAGCTTCTCACACACACAGGATATAAGAGCTGCTCACACACACAGGATATAAGAGCTCCTCACACACACAGGATATAAGAGCTGCTCACATTCACAGGATATAAGAATTCCTCACACACACATGATATAAGAGCTTCTCACACACACAGGATATAAGAGCTCCTCACACAGGATATAAGAGCTGCTCACACACACAGGATATATGAGCTCCTCACACACACAGGATATAAGAGCTCCTCACACACACAGGATATAAGAGCTACTCACACACACAGGATATAAGAGTTACTCACACACACAGGATATAAGAGCTGCTCACACACACAGGATATAAGAGCTCCTCACACACACACAGGATATAAGAGCTCTCACACACACAGGATATAAGAGCTCTCACACACACACAGGATATAAGAGCTCCTCACACACACACAGGATATAAGAGCTCCTCACACACACAGGATATAAGAGCTCCACACACACACAGGATATTGAGCTCCTCACACACACAGGATATAAGAGCTCCTCACACACAGGATATAAGAGCTCCTCACACACACAGGATATATGAGCTCCTCACACACACAGGATATAAGAGCTCCTCACACACAGGATATATGAGCTCCTCACACACAGGATATAAGAGCTCCTCACACACACAGGATATAAGAGCTCCTCACACACACAGGATATTGAGCTCCTCACACACGCAGGATATAAGAGCTGCTCACACACACAGGATATAAGAGCTCCTCACACACACAGGATATATGAGCTCCTCACACACACAGGATATATGAGCTCCTCACACACACACAGGATATAAGAGCTGCTCACACACACAGGATATAAGAGCTCCTCACACACACAGGATATAAGAGCTACTCACACACACACAGGATATAAGAGCTGCTCTCACACACACAGGATATAAGAGCTCCTCACACACGCAGGATATAAGAGCTGCTCACACACACAGGATATAAGAGCTGCTCACACACACAGGATATAAGAGCTCCTCACACACACAGGATATATGAGCTCCTCACACACACAGGATATAAGAGCTGCTCACACACACAGGATATAAGAGCTCCTCACACACACAGGATATAAGAGCTGCTCAAACACACAGGATATAAGAGCTCCTCACACACACAGGATATAAGAGAGCCTCACACACACAGGATATAAGAGCTCTCACACACACAGGATATATGAGCTCCTCACACACACACAGGATATAAGCTGCTCTCACACACACAGGATATAAGAGCTCCTCACACACACAGGATATAAGAGCTCCTCACACACACAGGATATAAGAGCTCCTCACACACACAGGATATAAGAGCTCCTCACACACACAGGATATATGAGCTCCTCACACACACACAGGATATATGAGCTGCTCACACACACAGGATATAAGAGCTCCTCACACACACATGATATAAGAGGCTCACACACAGGATATAAGAGCTCACACACACAGGATATAAGAGCTCCTCACACACACAGGATATAAGAGCTCCTCACACACACAGGATATAAGAGCTCCTCACACACACAGGATATAAAAGCTCCTCACACACACAGGATATAAGAGCTCCTCACACACACAGGATATAAGAGTTACTCACACACACAGGATATAAGAGTTACTCACACACACAGGATATAAGAGCTGCTCACACACACACAGGATATAAGAGCTCTCACACACACAGGATATAAGAGCTCCTCACACACACACAGGATATAAGAGCTCCTCACACACACACAGGATATAAGAGCTGCTCACATTCACAGGATATAAGAGCTCCTCACACACACAGGATATAAGAGCTCCTCACACACACAGGATATATGAGCTCCTCACACACACAGGATATAAGAGCTCCTCACACACACAGGATATATGAGCTCCTCACACACACAGGATATAAGAGCTCCTCACACACAGGATATATGAGCTCCTCACACACAGGATATAAGAGCTCCTCACACACACAGGATATAAGAGCTCCTCACACACACAGGATATATGAGCTCCTCACACACGCAGGATATAAGAGCTGCTCACACACACAGGATATAAGAGCTCCTCACACACACAGGATATATGAGCTCCTCACACACACACAGGATATATGAGCTCCTCACACACACACAGGATATAAGAGCTGCTCACACACACAGGATATAAGAGCTCCTCACACACACATGATATAAGAGCTCCTCACACACACAGGATATAAGAGCTCCTCACACACACAGGATATAAGAGCTGCTCACACACACAGGATATAAGAGCTCCTCACACACACAGGATATAAGAGCTCCTCACACACACAGGATATATGAGCTCCTCACACACACAGGATATAAGAGCTCCTCACACACACATGATATAAGAGCTTCTCACACACACAGGATATAAGAGCTGCTCACACACACAGGATATAAGAGCTCCTCACACACACAGGATATAAGAGCTGCTCACACACACAGGATATAAGAATTCCTCACACACACATGATATAAGAGCTTCTCACACACACAGGATATAAGAGCTCCTCACACACACAGGATATAAGAGCTGCTCACACACACAGGATATAAAAGCTCCTCACACACACACAGGATATAAGAGCTCCTCACACACACACAGGATATAAGAGCTCCTCACACACACAGGATATAAGAGCTCCTCACACACACAGGATATAAGAGCTACTCACACACACAGGATATAAGAGTTACTCACACACACAGGATATAAGAGCTGCTCACACACACAGGATATAAGAGCTCCTCACACACACACAGGATATAAGAGCTCTCACACACACAGGATATAAGAGCTCCTCACACACACACAGGATATAAGAGCTCCTCACACACACACAGGATATAAGAGCTCCTCACACACACAGGATATAAGAGCTCCTCACACACACAGGATATATGAGCTCCTCACACACACAGGATATAAGAGCTCCTCACACACAGGATATAAGAGCTCCTCACACACACAGGATATATGAGCTCCTCACACACACAGGGATATAAGAGCTCCTCACACACAGGATATATGAGCTCCTCACACACAGGATATAAGAGCTCCTCACACACACAGGATATAAGAGCTCCTCACACACACAGGATATATGAGCTCCTCACACACACAGGATATAAGAGCTCCTCACACACACAGGATATAAGAGCTCCTCACACACACACAGGATATAAGAGCTCCTCACACACACAGGATATAAGAGCTCCTCACACACACAGGATATATGAGCTCCTCACACACACAGGATATAAGAGCTCCTCACACACAGGATATAAGAGCTCCTCACACACACAGGATATATGAGCTCCTCACACACACAGGATATAAGAGCTCCTCACACACAGGATATATGAGCTCCTCACACACAGGATATAAGAGCTCCTCACACACACAGGATATAAGAGCTCCTCACACACACAGGATATATGAGCTCCTCACACACACACAGGATAAGAGCTCCTCACACACACACAGGATATAAGAGCTCCTCACACGCAGGATATAAGAGCTGCTCACACACACAGGATATAAGAGCTCCTCACACACACAGGATATATGAGCTCCTCACACACACAGGATATATATGAGCTCCTCACACACACAGGATATAAGAGCTACTCACACACACACAGGATATAAGAGCTCCTCACACACAGGATATAAGAGCTCCTCACACACACAGGATATATGAGCTCCTCACACACACAGGATATAAGAGCTCCTCACACACACATGATATAAGAGCTTCTCACACACACAGGATATAAGAGCTGCTCACACACACAGGATATAAGAGCTACTCACACACACACAGGATATAAGAGCTCCTCACACACACAGGATATAAGAGCTCCTCACACACACAGGATATAAGAGCTCCTCACACACACATGATATAAGAGCTTCTCACACACACAGGATATAAGAGCTGCTCACACACACAGGATATAAGAGCTCCTCACACACACAGGATATATGAGCTCCTCACACACACAGGATATAAGAGCTCCTCACACACACATGATATAAGAGCTTCTCACACACACAGGATATAAGAGCTGCTCACACACACAGGATATAAGAGCTCCTCACACACACAGGATATAAGAGCTGCTCACACACACAGGATATAAGAGCTCCTCACACACACATGATATAAGAGCTTCTCACACACACAGGATATATGAGCTCCTCACACACACACAGGATATAAGAGCTCCTCACACACACAGGATATAAGAGCTACTCACACACACAGGATATAAGAGCTCTCACACACACAGGATATATGAGCTCCTCACACACACAGGATATAAGAGCTCTCACACACATGATAATAAGAGCTCCTCACACACACACAGGATATAAGAGCTCCTCACACACACAGGATATATGAGCTCCTCACACACACAGGATATAAGAGCTCCTCACACACACACAGGATATAAGAGCTCCTCACACACACAGGATATATGAGCTCCTCACACACACATGATATAAGAGCTTCTCACACACACACAGGATATAAGAGCTCCTCACACACACACAGGATATATGAGCTCCTCACACACACAGGATATAAGAGCTCCTCACACACACAGGATATAAGAGCTCCTCACACACACACGATATAAGAGCTCCTCACACACACAGGATATAAGAGCTCCTCACACACACAGGATATAAGAGCTGCTCACACACACAGGATATAAAAGCTGCTCACACCACAGGATATAAGAGCTCCTCACACACACACAGGATATAAGAGTGCTCACACACACAGGATATAAGAGCTCCTCACACACACACAGGATATAAGAGTGCTCACACACACAGGATATAAAAGCTGCTCACACACACAGGATATAAGAGCTCCTCACACACACAGGATATAAGAGTGCTCACACACACAGGATATAAGAGCTGCTCTCACACACACAGGATATAAGAGCTGCTCTCACACACAGGATATAAGAGCTCCTCACACACACAGGATATAAGAGCTGCTCACACACACAGGATATAAGAGCTGCTCACACACACAGGATATAAGAGCTGCTCACACACACAGGATATAAGAGCTGCTCACATTCACAGGATAAAAAAACTCCACACACACACAGGATATAAGAGCTGCTCACATTCACAGGATATAAGAGCTCCTCACACGCACAGGATATAAGAGCTCCTCACACGCACAGGATATAAGAGCTCCTCACACACACAGGATATAAGAGCTCCTCACACACACAAGATATAAGAGCTGCTCACACACACAGGATATAAGAGCTGCTCACACACACAGGATATAAGAGCTGCTCACACACACAGGATATAAGAGCAACTCACACACACAGGATAAAAAAACTCCACACACACAGGATACAAGAGCTGCTCACATTCACAGGATATAAGAGCTCCTCAACTCACACACCGAATATAAGAGCAACTCACACACAATATAATAGCTGCTCACACACACAGGATAAAAAAACTCCACACACACAGGATATTATTATTATTATTATTCTTTATTTATAAAGCGCCAGCATATTCCGCAGCGCTGTACAATAAGCACAGTATAGACAGGGTTACAATACATTGAACAACATTTGACAAACAGTACAGGAGGAGATGAGGGCCCTATTCCCGTAGGAACTCACAATCTGGGAGGGTTGGGGTTGGAAACAGGAGGAGAGGACTGTAAGGTGAGAGTGATTGATGGTTGCGTCAGTGAGTTGGGTGATATAAGAGCTCCTCACACACACAGGATATAAGAGCTCCTCACACACACAGGATATAAGAGCTCCTCACACACACAGGATATAAGAGCTGCTCACACACACAGGATATAAGAGCTCCTCACACACACACAGGATATAAGAGCTCCTCACACACACACAGGATATAAGAGCTGCTCACAGTCACAGGATATAAGAGCTCCTCACACACACAGGATATAAAAGCTCCACACACACAGGATATAAGAGCTCCTCACACACACACAGGATATAAAAGCTCCTCACACACACAGGATATAAGAGCTCCTCACACACAGGATATAAGAGCTCCTCACACACACACAGGATATAAGAGCTGCTCACATTCACAGGATATAAGAGCTCCTCACACACACAGGATATAAAAGCTCCTCACACACACAGGATATAAGAGCTCCTCACACACACAGGATATAAGAGCTACTCACACACACAGGATATAAGAGCTTCTCACACACACAGGATATAAGAGCTCCTCACACACACAGGATATAAGAGCTCCTCACACACACAGGATGTAAGAGCTTCTCACACACACACAGATATAAGAGCTCCTCACACACACAGGATATAAGAGCTCCTCACACACACAGGATATAAGAGCTACTCCACACATAGGATAGAAGAGCTACTCACGCACAGGATATAAGAGCTGCTCACACACACAGGATATAAGAGCTCCTCACACACACACGATATAAGAGCTCCTCACACACACCGGATATAAGAGCTCCTCACACACACCGGATATAAGAGCTCCTCACACACAGGATGTAAGAGCTCCTCACACACACAGGAAATAAGAGCTGCGCACACACACAGAATATAAGAGCTCCTGACACACACAGAATATAAGAGCTTCTCACACACACAGAATATAAGAGCTCCTCACACACACAGGAAATAAGAGCTGCGCACACACACAGAATATAAGAGCTCCTGACACACACAGAATAAAAGAGCTCCTCACACACAGGATATAGAGTATCAAGATCTCACACGCACAGGATATAAGAGCTCCTCACACACAGGATATAAGAGCTCCTCACACACACAGGATGTAAGAGCTCCACACACACACACAGGATATAAGAGCTCCACACACACACTGGATATAAGAGCTCCGCACACACACACAGGATATAAGAGCTCCTCACATACAGGATATAAGAGCTACTCCACACACAGAATATAAGATCTGCTCACGCTCACAGAATATAAGAGTTCCTCACACACACAGGATATAAGAGCTCCTCACACACACAGGATGTAAGAGCTCCTCACACACACTGGATATAAGAGCTCCGCACACACACACAGGATATAAGAGCTCCTCACACACACAGAATATAAGAGCTCCTGACACACACAGAATAAAAGAGCTCCTCACACACACAGGATATAAGAGCTGCTCACGCACAGGATATAAGATCTACTCACACACACAGGATATAAGAGCTGCTCACACACACAGGATATAAGAGCTGCTCACACACACACACAGGATATAAGAGCTGCTCACACACACAGGATATAAGAGCTCCTCACACACACAGGATATAAGAGCTGCTCACACACACAGGATATAAGAGCTGCTCACACACAGAATATAAGAGCTGCTCACACACACAGGATATAAGAGCTGCTCACACACACAGGATATAAGAGCTGCTCACACACACAGGATATAAGAGCTGCTCACACACACAGAATATAAGAGCTGCTCACACACACAGGATATAAGAGCTCCTCACACACACAGGATATAAGAGCAGCTCACACACACATAAGATAAAAGAGCTGCTCACACACACAGGATATAAGAGCTGCTCACACACACAGGATATAAGAGCTGCTCACACACAGAATATAAGAGCTGCTCACACACACAGGATATAAGAGTTCCTCACACACACACAGGATATAAGAGCTGCTCACACACACACACAGGATGTAAGAGCTGCTCACACACACAGGATATAAGAGCAACTCACACACAGGATATAAGAGCTCCTCACACACACAGAATAAAAAAGAGCTTCTCACACACACAGGATATAAAAGCTCCTCACACAGACACAGAATATAAGAGCTCCTCACACAGACAGGATATAAGAGTTACTCACACACACAGGATATAAGAGCTGCTCACACACACAGGATATAAGAGCTGCTCACGCACAGGATATAAGAGCTCCTCACACACACAGGATAAGAAGAGCAGCTCACACACACAGGATATAAGAGCTCCTCACACACACAGGATATAAGAGCAGCTCACACACAGGATATAAGAGCTCCTCACACACACAGGATATAAGAGCTCCTCACACACACAGGATATAAGAGCTCCTCACACACACAGGATATAAGAGCAGCTCACATACAGGATATAAGAGCTCCTCACACACACAGGATATAAGAGCTGCTCACACACACAGGCTATAAGAGCTCATCACACACACAAGATATACGAGATACTCACACACACAGGATAAAAGAGCTGCTCACACACACAGGATATAAGAGCTCCTCACACACACAGGATATAAGAGCTGCTCACACACACAGGATATAAGAGCTGCTCACACACACAGGATATAAGAGCTCCTCAAACAGTCAGGATGTAAGAGCTGCTCACGTACACAGGATATAAGAGCTGCTCACACACACAGGATATAAAAGCTACTCACACACACAGGATATAAGAGCTACTCACACACAGGATATAAGAGCAACTTACACACATGATATAAGAGTTACTCACACACACAGGATATAAGAGCTACTCACACACAGGATATAAGAGCAACTTACACACATGATATACGAGATACTCACACACACAGGATATAAGAGCTGCTCACGCACACAGGATATAAGAGCTCCTCACACACAGGATATAAGAGCTGCTCACACACACAGGATATAAGAGCTGCTCACACACACAGGATATAAGAGTTACTCACACACACAGGATATACGAGATACTCACGCACACAGGATATAAGAGCTCCTCACACACAGGATATAAAAGCTCCTCTCACACACAGGATATAAGAGCTCCTCACACACACAGGATATAAGAGCTCCTGACACACACAGAATAAAAGAGTTCCTCACACACACACAGAATATAAGAGCTGCTCACACACACATAAGATATAAGAGCAGCTCACACACACATAAGATATAAGAGCTCCTCACACACACAGGATATAACAGCTCCTCACACACACAGGATATAAGAGCTGCTCACACACACACAGGATATAAGAGCTGCTCACGCACAGGATATAAGAGCTCCTCACACACACAGGATATAAGAGCTCCTCATACACACAGGATATAAGAGCTCCTCCTACACACAGGATATAAGAGCTCCTCACACACACAGGATATAAGAGCTCCTCACACACACAGGATATAAGAGCTCCTCACACACACAGGATATAAGAGTTACTCACACACACACAGGATATAAGAGCTCCTCACACAGACACAGAATATAAGAGCTCCTCACACAGACAGGATATAAGAGCTGCTCACGCACAGGATGTAAGAGCTCCTCACACACACAGGATATAAGAGTTCCTCACACACGCAGGATATAAGAGCTGCTCACACACACATGATATAAGAGCTCATCACACACACAAGATATACGAGATACTCACACAAACAGGATATAGAGCTGCTCACACACACAGAATAAAATAGTTCCTCAAACACACAGGATATAAGAGCTCCTCAAACAGTCAGGATGTAAGAGCTGCTCACGTACACAGAATATAAGAGCTCCTCACACACACAGGATATAAAAGCTACTCACACACACAGGATATAAGAGCTACTCACACACAGGATATAAGAGCAACTTACACACATGATATAAGAGTTACTCACACACACAGGATATACGAGATACTCACACACACAGAATATAAGAGCTGCTCACGCACACAGGATATAAGAGCTCCTCACACACAGGATATAAGAGCTGCTCACACACAGGATATAAGAGCTGCTCACGCACACAGGATATAAGAGCTCCTCACACACACAGGATATAAGAGCTCCTCACACACACAGGATATAAGAGCTCCTCACACACACAGGATATAAGAGCTCATCACACACACAGGATATAAGAGCTCCTCACACACAGGATATAAAAGCTCCTCTCACACACAGGATATAAGAGCTCCTCACACACACAGGATATAAGAGCTACTCACACAAAGAATATAAGAGCTGCTCACACACACAGGATATAAGAGCTACTCACATACACAGGATATAAGAGCTACTCACACACACAGGATATAAGAGCTACTCACACAAAGAATATAAGAGCTGCTCACACACACATAAGATATAACAGCTGCTCACACACACATAAGATATAAAAGCTCCTCACACACACAGGATATAAGAGCTACTCACACACACAGGATATAAGAGCTACTCACACACACATAAGATATAAGAGCTGCTCACACACACAGGATATAAAAGCTCCTCACACACACAGGATATAAGAGCTCCTCACACACACAGGATATAAGAGCTCCTCACACACACAGGATATAAGAGCTGCTCACACACACAGGATATAACAGCTCCTCACACACACAGGATATAAGAGCTGCTCACACACACAGGATATAAGAGCTACTCACACACACAGGATATAAGAGCTACTCACACACACAGGATATAAGAGCTACTCACACACACAGGATATAAGAGCTACTGACACACACAGAATATAAGAGCTGCTCACACACACAGGATATAAGAGCTCCTCACACACACAGGATTTAAGAGCTCCTCACACACACAGGATATAAGAGCTCTCTCACACACAGGATATAAGAGCTACTCACACACAGGATATAAGAGCTCCTCACACACAGGAATATAAGAGCTCCTCACACACACACAGGATATAAGAGCTGCTCTCACACACAGGATATAAGAGCTCCTCACACACACACAGGATATAACAGCTCCTCACACACACAGGATATAAGAGCTGCTCACACACACAGGATATAAGAGCTCCTCACACACACAGGATATAAGAGCTACTCACACACACAGGATATAAGAGCTCCTCACACACACACAGGATATAAGAGCTGCTCACACACACAGGATATAAGAGCTCCTCACACACACAGGATATAAGAGCTCTCACACACACACACAGGATATAAGAGCTCCTCACCACACAGGATATAACAGCTCTCACACACACAGGATATAAGAGCTGCTCACACACACAGGATATAAGAGCTACTCACACACACAGGATATAAGAGCTGCTCACACACACAGGATATAAGAGCTACTGACACACACAGGATAGAAGAGCTCCTCACACACACACAGGATATAAGAGCTACTCACACACACAGGATATAAGAGCTGCTCACACACACAGGATATAAGAGCTCCTCACACACACAGGATATAAGAGCTTCTCACACACACAGGATATAAGAGCTGCTCACACACACAGGATATAAGAGCTACTGACACACACAGGATAGAAGAGCCACTTGTATACTGTACATATGATATAAGAGCTCCTCACACACATGGACGGAACATGATGTTCCTTTCCGTAGTGCCACGTCACAGTTTCTACAAACGTGCCACTGGATGCTTTGCTTTCACCCTATGTCCAGTCCATTTCACTGGATAGAATGATTCAGCATGTGGATTGTACTGAATGTTGTATCCTGTGAAACCTTCTCATCAGTTCCTCCATTATTATTATGAGGCGCTTGCTTATGACATTTGGGCCATTATCTTGCTGAATGGATAAGAAACATACAGATTTGCACCAGCGTCTCCAGAGTTTATGCTATCTGTTCTTTTTAAGAAATCTTTAGATTTAATAGAAGATTGGTGAAAGGTCAATCATCCCCACAACATCTAGAAAGTGCAAGGAAGCAACTCCCCAAACAGCAAGTCAAATCATGAAGTTACAGCAGATCCATTACGCTCCACTGGGAGTTCTTCCTTAGCAGAAAGTGCAACACAATCTTCTGGTATCTTTTTTGGTTCCCGATGCCAATCACTCCCACCAAGTCTCCGACTCTGGATCCAGCAAAGGATACCCAAGACCATTGCACTTACTCCTCCATTTGTGAATGTTCTGCCATATAACTAGGAACCATTTATCTAATTTCTTGTCCAATTTACGAAGACCCTGTGAGATGAACCACAGATTTGACATTTTTATTTACTAGACCTTGTCAGTACTTTTTGCTCATAGACTTCTGCCAGGTCTTCATGGCTCAGGCAGCTTTATTTTATTACTGTTCCATTTTAGCAGTAGCATTCTAAATACCAAGACTATCAAACCTAAAAACAGTCTTGTCTTGACCGTGTAGAATAAAACTTTCACCAGTGTCATCTGTGCTTGGCATTATTGTACTGAGAGACACTGGTCACACAAGCCCTCAGATGACCATCTTCTGGTTTCGTTGTGGGTTTGGGGTTGCCAGACCTCTTTCAGTTCCAAGTGCCTTCCCATGAAGTGGCTAAGTTCAATATAATGCTCTGCAGTATTTAGGAACAAGACGAGAGATCTCGCATGGACCTTACTCACCGGCCACAACACAAAAATTTCAATAAAAGACAAAAAAAAAAGAGTTTTCTGAATATATTGACTGGTAGGAGAGACAGAGATTTCACTCATACTTACAATACGTCCAGGAAGGCCTCGTTTACCCAGATCACCAGGTTCACCCTAAAAGGAAATAAAACTATATACGTTTTTTTAACTAACTTGAGAGAAATTGAATACATTAGTTAATTAGATATACGAACCTTTGGGCCTTGGATGCCTTGCTCTCCTGTTGCACCATCAGGCCCCTGTGGACCCTAAAACAGATAAACCATTCAATCAATCGAGAAATTAAAGACTTCTAAAATGTCATAAGGATTGGCAGGAAATTGCAAACTCTGCATAATCTAGAAGTGCAGGTAGATTGATGTGCAGCTATGGGGAGCTTCACGTGTTCTAGCTTTGACACTTTGGGTTCTATTTTTCTTTTTCCAGTAAGAAGGAGGCAGTATGGGAAAAACTTTGTGGAAGGTGATTTCCCATGTAGCCTCCCTTTAATTCTACCCATTCTTACCCAGCTGCTCTATTAGCGACTGGCCTCTGAATAATATGCAGACTGATACCAGCAATGCCTCTTACGGCATTGGCTCCTGAAGTCTGTAGGACTCCATGGAGTTCAGTGCGAACCAGCCGCAAGTTTTGTGCAATCTTGCACAGGTGGGATTGAGCAGGAGCTGTGGGGCGGCACAATAGGGACACTGGGACCTACCTGTTCTTTGTTTGTCACTGCCCAACGGTGAATCTGGTGGATTCACACTGCGCTTTCCTTTGTGGGATCAGAGGAAAGTCTGCAATTTGTTGGTGCATTTATCTTAAAGTGATTAAAGATATTTAAAAAAAGCTCTTAAATTAATTCGGCGACAGCAAAATCACTTATCGCGGTCTGGAAGTCGGTGTTAGAGAAATATTGACTCCAGAGTAGATGCGCTGCCCAAGAATAACTCACGCTTCTCCACCCAGGTGCAAGTTATGGCTCAAGTATATAATATCCAAAGTATCGAGGCTGTTAATTTACAGTAAGGAGCTTTAAGGTTACACAGATCATGTAACAACAAGAACGGAACAAAGTGTCTCAGGATGAGAATTCCACACATGAAAACAGCAGAGGAGCTGATCACCACAGCCTGGTCATGGACTGTGCAGGAGGGACAGTACAGAGTCAACAACACCACAACCTCAGTTTTTATATGCTGTCATACAAGTCGATTCACTAAAGGTGAAAGCCAGGAGAATTGGCAGGAGAAGTGAAAATTCTAGGTCAAAATGGCCAAACCAGAAAAATTCTCAAAATGAGAATTAAAATCACTAGTTTTGCAACTATGGTAAAGTTTGGCGGTCCAGCAAAGTTACTGTGAACAACGCGGCCTGAAGAAACGATTTCATTGAGGGTTGATCAAGTCTAATCCTTTTATCCCACTCCCAAACAATATCCAACTATAGGGGTTATTCAGAGAGCACCGATCTGGCCCCGAACATGTGAGTTTCCCCGTACAGTGACATTTCGTGGCCAGTCGTGGCCCTCTGACAGGTTTGCAGTGGATGTTCGGCAGGTTGGCGGCAGCATTCGGCAGTCGATTCCCTGCACTCCGGGGGTGAATGCTGAATTCACTGCAGGGTGGGGAAATTTGATTCCCCGAAGTGCAGGGAAGTGCGGGGAACGAGAGAGCACTGAAATGTCGGCACTCTCTGAATATCCCCCTAAATAATTCAGATTTGGTTTACTCATCGTGGCATGAAGTGATTCCCTTTATTCCTTCCTCTGGACCCCTGGATAAACTCACAGATTAAAGGGGTGTCAGCCTTTCCTTCGAGCAGATTATTGTGTTTTTAGGATTTAGGGTACCAGGACCACAGCACTATGACCCGTCCGCTGCCCCCATGCTCAGAGTACAGCTGGTTGGTCTTTTAATACTGATATTACATTTGGATCTTTAGAAAAACAAAGTAAAGGAATGTTTTTCTTAACCTTATATAATGAATACATATGGACTAATGACTGACCATTTTCCTGCCAATTCGGAAGCTACAAACATGCACCTCATTGCAGGCAAATTGTTCCAACATACCCACTCAAGAAATCTCCCCTTAGAGGCCTCCAGCACATATCTGTGGTTAACCATAAATGACATCTCCTGTGGAGACTGAAGGAGGAATTCTGGTTTTCCTACACTGCAGGAAATGGAGGAAACATCCTTTATCTTTTAGTTTGCAGACACCGTGTCTCCATGAGAAGCACCGGCTCCAGTCTGTTCTTTCATTCTACCACATGAATTCCTAGACTTGTGAGCCACAAAGAGTGATATGAGTCAGACACAAAGGACAATAAAACAACACCCATATGTGGACTTGTAGGACTACTGTATGAGACTGTTACTCCACATGTTTCTTCAGCACTTTACAAGAATTGGCAAACTAAACAAAATGACAAAGAAAGCAGGAATTAGTGGTGCAGACGCCGGCGCTGCTGACAACGCGCTTATATATCTAGAGGAATTGGAGCAGAGAAGAACATGAGAAAGAAAAAACAAAACAACGGCTTATGTATGTATCAATATGTATGGAACCAGAAGAGAGAGCGTTTGGTTCCAGGGGGAAGTTAATATATGTTGCGCTGCAGCTCAGCAGGAAGTAGTTAATCAGGAAGTCGGTCACATGACACTGACTGGGAGCTGAACTTTATAGATCTTGTTATAAGTTACTCTGTTAATAAATTTACCATAGCGCTGGATCCGAGAGGCTAATTCATAAGCAGCAACATTTATACATGGTGGCAGCAGTGGGGCGACATCACCTGTTGTCAGTGGCGTCGCAAGGTGGGGGCGGTGGTGCGGCCCGCACCAGGTGACACCCGCCTTTAGGGTGACACCGTCACCCTAAGGGCGGGTGTCTCACCCACCGCCCGCCACCGCCCGTATTCGCTCCGTGCGAGCGTCCGAAGCATGCAGCTTCGGCGCTCGCCTGGAGGAAATACGTCACCAGCAATCGCGGCTGTCACGTGGCTCCCCCAGACGAGCGCCCAAGCTGCGCGCCGCCGGACGCTCAGAAGGAGCGAAAAACGAGGCGGAGAGGTGCTGCCTGGCCGCTATCCATGTGCTGGGACCAGGACCAGGAGGTGAGCTGGGGCAAATCCATGAGCTGCTGGGGCAAATCCATGAGCTGCTGGGGCAAATCCTGAGGAAGCTGGGCAAATCCATGAGCTGCTGGGGCAAATCCATGAGGAGCTGGGGCAAATCCATGGGGGCCTGGGGCATATCCATGAGGAGCTGGGGCAAATCCATGAGGTGCTGGGGCAAATCCATGAGGTGCTGGGGCAAATCCATGAGGTGCTGGGGCATATCCATGAGGTGCTGGGGCATATCCATGAGGTGCTGGGGCATATCCATGAGGTGCTGGGGCATATCCATGAGGAGCTGGGGCATATCCATGAGGAGCTGGGGCATATCAATGAGCTGGGGCATATCCATGAGCTGCTGGGGCATATCCATGAGCTGCTGGGGCAGTATATCCATGAGCTGCTGGGGCATATCCATGAGCTGCTGGGGCAGTATATCCATGAGCTGGGGCAAAGATCCATGAGAGCAGCTGGAGCATTATCAATGAGAGCAGCTGGGGCAGTATATACATGAGAGGAGCTGGGGCAATATCCATGAGAGGAGCTGGGGCATATCCATGTGTGCTGGGGGCAATATCCATGAGAGCTGGGGCAATATCCATGTGTGAGCTGGTCTGGGGCAATATATCCATGTGTGAGCTGGTCTGGGGCAATATATTCCATGTGTGAGCTGGTCTGGGGCAATATATCCATGTGTGAGCTGGTCTGGGGCAATATATACATGTGTGAGCTGGTCTGGGGCAATATATCCATGTGTGAGCTGGTCTGGGGCAATATATCCATGTGTGAGCTGAGGCGCAATATATCCATATGTGAGCTGAGGCGCAATATATCCATATGTGAGCTGCTGGGGGCAATATATATCCAGAGCTGCTGGGGGCAATATATATCCATGTGTGCTTTCACTGCCTTCGAACAGGCAACGTACTTGCTGGCAGTTGGCAAAAATTTGTGTGAGCATATGAGAGAGCTCCACAGCAATAAACCTCACAGTAATGTGCGCTGTGTGTATGAGCATTCAGTGTTATATGGGAGTACTGATTTAGGAGTAAGAGTAGTTAAAAAAAAAATCTGAAAAACTCGGGGGGGGCGGGGTGACACCATAAATTACCGCACCGGGTGACACCGACCCTAGTGACGCCACTGCCTGTTGTTCACATCAGAAATGGTGATAAGCACATTAACAAAAAATCGTTTTTTTTAAAAATGATTTTCATGAAGGACTGGAAAGTTAGGGCGAGGCAGGTCATTCCACAGGTACCACTATTGAAGTGGTGGAGAAGCAGGTTAGCGGTGTGGGTGGAAACAGGGCAGGTGTAGGTCACACACAGAAGGGAGTGATTGAGGAGAGATGTACTTGTGAAATCGGGCACAGATAAAAGAGAGGGGTCAAGTTATGGAGAGCACTGAATGCATTTTAAATTGTATCTTCAGGGACAAGACTGGCTCTTTGCATGTGTAAGGGGTGCCTTGCCCCCAGACCCCACACCCAAGTCAGCCCCGCGAGGCTGCAATGCATGAAAGTGAGAGGACTATCATGGGGATTCCCTGCCCTGAAGCTGAGGACCTTCAGCTCACGTCCTGTCTCTGTCGTCCCTTGGTGCCAATCTGGTGCCAGGAAAGGGCTTCAGCCACAGCGGGCTGACATCCGGATCAGAAGGAAATGGTATCCTAAGGCGCTGTGTGGTGTTGAGATTATGGTGTTTTAATGGTGTGGGTGTGCTGCCGATTTAGGGGTGGTTGCAGAGCCTTGTTGCTGCTACAGGTTGATTGGGAGGAAAGTGTGGGGTACCCCTAGTCAGGCGCTAATCGCTAGTCGTGTCTGTTAAAGTAGCGGTATTGTAATCGCCTTAAGAATTTCAACAATATAATGAGGTATAGCAATGCTAATTTAACAGCTTTGTGTACCATAAAAAAAACTAAACTGAGTATAGAAAAAAGTGTAAATATTCATATTAAGAACATACACCCTCTGGCTTCGGGGGTGATGAATCACAGTCTCTAAAAAGCACAATAAATCAGTCTTTTATATTGATACAAACATACGCCCCCTGGCTTCGGGGGTGATGAATCTCAGTCTCTAAAAAGCACAATAAATCAGTCTCTGTGTTGCATAAAAAGAGAAAAGAAAAATAATTAAAAAATAATAATAATTTTCCTCTTAATGATTAGAAACATAGAAAAATGTCGGCAGATAAGAACCTTTCGGCCCATCTAGTCTGCCCAATTACATGGATACTTTACCTGGATTATCTTTTTTTAGGATAGCCTTATGCCTATCCATGCCTGCTTAAATTCAATTACTGTTTTGGCCTCTACCACTTCTACTGGAAGGCTGTTCCATGTATCCACCACCCTCTCAGTAAAATAATGCTTCCTGATGTTACTTTTAAACCTTTGCCCCTCTAATCTAAGACTATGTCCTCTTGTTTTGCTATTTTGTTTCCTTTTAAATATACTCCCTTCCTCTACCTTGTGGATTCCCTTTACGTATTTAAATGTTTCTATCATATCTCCTCTGTCTCGTCTTTTTTCCAAGCTGTACATGTTAAGATCATTAAGCCTTTCCTGGTAACTTTTCTCCTTCAAGCCGTACACCATTTTAGTAGCCCTTCTCTGAACTCTCTCTAAGAGGTCTATATCCTTCTGGAGATACGGTCTCCAGTACTGCACACAGTACTCCAAGTGAGGTCTCACCAGTGCTCTGTACAGTGGCATGAGCACTTCCCTTTTCCTACTGCTAATACCTCTCCCTACACAACCAAGCATTCTGCCAGCATTCCAAGCATTCTGCTAGCATTTCCTGCTGCTCTATTACATTGACTACTTACCCTTAGATCCTCTGAAATAATGACCCCTAAATCCCTTTCCTCAGATGTTGAGGTTAGGACTGTATCAAATATTCTATATTCAGCCCTTGGGTTTTTACGTCCCAGGTGCATTATCTTGCACTTATCCACATTAAAACTCAATTGCCACAACTCCGACCATTTTTTTAGTTTACCTAAATCATTTGTCATTTGGCTGATCCCTCCAGGAACGTCAACCCTGTTGCAAATCTTTGTGTCATCAGCAAAAAGACATACTTTTCCATTAATACCTTCTGCAATATCACTAATAAAAATATTAAAGAGAATGGGTCCAAGTACTGACCCCTGAGGTACCCACTGGTAACAAGACCTTGCGCCGAATAAACTCCATTTACCACAACCCTCTGTTGCCTGTCACTCAGCCACTGCCTAATCCAGTCAACAATATTGGAATCTAAACTCAAAGATTGCAATTTATTGATAAGCCTTCTATGCGGAACAGTATCAAAAGCCTTACTGAAATCTAAATAAGCAATGTCTACTGCACCACCTGTGTCTATTATTTTGTTACCCAATCAAAAAAATCAATAAGATTAGTTTGGCATGATCTCCCTGAGGTAAACCCATGTTGTTTCTGATCCTGTAATCTGTGTTTTTAGATGTTCAACAATCCTTTCCTTTAACATGGTTCCATTAATTTCCCCACTACTGACGTAAGACTAACTGGCCTATAGTTCCCCGATTCCTCCCTACTACCCTTCTTGTAAATGGGCACAACATTTGCTAATTTCCAGTCTTCTGGGACGACTCCCGTTAACAAGGATTGGTTAAATAAATCTGTTAACGGTTTTGCTATTACATCACTGAGCTCTTTTAATAATTTAGGGTGGATCCCATCAGGCCCCATTGACTTATTTGTCTTTACTTTAGACAGCTGCTGTAGAACCTCCTCCTCTGTAAACTGATATGTAAATGTCTCTTTAGTGTTCTCTCCTAACTGAGGTCCCTTTCTTCCTTTTCTTCTGCAAAGACTGAACAAAAATATTCATTGAGGCAGTCAGCGAGACTTTTATCCTCTTCTACATACCTTCCTTCCTTTGTTTTTAATCTAACTAATCCTTGTTTTACTTTTCTTTTCTCGTTTATGTATCTAAAAAATGTTTTGTCCCCCTTTTTACTGACTGAGCTATTTTCTCTTCTGCGTGTGCTTTGGAAGCTCTTATAAATTGCTTTGCCTCTTTCTTGCCTAATCTTATAGGTTTGCCTATCTTCTTCACTCTGAGTTGTTTATAATTATTGAATGCTGTCTTTTTGTTCTTCACTATTTTGGCCACTTCTGCAGAGTAACACAGTGGTTTCTTCCCTTTTTTGTTTTTGCTAACAAGCCGAATGCAATTGCCTGTGGCCTTCAATAATGCTTCCTTTAAATAATCCCATTTCTCCTGGACTCCCTTTAAACTCCTCCAGTCTGATAATGACTCCTTCACACAAAATCTCATTTTAGAAAAATCAGTTTTTTAAAGTCTAAAACTTTTGTTTTTTTGTGGGTGCGGCTCCATCCCTGTTCTTATATTAAACCATACTGACTGGTGATCACTAGATCCCAAATTTTCACCTACAACAACGTCCGATACCAAACCTCCATTTGTGAGTATTAAATCCAATATGGCTCTTTACGGGTCGGCTCCTCAACTACTTGTGTTAGAGATAATCCCAGTAGGGAGTTTAGAATATTTGTACTCCTGGTGCACCCAGCTGTTTTGGTTTTCCAGTTCACATCAGGAAGATTAAAGTCCCCCATGATAATAACTTCCCCCTTCATTGCCATTTTGGCTATTTCCTCAAGCAGCAGATTATCTAGCTCTTCTACTTGTCCAGGGGTCTATAGATCACACCTACACGAGCTACTGTATGATTGCCAAATGTTAGCGTAACCCAAACTGACTCTATGTTCACCTCGCTCACTTTTATTTGGTTCGTTTTTATGTTGTTTTTCACATACAGGGCCACTCCTCCTCCTTTCCTACCTTCTCTGTCTTTTCTATATAAGAGTACCCCGGTATTGTTATGTCCCAGTTATTTTTCTCACTGAACCATGTCTCAGTAACCGCAACTAAATCTACTCTTTCAGCTGCCATCATTGCCTCCAGTTCATTGATTTTATTGACTAAACTGCGAGCATTTATAGACACGACTCTGAGCTTGTCATTTTTTTCCCCGCATGTTGCTTGCACCCTCCGATTTAGTTTGGGGGACAATCGGGCAGATTGTTTTTTACCCTTTTTTTGTCCCCCCCTCCTAGTTTAAAATATTTCTTTGCGAAACCTTTGAACTTCTCACTGAGAACATATGTTCCCCTATGAGTAAGATGCAAACCATCTTTTTTATACAGTTCCTTTCTGCTCCAATTAGAGCTATCATGGGACACAAAGCCAAATCCTTGCTCCCGACACCATTCCCGAAGCCACAAATTGAATTCCCTATTGCGCATCTGCCTATCTTGAATGTTATGCACAGGCAAAACTTCAGAGAATGACACAGTGGACGCAATCTGCTGTATTTCACCTCCAAGAACACAAAAATCTTCCTTAATCTCAGAAACCTCATTGCTAGCCAAGTCATTTGTCCCTAGATGGACTAGAACATCCACTTCCCCTTGCTGCTTTGCTTGTTTGACAATATTGAGAATACGTCTCTTGTCTCTACGAGCAGTAGCCCCAGGAAGACATCTCACCAAACCACTACTATTGAGTGTGTCCTTTTGGTCTTGACTGCTTCCGCTCCTCTCGTCCCTTCAAAATTCCTCCAAGAAAGAAAGAGGGGATTAAGGATACGTCCGCGTCTGTCAGATAAAGCATAGAGTAAGGACTGATACACTTACGCTAGTGCGGTGATGGATGCTGCTCTGTCTGTTGCGCTCTGCCCAGAAATCCTCTTTGTATCTGCTCCTTCGTGCCTTGTCTTTTGAATTTTCTCGTCCAGGATACTGCAGAAGGCTTCCCTTTATACGGTGCCTACTGGTGGCTGGCGATGTTAAAAGATGGCAACTGGATGCAGCAGGAGGTTGGCTTGTGCAAAAATTTATTAAGACCGCTCACATCAAATAATAACGCAATCAAAGATAAAAGAAAAATAAAAATATTTTTAAAAAGTTAGAAAGTAAAAAAACCCATAAGTCCATAGGAGGTAAAAAAGTCTTTAAAAGTGGGCATAGGGTCTCCAAGACGCGTTTCGCCGGCTCCCTGGCCAGCTTCATCAATTGGATGCTTCCTATGCTTCAGTGCAGCGTTTTTAAACTGTTTTTTTTCGGCGGGAAATGTTTTGCCCGTTCTTTATGGCGGGAAATGTTTTGTTTTCGGCCGCAGCTGATGATGTCATCCTGATTTTGCTCTATCTCTGGCTGAAAGGGGGCTGGAACCTCTGGATCGATGTTAACCTGGTGCTTCAATCTTGCAGCAGGGGATAAGTCCAGGGATGCTTTATGTACTCAGAGTAGTATATACACAGTCTTTCATAAAATCATTACTGTTAATATATACATATAGATTGCAGAAACAGGTTTCATTAATACAGGGAAGAAAATAATAAAAACTTGGTGGTTTGAGTACAAATGTGAGGAGTCGTGTTATTATATATATTACTGAATATACCCGTGTTGCTCAAACGGGATAGTGGTCTATAGTGGTCTATAGTGGTCTATAGTGGTCTATAGTGGTCTATAGTGGTCTGTAGTGGTCTATAGTGGTCTGTAGTGGTCTATAGTGGTCTATAGTGGTCTATAGTGGTCTGTAGTGGTCTATAGTGGTCTATAGTGGTCTATAGTGGTCTGTAGTGGTCTATAGTGGTCTGTAGTGGTCTATAGTGGTCTATAGTGGTCTGTAGTGGTCTGTAGTGGTCTATAGTGGTCTATCCCGTTTGAGCAACACGGGTATATTCAGTAATATATATAATAACACGACTCCTCACATTTGTACTCAAACCACCAAGTTTTTATTATTTTCTTCCCAGTATTAATGAAACCTGTTTCTGCAATCTATATTATTATTATTATTATTCTTTATTTATAAAGCGCCAGCATATTCCGCAGCGCTGTACAATAAGCACAGTATAGACAGGGTTGCAATACATTGAACAACATTTGACAAACAGTACAGGAGGAGATGAGGGCCCTATTCCCGTAGGAACTCACAATCTGGGAGGGTTGGGGTTGGAAACAGGTGGAGAGGACTGTAAGGTGAGAGTGATTGATGGTTGCGTCAGTGAGTTGGGTGGTCGGCTTCCCTAAATAGGAATGTTTTAAGGGAGCGTTTGAAGGAAGAGAAGTTAGGGGAAAGTCTGACAGCACGAGGGAGAGCGTTCCAGAGAGTGGGGGCTGCGCGTGAGAAATCCTGCAGTCTATCATGGGAAGAGGTGTCTCTGTAGCGCTCACTCCCGGAGGAGACGCTGAAATTGAACCTCGGGTCAGTCTCCCAGCACTAGGGAATATATATATACTCCAGCACCGTCGTGGATTTTATAAATTATATAGTTTACTAGAATAAATGGCATATAATGAATAACACGGTGTTCGTAGATATATTTACAGTACTTCGTAATGCGGGAAACGCGCAGCGGAAAAGAAATACGATGCTTCGTATTTCGAGGAAACGCGCAGCGGAAAAGAAATACAAGGTTTCGTAATTCGGCTGCGGCCGAAAAACGAAACATTTCCTGCCAAAAAGAACGGGCAAAACATTTCCCGCCGAAAAAAACAGTTTAAAAACGCTGCACTGAAGCATAGGAAGCATCCAATTGATGAAGCTGGCCAGGGAGCCGGCGAAACACGTCTTTTTTTACCTCCTATGGACTTATGTTTTTTTTTTACTTTCTAACTTTTTAAAAATATTTTTATTTTTATTTTATCTTTGATTGCGTTATTATTTGATGTGAGCTGTCTTAACAAATTTTTGCACAAGCCAACCTCCTGCTGCATCTGAGATAGCACCTCTTGGGATTTAATTTAGAAATATACTAACACAGCTAATCCGCCATTTTGGTGTTCGCTCAAGGTATGCTACCAACTCCATTTTGTGTTTTAAAAGTCTGCAGTCCCTTTGTGCTCACTAGAGTCAACTAAGTTTGCCTGCTCTAACTAACAGCTAAGTGTAGCCTCAAATAAACCTGATTTCTGCTGACTGAAGCATTATCTCTTCTCCCCCCCAGGTCTCTAACTCTAAGCCATAAAAGTTGCTTAATATATCGAGACAGCAGAAGGAATGCGTAAATCCCATAGCTTGCCATATTTGCTTTGGAAGAATGATTCCTTTTTATGACCATATTGACTAGACAGAGAATACAGAGTGGGCTCAAGGGTCGTTTCTTTGAAGTGAACCTTGCTGACTTACAAAATGATGAATAAAGTCCAATATGTATAATGAAGGTTGATATGATAAGTGGGAGGGTAACCTGGGGAGGGGAATAAGGTGTGCATTTTTACTAGCCATGTATAAATTCTTTGTTTCTCTGTTGGCTCGGGACTTGAGTCTTTTTGGGCTAGACCTGACTCAAGGCTCGGTACCGAATAAATGCTTTTCCTGCTTAAGAAGGCCTCCGTCTCCTTTGTCTACCACCGAGTCACAATCTCCTAACCCGAATTACACCCAGGAGGCTGCTTCACATCCAGTTGCCATCTTTTAACATCGCCAGCAACCAGAAAGCACCGTATAAAGGGAAGCCTTCTGCAGTATCCTGGACGAGAAAATTCAAAAGACAAGGCACGAAGGAGCAGATACAAAGAGGATTTCTGGGCAGAGAGCAACAGACAGAGCAGCATCCATCACCGCACTAGCGTAAGTGTATCAGTCCTTACTCTATGCTTTATCTGACAGACGCGGACGTATCCTTAATCCCCTCTTTCTTTCTTGGAGGAATTTTGAAGGGACGAGAGGAGCGGAAGCAGTCAAGACCAAAAGGACACACTCAATCATTAAGAGGAAAATTATTATTATTTTTTAATTATTTTTAATTATTTTTCTTTTCTCTTTTTATGCAACACAAAGACTGATTTATTGTGCTTTTTAGAGACTGCGATTCATCACCTCCGAAGCCAGAGGGCGTATGTTTGTATCAATATAAAAGACTGATTTATTGTGCTTTTTAGAGACTGTGATTCATCACCCCCGAAGCCAGAGGGCGTATGTTCTTAATATGAATATTTACACTTTTTTCTATACTCGGTTTTAATTTTTTATGGTACACAAAGCTGTTAAATTAGCATTGCTATACCTCATTATATTGTTGAAATTCCTTAAGAGCGATTACACCGCTACTTTAACAGACACGACTAGCGAGTAGCGCCTGACTAAGGGGTACCCCACACTGACATCCGGATCAGTTCTCCAGTACATCAGTTCTCTCTGCCCGGCAGGGGAATCCCATTACAGGAGATTCAGGGGTCCTTTAGACACCTATGTGTCCAGACTCCTAAGATGTAAAAGGTCAGTTGAGGAGTCTGGTCTTTCCAATGATACCCAACATGACCACAAAGCTTCGGATATTCTGAATTGTGAGTTCCTACGGGAATAGGGCCCTCATCTCCTCCTGTACTGTTTGTCAAATGTTGTTCAATGTATTGTAACCCTGTCTATACTGTGCCTATCGTACAACGCTGCAGAATGCTGGCGCTTTATAAATAAAGAATAATAATAATAATTGGCTGATTCAGATTATTTCAGAATCCAATATTCTTTGATTCTTTAACCCCTTAGTGACCGGGCGGTTTTACACAAATCCGTCCTTTAGTGACCGCTGCTGTTTTTACGTTTCTGCACTGGTCGTGTTTAGGTCAAATTTTCCTCTTACTCGTTTATGCAACCCACACATATTATATACTGTTTTTCCTGCCATTAAATGGAATTTCTAAAAATATCATTATTTCCATCATATCGAATAATTTAGTATAAAAAGAAATATGAAATATGATGAAAAAAATGGTAAAAACACACTTTTTCGTACTTTAATCCCCAAAATCTACAACCACCAAAAAAGACCCCGGCTAAATAATTTCAAAATTTTGTCCCGAAAATAGAAATACCCAATTTTTACATGTTTTTGCTTTTTAACCCCTTTATTGCTGAGCCAGTTCACCTATGTGCGCTGAGCTCATTCTGACTGTTTTATGCTCATTATTTTTAGATGACAGCTTAGGTCCTATTTAACAAAACCCCCCCAGACAAAAAAACCCCAATTTTTAAATTGTTTTATTATTTTATTTTTAGCTTTATTTTATAACGAACCTAGTCATGTTTGGTATCATTGAAAAGGCCATGATCAGGACCCTCTAGATGCCACGGATCGGGAGATAATGGGATCCAAAGAATAACCCTATCTTCCCTTGGCAGCTAGGGGGTTAACTGGCCCACTGGCATCCCCACACAAATGGTGGGGATGTCAGTGGGTGGGGTGACCTGGAGTCTTGGCTGACATCCACGATGTCAGCCCCCTCCAGGTTTGAATCACGATTTGGCGCAAATTTGCACCGAATCGCGATCTGGCAGCGAAATGGTTAATGCTGCACACTGAAAGGGGGAGACTCTCCCCGTTCCAGTGGTGCAACTTGCAGCGCTCTAGCTTCAATGGTTTGGGAGATAGAGGGCTCTGAGGGAGCCCCACCTCCCCTCCATTGATTTCAATGGGGGCGCCTGCTGATGACGTCACCACATAGTGTGGTGACATCATCGAGCTCGCCGGCCCATCTAAATCACATGGACTTCCTTCCTCCCTGCCAGATCTGCGAGGGATCCAGCGAGGGAGGTAAGTATCGGGCAGGGAGGGAGGTTAGGAGCCGCTGACGTACTATGTACGTCTGTGGGTCTAAGGGAGACCCGTGGGCAGGACGTACAAAGTATGTCAGAACGTCAGAAAATGAACTATGACAAAAGTGCAAAGAATGTAAGCTCCTATGAGCAGGGCCCTCTACATCTCGTTTCCATCTTATGTCCGTTTATTTGTATTTCGTATCCTTTGGTTATTGTAAAGCGCTGCGGAAACTGTTGGCGCTATATAAATTTGAGAAAGGATTTTTACCAGGAAGGATACATTGAGATTTCTCTGGTTTTCAGTATGTCCTGGGTGGCGAGTATGTACCGTTAGGTGTCTCGCCCAAGTACACTTACTGGAGAGGTGCTCCTGGGGATCAAACCCGTGTCTCCACAGGCTCTCTCCACGCAGAGCAGTGATGTTACCTCTACTCCACCCAGCCGGTACTGTCATAAATGATGACAATACTAATAATGTAAAAATGCTGCAGGTTGGAGACACTGTAAAGATCTGGACAGGTCAACGCTGGATGAATGAAGGTGTAGTGCTGCGTCAAGTCTCAGACAGGTCCTTTGAAGTTAAAAAAAAGCATGGAGTGGTGTTGAGACGCGTCACACAATCGAAAACATTTTCTGGACCTAGCACAGTCACTAGAAATGGATTGTTTAAGCAATGGTGAGGATTCTGAAAAGGCTTTCTCTGACATGCAACATGACCAAGATGGAATTCATCGGGAACCATTTCTGATAGATACTCCTGAGGAGCCCTCATTTGAGGATACTTACAATACAGAGGACATTCCTGCCCCAGTAGAGCATCCAGAAAGAGCTTTACAACAGTCATCACAAGGGGACCAACATACATCAAGTGGCAGAGCTGTCAGAAGGCCACAAAGACTCATTGAAGAATGTTAACTGCTGGTGACACTAAACTCATTGACATTTCTGTTATACATAGTTATGTGTTCTAAGTTATAGTCATGCCAAAACGCATAGACATCTTGTTTCTGAGGAAATTGTTCTATTGTTTAGTATTAATGTTTGTGTTTTGTTTGTCTGTTTTTGTAGAAAAGAAAGGATGTGCTGAGCTGAGTATGTAATGCATATTCATAAGGGTCAGGGAACAGGAAGTGAGCTGCTGCCACAGGAAGTGAGCTGCTGCCCCTAGGAAGTGCTAGTGTGTGAAGGAGTCAGCTCAGAGTCAGGAAAGCAGCTCACATCTCTTGTCCTATGATAATAAAGAAGTTGCTGTAAGCAGAACCTTGTGGATCATTTCAGTACAATAAAAAACTGAACAACACAGGGGTGGTATATGAGGAACGGCAGGCAAAGAATAAGCCTGGCAGAGGGGGAGGTGAGGGAGGAACGGCAGGCGAGGAGGATAAGCCTGGCAGAGGGGGAGGTGAGGGAGGAACGGCAGGCGAGGAGGATAAGCCTGGCAGAGGGGGAGGTGAGGGAGGAACGGCAGGCGAGGAGGATAAGCCTGGCAGAGGGGGAGGTGAGGGAGGAACGGCAGGCAAGGAGGATAAGCCTGGCAGAGGGGGAGGTGAGGGAGGAACGGCAGGCGAGGAGGATAAGCCTGGCAGAGGGGGAGGTGAGGGAGGAACGGCAGGCGAGGAGGATAAGCCTGGCAGAGGGGGAGGTGAGGGAGGAACGGCAGGCAAGGAGGATAAGCGGTTTCATGTGCAGAAATGAAGACACTGCAAGCTGCTTGTGTGAGGAATCATGTTGTATTATAGAACTGCCTCCAGGTCAGAGGTCAGAGCAGGAAACAGGAAGTAGAAGCATAATCAATCCATAACATCTCCCTTTTTTAAATTCAATACAAACTTTAGAAACAATTAACCTAAAACAGATCCAGGACAGTCTTGAACAATGAACATACTGTGTGACTGGTAGATACACTACAGATTGAGTCTATCTGGTGGTCTTGAAACTCACCCGCTACACAAGGCCACAGAGATTTTGCCTGGGGAAGGTCGTGCAGTTCCAGCAGGAGTTGATAAAGAACCGCCCTCCCTCCTGGCTGGGGTGTTTGGCACAGACGAACTTGATGGTATATGTGGCTGTATTATGTTATTCTTATTGTACCCTTCTGATAAGACAGCAGTATTCTCACCACGTTGTGGTCAAGGAGGACTACGGGCATTGAGTGCCTTGGGAGGATCACGTGCAGGATACACATAGGTTAGTGCAACGAGTCGCTCTGCCCTTTGCAATTCCACCCGATTGCAGCAGCAGAGACTGCCGTCTACACCCACAAGATAGGAACTCAGTCTCCAGTGACCAGTCCAGGACCACCCGGAAGCGGCTTCATACGGATTGGCTCTCCAATGCTTAGTTCAGGCAAGTCTCTAGCAGTGTCAAGGTGTTAAAGTGGACCTCCGTATGCAGGATTTGTTGATGTGCAGTACAGATAAAGCAGAAGGCAGTCTCGTTGTTGGTATATATGCCAGAGATTGGTAAAGCCGGCAAGGTTCGTAAGCGGTTAATTCAGTAAAAGGGTCGATAACGTAAATCAATAGATTGGCTTTTCATAGAGACACTTCCCAGCTAGACAACAACTGAGCACCTGAGTAGGGGTGAGCCAGGTATTTAAGCTCAAAGTCCAGCCCCTTGCTCTACCTCTAGCTCTACCTCTAGAGTAGGGTGCAGCTTGAGTCTCAGGGAACCTCATACACCTTTGTTTGAGGACACAGCCCCTTGGCCCAGCCCCTTTGCTGCTGTCACTGCCTCCTTGCCCAATCACCACAGGGGAACTTCCCAAACAGAGGCGGGGCGAGGCTTGATTGCTCTTACCGGTGGCACCACACTGGGTCTGTCTCCCTACGCTGGTGCTCAGACAGTGGACATGACCAGCTTGTCTCCTCTCTGCATGGGTCTGACCCAGGAATGGCTGCTATGAGGATACTAGGAGTTGCCAGAAGTGGAACCGGCGCCAGACAAGTCTGCACCGCGACCCGAGGCCAGGGTGCGTGGACATCGCGACCGATTGCTTGCCGCATCCTGCCTGTTGACCTCCAGGAATGCCGCTGGCAGGTGGACCAGGGCACGGCGTCAGCCCTTGGCAAAACCCCAGAGGGAATAGCCAGAGTGGTGAGACCCAGCAAGCAGACACATCGTATGACAGTTTGGCGATCTGTTTCCTCCTCCACAGTTTTTTTAGGACACCTGTACCACACAAGGTTCAAGTAATTTGTTGGCCACAGGCAATGAAGTCTTCAGTCTCCTTGACATCAAGTGCTGTGCAGGACTACTGTTCATGCCTTCGGATGGGGTATTCCTCCAATGTAGAACGGCTTTCCACGGGTCAGTACCATCATACTTGGCCTTCTTACAAATATTCTTCACCATCTTGATGGCGGATTCTGCTTTTTCCATTGGCTTGCGGGTGCCTCGGGGGTGAGGTAACGTTCTCAATTCCCCAATCTGGAGAGAACAGTCTGAATTGCTCACCTGCAAAATGAGGTCCATTAGCTGTGATTACCCTATCCAGCTGGCCATAACTGCAATCTGTACTTTACAACGCCTGATTGTAGTATCAGCAGACAGGTCAGGAAGTAGCTCAATCTCCCAAAAGTCAGAATAGTGATCAACAGTTAGTAGAAAATCTTGCCCAGCATAATTCAGTAAATCTATGCTTACAATTTGCCCAGGCCGGGTGGACAGCACATGTGTCATCATGGGTTCTTTCTGTTGTGCCTGTGCATATTCATTGCATGCCGAGCAATGGCTAACAAAGTCTTTAATCTCATTCTGCATGTTGGGCCAGTATAGGGTATCTCGTGCTTGCCTATAGCATGCTTCCCCACCATGTGACATGGCATGAATATGTGTCAGCATATCCGATCTTAAAGGAATGATGAACCTTGGTCCCTGTAACAGATCTAAGTACCCGACAGGGTCACATCTGCAATGCCGCTTCCTTGCCGGACACCCGTGTTCTCCACAGAACTCCTACCTTTCTCCAGTACCTTAGCCACAGCTTAAAAACTGGTACAGTTAGAGAACTTTGTTACCGTCTCCCAGAAATAAGCCGTGGCTGTAGATCTGGAGCTTTTCGTTGGAAAAGCAAACAGAATATAGCTGCTACCCAAAGCATGAGTCGTGACTGCATGTAGGGTCAGAATAGGACTGGTTTTAATCAGGGACACACACATACATTTATACGGTCACACATGGGTCTTTTATACACACAACCCCCCCTAGAAACTGTTGGGGGACCGATTTAGACTGAAACAGATAATTGGTTAAATATTTGCTTAATATTCCTATACAGACAGGACAATGGTAATTGTGATGATAAACAGATTACAGTTTAAAAGAACAGATAACAGGTCAGCAGAGTGTGTGCCTGATAAAGCAGATTTACAAAATATTCAAATATAAACAGACATCAACACATTCCTGAGACAAATGTAGGCTGGGAAGCTAATCCTAAAATGTACAGAAGGACTATACAATATAAATATCATTCTTGTATAACACAGATTACACAACCCTAATTACATTATAAAAACTCCATTTGTTCCGAGTTGTCCTAGTACCCAACTTCTGTCGCCAGCCATTTTAACACATATTTTCCCGAGGGAAACAGACACGTTCTGGGAGAAAATTGTACATTTAACCCAGCTGGGTTTATATGAAGAAGTAGCCAGATAGTAGTTCCAGACGCGCAGCTTTTCAGAGGAACCAGCAACTGCTGATTTACTTAGCTCTGTGTGCCTTGTGACTGATGGTTGCGAGAGACAGCACCAAAATCTCACGTTTACCTGCTGGACTGTAGTCTATAGGCAGGATGCAAGCCCACAGCCCCCTCCAAGTAGCACAGTGACCGTGCGTTTGGTCATAGTCCCTTGTATATTACGCCATACTGAATGCCAATTTCATCTCTGAAAGTCCAATATTCTCTCGCAGTTAAAGGCACCTCCTCCTTGGAATCAGGCCAACCATCCAGAACAACATATTTAAGAGCTTGCAAATAGTGATGAGCCGAGCACCCCCGTGTTCGGTTCGCATTTGAATTCGAACAATTTCAAAGTTCGAACTCGAACCGAACTCAATGCAAGTCAATGGGACTCGAAAGTTCGATTTTTAGAGTGCCCTCCAAAAGGGCAAATATGCAAGATATTTGCCATAAAAGGTGTATGGGGGTCCGGGTAGTGCCCTGGGGGACAGGAAACAAGGACAAAAAGTTTTAAAAAAAAGATTTTAAAGGAACAGTGAGTTTTCCATGAAATAAGGGTTAAAAATAAAAACGAAAAATTCCTTCAAATATCGTGCCTAGGATGTCCCCATAACCTGCCCGTGAAGTGGTGGATTTGTAGGATGTATAGAAACATTTAAAAACAAAAAAATGACATTTCAAATGACGGTAAATGTTTTTCCTTTAATCTATTCATAAACAGCTGCTTGGGGCAGCAGCCTGTATGAAAAGAGGAGACATTTTAGTACACGCAGAACAAGTTTAGTGATTTTTTGGCTAAATTATCTTGAAACTTATGCAGGCTTTGGATGAAAGTAACAATAGGTGCTTTAAAATTGGTCATTTAGTGTCGGCAAAAGTGCTGTCACACCGTAACCCCTCTGTGGTATTGTGGAAGAGTGCAGGGTTGGACCCTGCAGTCAAATATTAAAATGATATGAATCTGGTACAGGAGTCAGTGCACCCAAATATTGTGCCTTTGGTGGCAGCAAGTGCCTTCACACCGTAAGTAACCCCTCTGTGGTATTGTGGAAGAGTGCAGTGGTGGAGGTTTTGGTAATGCAGAAGAGATCCCTGATCTATTCAGTTACATCAGCAGCTATAACAAAACCGGGTCAGCAATGTTTAGGCACTTGTACTGCGCTACTGTATACAGTGAGAATCGGCGCACACCAGTAGCAACAGGAAGCAAACAGAACAGGCAGGGAATACACAGAGAGAATAGTCAAATGGCAGGCAAAGTCGGCAACAGATCGGGTCCTCAGAACAAGCAGGGTCAGTAACAAGTATACAAACTGATTCGGTAAGCTAGCGATGCGGGAATAAAGGCTGAGACACACTGAGCGTGTAGCGACGCACAGCGAAGAAAAGCAAACATTTTGCAGGGTTGACTTCATTCCGCTCTGCATCGCAGCGTGTCTACACTACATTACGTTTGCTTCTCACCGCACTGGACAGGAATCCACTAACTAAATTAAAATGTACACACAAAACTGTTTTCACAAAGCACATGTTTTATAGGCAAAAAAAAGTTTCTACTGAATAAAATACATCAAAAATTACTGTTAATTTTATAGGAATAGTATGAAAATATAAAAAAAGGTAACCCCTGATCATATATATTATAGGGACATGGATCACTGTGTATAGAGTAGGGATGCATTGATACCACACACAGACATATATGTATATATCAATACGCAGACCTATATATACGTATATCTCAAAACGCAGATATATATATACACCCACCCACAGACCTCAGACCATATATACACATATGCACATGCGGGGTGGCATGTGGACAATCTCAACTAAATGCACCCCCATCCCATTTGGCTGACCCTTCCAGAAGAAATGTTGAACCCGACAGAGCAGAGAATATATATATTATTCTCTGCTCTATCGGGTTCAACATTTCTTCTGGAGGGATCAGCCAAATTGGGGGGGGGGGCAATTAGTTGCAAAAATGTGTGTGTAATACAAGTCTGGATATATATATTTATAAGAATATAGATATATATCTTATCTACATAGGCGTGCGCACGAGGGGTGCCGGGTGTGCCTGGGCACACCCTAATCAGACGGCTTTTTTTTTTTTGCAGCCGATGGATTCAAACCCCCAGCTCCAGCGCTCATCGCTGACAGCTGCGCTGGAGGATTCCGTTTGCTGCTGATCCAGCAGCAGACACACCCCTGCCTGTGTCTTTTGAAATGCCCAGCAACATGCAGTGGCAAGATTGGCAGCTGCTATGGGGGGGAGGGACGGGTACTCTGGGTCTTTTGAATGCCCTTACCCCTAGTGACAGGCAGTAGCTGTACCTCTTGGTCTGTTTCCCATCTTCCTAGACTCCCATTTGATTGGGGGGGGGAATAGTACAGAGGGAGAAGTCATACAGCGGGGCAGGAACTAGCAGCAGGATCCACTCCACAGGGTTTGGCAGGAGATGTAGCAGTCGGCCCTGTCTGAGGGTATGGATGCACCTATTTTGTTTTTTTAGGTGGTCATGATGCCCTGAGTATGCCCTTGTCTTTCCCACCTCCCTCCGCTCAGCCGATCGGCTAAAACAGCTGAGAGACGCGGAGGACTTTACTCCGCCCTCCCAGCTGTCAGTCAGCAGAGCGGGATTCATATTTCCCACTTCTGCCAACTATTGCTGAGTAGGAGACGTCATCGCACTTTCAGCTTTCAGCGCGATGACGTCTCCAACTCGCCGCAGTAGCTGACGGCAGCGGCTGATTACACCAATATGCAAGGTTTGGTTTTGAAATTAATAGGTGTATCTGAATGGATTTCTTGCGCAGATTCCAAAAATGACCTTCAAAATTTCGTATCACGTCAAGTTTTTTCACAAATGACGGAAATGTGAAAATTTAAAAAAATGTTTCATGAATGGTCTTTGTGCGGGGATTTTAAGGTGATTGGAATATTGCTCGGCCAACAAGCCGGCTGCACCAAATCTCCTTGCTTTTTGTGTGAATGGGACTCCAGAGCAAGGAAGGAACATTGGGTTCGGCAGCAGTGGCCAGTCAGAAGTACATTCACATCTGGCGAAAAAAACATTGTTTCACTTCCACTGGTTGATCCCTCAAATACTGTTGCCACCTTTACACATCAAACTTGGCTTAATGAAGCAATTGGTGACAGCTTTAAGCAGGGACAGTAAATGCTTTCAGTATCTTGGTGGTAAGTTTCCATCAATCACGTCTGAAAAAATTATCGCTGGCATTTTCATAGGCCCTCAAATACGAAAATGAATGGCAGACAACATATTGGAGGAAACCATGAGTGAGTGCGAATTGCGAGCATGGACTGCATTCAGAAATGGGGTACACAACTTTTTGGGGAACACGAAGGCTTCAAATTACACCACTTTATTCGAGGATATGCTGGAATCCTATGAACTGCTTGGTTGCAACATGAGCGTCAACGTTCACTTTCTTCATGCTCATCTAAATGACTTTCCTAACAATCTTGGTGATTTTTTGGAAGAACATGGCGAGCGTTTCTATCAGGATATTAGGCTTGTGCACCGATTTTTTTTTCGGTTCGATTCGGTTCGATTTTTCGGATTTTTAAACTTTTCGATTCGGCTCGTTTCGACCGATTTCGGTTTCGATTCGATTCGGTTCGGCCCGTTTTTCGAGTACATTTTTTTTTTGGAATATCGACCATTTTTCGTATTTTCGTGTCACTGTGCTCGGTTTTTGTATCGACTTTTCGTAATTTCGGAAATTTTCGTTTTTCGGAATTGCACATTTTTCGGAATATCGACCATTTTTCGTATTTTCGTGTCATTTTGCCCGTTTTTTGTATCGACTTTTCGTTTTCTCGAAATATTTTCGTTTTCCAGAAAATTTTCGTTTTTACAAAATTTTCGTTTTTCGGAAAATTTTCGTTTTTCGGAAAATTTTCGTTTTTCGGAAAATTTTCGTTTTTCGGAACATCTGTTCTCCTCGTTTGACACATTTCAAGTCCATTCGAAAAATCCGAAAATATTTCGTTTCGGCTCGGAAAACATTTCGGATCTGAAATTTTCGGATCTAAAATTTTTCGGAAATTCGGCCGCATCCGAAAACACGAATCGGGAAATTTCGTGAAAATTCCGAAATTCCGAAACCCGAAACGCACATCCCTACAGGATATTAAAGTGATGGAAAAGAGAAACCAAGGAAAGTGGACTGTACATGTGATGGCTGACTGTTGTTGGATGTTGAACAGAGACTGTACGGACGCACCGAAGACAATCCAAAAAGAGGAAGTTTGAAGGGGAGCCCAGTGGCGAATGTTTGGTATGTTTGCTTTTGAATATGTATTTATGTTTATCTATTCCTTAAACAATCATTCCGCCCCCTCCAGAGAACATTTTCACACGTTACAAACGTTGCCATATAGCAATGTCGTTAAAAAATAAAGTTTTTTTAAATTTTCACATTTCCATCATTTGTGAAAAAACCTGACGTGATACGGAATTTGGAAAGTCATTTTGGGAATCTGTTAAAAAAAATCCATTCAGATACACCTATTCATTTGAAAACAACAGAAAAAGGTTGAAAAATTGCAGATGAGTGTTAGTGTTGCGCGCATCCTCTTGAGTGTAACACTAATCAAAGAAAAAGCGGAAGCCTGCTGATTGGCTGTCTTATGTCAGAGGCATGCATGCGCGCTTCTCACGTAAACCATTAGCCAAGTTAAAGCTCTTTAACAGGACGGGAGCAGAAGAGGAGAGAGGGGAGTAAAAAAAAAACGTTGAAAACAAGTGGTTTTTAGGGTAAGTATTACATTTTAAAATATATATATATACACTGAATAACTAGGTAGGGAATAGGTATATTTTAATGTAGAAAAAAAGGGGGGGATTTTTAGCCTAAGGCTGGGGTCAGACCAGCGCATTTTTAACGTGCGTTCTGGCGCACTTAATTACGGCCGCACTAGCAGCAAATGACGGGCAATGACGGCCAATATACGAAGTACGGTCGCACGAAAGTCCGGCCGCGCAACGCAAGTGGAAAATAAACGCATTTTTTCGAGAACGCAGAACCTCTAGTATGGACGTACAGAGTGCGCTGCGCCCGCTAGCGGTGTGTGTGCGTGATTTGGAGACGTCAGACCCTGCTCGTGTCCGGCCAACATAACGTTCAGACACCCAAAGTTTCCTGGTTTGGATCCGTAAAACATAACGCACGAAAATGCGCATCGTATGACCGTTTTCACATATTCGGTGAAAAAATACATCAATGCGTTCGGACGCGCTTTTTTACATTCGCGTGTAAAAATGCTTTCGTTTGACCCTAGCCTTTGTAGAGTGTTCCTTTAAGCCTGGCTGCTCCAGGGAGCTCAGATGCACCAGGTTGTAGCATTCTGGGATCTCTCAGCACCTACAAGTCACTGGCAGCAGGGGGAAAGCGTGTAAACAGTGAGAGAATACAGAGAGATGGGGAGAAAGGGAGAATAGAAAGGCTTCGGAGAGGAAGAAGGAGAATTAATACAGAGAGAAAGGATGCAGAGATAAAGAATACATACAGGGTTATTCAGAGAGAGGTGAAAAGCAGGAGAATGACTGGAGAATGGAAATCTCTAGGTCAAAATAGCCAAACCAGAAAAATTCTCCCTTTCATCTCACTTTCCAAATCGCCTATTTTGACCTAGAATTTTCCATTCTCCAGTCATTCTCCTGCTTTTCACCGCTCTCTGAATAACCCTGTTCGAGTCAGAAATGCAGAGTGAAAAAAAAGAACACAGAGAAAGGAACCGAACGAAAGGATGCAGAAAGAAAGAACACAGAGAAAGGAACCGAACGAAAGGATGCAGAAAGAAAGAACACAGAGAAAGGAACCGAACGAAAGGATGCAGAAAGAAAGAACACAGAGAAAGGAACCGAACGAAAGGATGCAGAAAGAAAGAACACAGAGAAAGGAACCGAACGAAAGGATGCAGAAAGAAAGAACACAGAGAAAGGAACCGAACGAAAGGATGCAGAAAGAAAGAACACAGAGAAAGGAACCGAACGAAAGGATGCAGAAAGAAAGAACACAGAGAAAGGAACCGAACGAAAGGATGCAGAAAGAAAGAACACAGAGAAAGAAACCGAACGAAAGGATGCAGAAAGAAAGAACACAGAGAAAGGAACCGAACGAAAGGATGCAGAAAGAAAGAACACAGAGAAAGGAACCGAACGAAAGGATGCAGAAAGAAAGAATAGAGAGAAAGGAACCGAACGAAAGGATGCAGAAAGAAAGAACACAGAGAAAGGAACCGAACGAAAGGATGCAAAAGAAAGAATAGAGAGAAAGGAACCGAACGAAAGGATGCAGAAAGAAAGAACACAGAGAAAGGAACCGAACGAAAGGATGCAGAAAGAAAGAATAGAGAGAAAGGAACCGAACGAAAGGATGCAGAAAGAAAGAATAGAGAGAAAGGAACCGAACGAAAGGATGCAGAAAGAAAGACACAGAGAAAGGAACCGAACGAAAGGATGCAGAAAGAAAGAACACAGAGAAAGGAACCGAACGAAAGGATGCAGAAAGAAAGAACACAGAGAAAGGAACCGAACGAAAGGATGCAGAAAGAAAGAACAGAGAAAGGAACCGAACGAAAGGATGCAGAAAGAAAAGAATACAGAGAAAGGAACGAACGAAAGGATGCAGAAAGAAAGAATAGAGAGAAAGGAACCGAACGAAAGGATGCAGAAAGAAAGAACACAGAGAAAAAGGACCGAACGAAAGGATGCAGAAAGAAAGAACACAGAGAAAAGGAACTGAACGAAAGGATGCAGAAAGAAAGAACAGAGAAAGGAACCGAACGAAAGGATGCAGAAAGAAAGAACAGAGAAAGGAACCGAACGAAAGGATGCAGAAAGAAAGAACACAGAGAAAGGAACCGAACGAAAGGATGCAGAAAGAAGAACACAGAGAAAGGAACCGAACGAAAGGATGCAGAAAGAAAGAACACAGAGAAAGGAACCGAACGAAAGGATGCAGAAAGAAAGAATAGAGAGAAAGGAACCGAACGAAGGATGCAGAAAGAAAGAACACAGAGAAGGAACCGAACGAAAGGATGCAGAAAGAAAGAACACAGAGAAAGGAACCGAACGAAAGGATGCAGAAAGAAAGAACGAGAGAAAGGACCGAACGAAAGGATGCAGAAAGAAAGAACACAGAGAAAGGAACCGAACGAAAGGATGCAGAAAGAAAGAAGAGAGAAAGGAACTGAACGAAAGGATGCAGAAAGAAAGAACAGAGAAAGGAACCGAACGAAAGGATGCAGAAAGAAAGAACACAGAGAAAGGAACCGAACGAAAGGATGCAGAAAGAAAGACACAGAGAAAGGAACCGAACGAAAGGATGCAGAAAGAAAGAACAGAGAAAGGAACCGAACGAAAGGATGCAGAAAGAAAGAACACAGAGAAAGGAACCGAACGAAAGGATGCAGAAAGAAAGAATAGAGAGAAAGGAACCGAACGAAAGGATGCAGAAAGAAAGAACACAGAGAAAGGAACCGAACGAAAGGATGCAGAAAGAAAGAATAGAGAGAAAGGAACCGAACGAAAGGATGCAGAAAGAAAGAACACAGAGAAAGGAACCGAACGAAAGGATGCAGAAAGAAAGAACACAGAGAAAGGAACCGAACGAAAGGATGCAGAAAGAAAGAACACAGAGAAAGGAACCGAACGAAAGGATGCAGAAAGAAAGAACACAGAGAAAGGAACCGAACGAAAGGATGCAGAAAGAAAGAATAGAGAGAAAGGAACCGAACGAAAGGATGCAGAAAGAAAGAACACAGAGAAAGGAACCGAACGAAAGGATGCAGAAAGAAAGAACACAGAGAAAGGAACCGAATGAAAGGAGATGAAGAAAGAACACAGAGAAAGGAACCGAACGAACGAAAGGAGCAGAAAGAAAGAACACAGAGAAAGGAACCGAACGAAAGGATGCAGAAAGAAAGAATAGAGAGAAAGGAACCGAACGAAAGGATGCAGAAAGAAAGAATAGAGAGAAAGGAACCGAACGAAAGGATGCAGAAAGAAAGAACACAGAGAAAGGAACCGAACGAAAGGATGCAGAAAGAAAGAACACAGAGAAAGGAACCGAACGAAAGGATGCAGAAAGAAAGAATAGAGAGAAAGGAACCGAACGAAAGGATGCAGAAAGAAAGAACACAGAGAAAGGAACCGAACGAAAGGATGCAGAAAGAAAGAACACAGAGAAAGGAACCGAACGAAAGGATGCAGAAAGAAAGAACACAGAGAAAGGAACCGAACGAAAGGATGCAGAAAGAAAGAACACAGAGAAAGGAACCGAACGAAAGGATGCAGAAATTAAGAATAGAGAGAAAGAACCGAACGAAAGGATGCAGAAAGAAAGAACAGAGAAAGGAACGAACGAAAGGATGCAGAAAGAAAGAAACAGAGAAAGGAACCGAATGAAAGGATGCAGAAAGAAAGAATAGAGAGAAAGGAACCGAAGGAAAGGATGCAGAAAGAAAGAATAACAGAGAAAGGAACCGAATGAAAGGATGCAGAAAGAAAGAATAGAGAGAAAGGAACCGAACGAAAGGATGCAGAAAGAAAGAATAGAGAGAAAGGAACCGAACGAAAGGATGCAGAAAGAAAGACTAGAGAGAAAGGAACCGAACGAAAGGATGCAGAAAGAAAGAATAGAGAGAAAGGAACCGAACGAAAGGATGCAGAAAGAAAGAAACAGAGAAAGGAACCGAATGAAAGGATGCAGAAAGAAAGAATAGAGAGAAAGGAACCGAACGAAAGGATGCAGAAAGAAAGAACACAGAGAAAGGAACCGAACGAAAGGATGCAGAAAGAAAGAATAGAGAGAAAGGAACCGAACGAAAGGATGCAGAAAGAAAGAATAGAGAGAAAGGAACCGAACGAAAGGATGCAAAAGAAAGAATAGAGAGAAAGAACCGAACGAAAGGATGCAGAAAGAAAGAATAGAGAGAAAGGAACCGAACGAAAGGATGCAGAAAGAAAGAATAGAGAGAAAGGAACCGAACGAAAGGATGCAGAAAGAAAGAATAGAGAGAAAGGAACCGAACGAAAGGATGCAGAAAGAAAGAACACAGAGAAAGGAACCGAACGAAAGGATGCAGAAAGAAAGAATAACAGAGAAAGGAACCGAATGAAAGGATGCAGAAAGAAAGAATAGAGAGAAAGGAACCGAACGAAAGGATGCAGAAAGAAAGAACACAGAGAAAGGAACCGAACGAAAGGATGCAGAAGAAAGAATAGAGAGAAAGGAACCGAACGAAAGGATGCAGAAAGAAAGAATAGAGAGAAGGAACCGAACGAAAGGATGCAGAAAGAAAGAATAGAGAGAAAGGAACCGAACGAAAGGATGCAGAAAGAAAGAACACAGAGAAAGGAACCGAACGAAAGGATGCAGAAAGAAAGAATAGAGAGAAAGGAACCGAACGAAAGGATGCAGAAAGAAAGAATAGAGAGAAAGGAACCGAACGAAAGGATGCAGAAAGAAAGAACACAGAGAAAGGAACCGAACGAAAGGATGCAGAAAGAAAGAATAGAGAGAAAGGAACCGAACGAAAGGATGCAGAAAGAAAGAACACAGAGAAACCGAACGAAAGGATGCAGAAAGAAAGAACACAGAGAAAGGAACCGAACGAAAGGATGCAGAAAGAAAGAATAGAGAGAAAGGAACCGAACGAAAGGATGCAGAAAGAAAGAATAGAGAGAAAGGAACCGAACGAAAGGATGCAGAAAGAAAGACAGACAGAGAAAGGAACCGAACGAAAGGATGCAGAAAGAAAGAACACAGAGAAAGGAACCGAACGAAAGGATGCAGAAAGAAAGAATAGAGAGAAAGGAACCGAACGAAAGGATGCAGAAAGAAAGAATAGAGAGAAAGGAACCGAACGAAAGGATGCAGACAGAAAGAACACAGAGAAGGAACCGAACGAAAGGATGCAGAAAGAAAGAAAGAGAGAGAAAGGAACCGAACGAAAGGATGCAGAAAGAAGAATAGAGAGAAAGGAACGAACGAAAGGATGCAGAAAGAAAGAATAGAGAGAAAGGAACCGAACAAAAGGATGCAGAAAGAAAGAACACAGAGAAAGGAACCGAATGAAAGGATGCAGAAAGAAAGAACACAGAGAAAGGAACCAAACGAAAGGATGCAGAAAGAAGAACACAGAGAAAGGAACGAACGAAAGGATGCAGAAAGAAAGAATAGAGAGAAAGGAACGAACGAAAGGATGCAGAAAGAAAGAACACAGAGAAAGGAACCGAACGAAAGGATGCAGAAAGAAGAACACAGAGAAGGAACCGAACGAAAGGATGGAGAAGAAAGAACACAGAGAAAGGAACCGAACGAAAGGATGCAGAAGAAAGAACACAGAGAAAGGACGAACGAAAGGATGCAGAAAGAAAGAACACAGAGAAAGGACCGAACGAAAGGATGCAGAAAGAAAGAATAGAGAGAAAGGAACCGAACGAAAGGATGCAGAAAGAAAGAACACAGAGAAAGGAACCGAACGAAAGGATGCAGAAAGAAAGAACACAGAGAAAGGAACGGAACGAAAGGATGCAGAAAGAAAGAATAGAGAGAAAGGAACCGAACGAAAGGATGCAGAAAGAAAGAATAGAGAGAAAAGAACCGAAGAAAGGATGCAGAAAGAAAGAACACAGAGAAAGGACCGAACGAAAGGATGCAGAAAGAAAGAATAGAGAGAAAGGAACCGAATGAAAGGATGCAGAAAGAAAGAACACAGAGAAAGGAACCGAACGAAAGGATGCAGAAAGAAAGAACCGAACGAAAGGATGCAGAAAGAAAGAACACAGAGAAAGGAACCGAACGAAAGGATGCAGAAAGAAAGAACACAGAGAAAGGAACCGAACGAAAGGATGCAGAAAGAAAGAATAGAGAGAAAGGAACCGAACGAAAGGATGCAGAAAGAAAGAATAGAGAGAAAGGAACCGAATGAAAGGATGCAGAAAGAAAGAATAGAGAGAAAGGAACCGAACGAAAGGATGCAGAAAGAAAGAACACAGAGAAAGGAACGAACGAAAGGATGCAGAAAGAAAGAATAGAGAGAAAGGAACGAACGAAAGGATGCAGAAAGAAAGAATAGAGAGAAAGGAACGAACGAAAGGATGCAGAAAGAAAGAACACAGAGAAAGGAACCGAATGAAAGGATGCAGAAAGAAAGAACACAGAGAAAGGAACCGAACGAAAGGATGCAGAAAGAAAGAACACAGAGAAAGGAACCGAACGAAAGGATGCAGAAAGAAAGAATAGAGAGAAAGGAACCGAACGAAAGGATGCAGAAAGAAAGAATAGAGAGAAAGGAACCGAACGAAAGAATGCAGAAAGAAAGAACACAGAGAAAGGAACCGAACGAAAGGATGCAGAAAGAAAGACTAGAGAGAGAAGCGAGAAGGAAAGATTACAAAGAGAATGAAGGCAAACCATACTGGGGGAGTCCGGTGGGCCTGGGGGAGTCCGGTGGGCCTGGGGGAGTCCAGTGGGCCTGGGGGAGTCCAGTGGGCCTGGGGGAGTCCGGTGGGCCTGGGGGAGTCCGGTGGGCCTAGGGGAGTCCAGTGGGCCTGGGGGAGTCCGGTGGGCCTGGGGGAGTCCAGTGGGCCTGGGGGAGTCCAGTGGGCCTGGGGGAGTCCGGTGGGCCTGGGGGAGTCCGGTGAGTATGGCCAAGGGAATCTATTTTTTTATTGTAACTCTTTGTATTTTTTCTATGTATTTATTTGCCCCAACCTTCCTAACCTTTAGGCTAGGGTCAAACGAACGCATTATTCGCAGCGACCGTCAAAATGTGCGTCCGAACGCATGGACGTATTTTTTCACGGAATGCGCGAAAACATAAAACTCTTTTTGCGTCTGGACGTTATGTTGGCCGGACATGAGCAGGGTCTGACGTCTCCTAATCACGCACACGCGCCGCTATGCGGACGCAGCGCACTCTGTATGTCAGTACTAGCGGTTCTGCGTTCTCAAAAAAATGCGTTAATTTTCCACTTGCGTTGCGCGGCCGGACTTTCGTGCGACCGTACTTCGTATATTGCCCGTCATTTGCTGCTACCGCGGCCGTGATTAAGTGCGCCTAAACGCCGTTAAAAATGTGTTAGTCTGACCCCGGCCTTATAGTTATGTCTGCTAACTGAAAAATCTCCCACTTGTCCCGTCTCTGCTGCCTGCACAGAGTCCAAGCCGGGTTCCAGCTGCACAGAATTACTGAGTTCTAGTACTGTGGCACTCTGATACACTAATGTGCAGTGTGTATGAGCGTATCACAGAGCTCCACAGCAATAACTCTCCCAGTACTGTGTGTGTGTGTATCACAGAGCTCCAGAGCAATAAATCTCCTGGTACTGTGTGTGTGTGTATCACAGAGCTCCAGAGCAATAAATCTCCTGGTACTGTGTGTGTGTGTGTATCACAGAGCTCCACAGCAATAAAACTCACTGTAATGTGGGGTATGTATGAGCGTATCACAGAGCTCCACAGCAATAAATCTCCCGGTAATGTGTGTGTGTATCACAGAGCTCCAAAGAAATAAATCTCCCGGTAGTGTGTGTGTGTGTATCACAGAGCTCCACAGCAATAAAACTCACTGTAATGTGGGGTATGTATGAGCGTATCACAGAGCTCCACAGCAATAAATCTCCCGGTAGTGTGTGTGTGTGTATCACAGAGCTTCAGAGCAATAAAACTAATGTGCGGGGTGTATGAGTTTTATTGCTGTGGAGTTCTGTGATACACTAATACACCGCACTCCACATTACTGTGAGCTTTATTGCTACATACTGGGGGGCCTATATAGCTATGTGTGTAAATGTATGTATTTTATCTTTAAACGGCTTGCTGTGCATACACACCTGCGCCTTTGTTTTTTGTCCCAGTCTGACCTTGCCCCATTGTCATGCACTCAAAAGGCCAGTATCCCTGGAATCAACAAGCACCCAGTGACACATATAGCGGAAAATATCACAATGGATGCACTCAGTGACACACACAGAGGAAAATATCACAATGGATGCACTCAGTGACACACACAGAGGAAAATATCACAATGGATGCACTCAGTGACACACAGAGGAAAATATCACAATGGATGCACCCAGTGACACACATAGAGGAAAATATCACAATGGATGCACCCAGTGACACACATAGAGGAAAATATCACAATGGATGCACTCCGTGACACATATAGCGGAAAATATCACAATGGATGCACTCGAGTGACACACATAGAGGAAAATATCACAATGGATGCACCCAGTGACACACAGAGGAAAATATCACAATGGATGCACTCAGTGACACACATAGAGGAAAATATCACAATGGATGCACCCAGTGAAACATACAGAGGAATATATCACAATGGATGCACTCAGTGACACACATAGAGGAAAATATCACAATGGATGCACTCAGTGACACACATAGAGGAAAATATCACAATGGATGCACTCAGTGACACACACAGAGGAAAATATCACAATGGATGCACTCAGTGATACACAGAGGAAAATATCACAATGGATGCACTCAGTGACACACATAGAGGAAAATATCACAATGGATGCACTCAGTGACACACAGAGGAAAATATCACAATGGATGCACTCAGTGACACACATAGAGGAAAATATCACAATGGATGCACTCAGTGACACATACAGAGGAAAATATCACAATGGATGCACTCAGTGACACACACAGAGGAAAATATCACAATGGATGCACTCAGTGACACACACAGAGGAAAATATCACAATGGATGCACTCAGTGACACACACAGAGGAAAATATCACAATGGATGCACTCAGTGACACACACAGAGGAAAATATCACAATGGATGCACTCAGTGACACACACAGAGGAAAATATCACAATGGATGCACTCAGTGACACACAGAGGAAAATATCACAATGGATGCACTCAGTGACACACACAGGAAAATATCACAATGGATGCACTCAGTGACACACAGAGGAAAATATCACAATGGATGCACTCAGTGACACACACAGAGGAAAATATCACAATGGATGCACTCAGTGACACACACAGAGGAAAATATCACAATGGATGCACTCAGTGACACACAGGAAAATATCACAATGGATGCACTCAGTGACACACATAGAGGAAAATATCACAATGGATGCACTCAGTGATACACAGAGGAAAATATCACAATGGATGCACTCAGTGACACACATAGAGGAAAATATCACAATGGATGCACTCAGTGACACACACAGAGGAAAATATCACAATGGATGCACTCAGTGACACACAGAGGAAAATATCACAATGGATGCACTCAGTGACACACATAGAGGAAAATATAACAATGGATGCACTCAGTGACACACATGAAAATATCACAATAGATGCACTCAGTGACACACATAGAGGAAAATATCACAATGGATGCACCCAGTGACACACAGAGGAAAATATCACAATGGATGCACTCAGTGACACACAGAGGAAAATATCACAATGGATGCACCCAGTGAAACATACAGAGGAATATATCACAATGGATGCACTCAGTGATACACAGAGGAAAATATCACAATGGATGCACTCAGTGACACACATAGAGGAAAATATCACAATGGATGCACCCAGTGAAACATACAGAGGAAAATATCACAATGGATGCACTCAGTGACACACATAGAGGAAAATATCACAATGAATGCACTCAGTGACACACACAGAGGAAAATATCACAATGGATGCACCCCGTGACACACATAGAGGAAAATATCACAATGGATGCACTCAGTGACACACAGAGGAAAATATCACAATGGATGCACTCAGTGACACACATAGAGGAAAATATCACAATGGATGCACTCAGTGATACACATAGAGGAAAATATCACAATGAATGCACTCAGTGACACACACAGAGGAAAATATCACAATGGATGCACCCCGTGACACACATAGAGGAAAATATCACAATGGATGCACTCAGTGACACACAGAGGAAAATATCACAATGGATGCACTCAGTGACACGCATAGAGGAAAATATCACAATGGATGCACCCCGTGACACACATAGAGGAAAATATCACAATGGATGCACTCAGTGACACACAGAGGAAAATATCACAATGGATGCACCCCGTGACACACATAGAGGAAAATATCACAATGGATACACTCAGTGACACGCATAGAGGAAAATATCACAATGGATACACTCAGTGACACGCATAGAGGAAAATATCACAATGGATACACTCAGTGACACGCATAGAGGAAAATATCACAATGGATGCACCCAGTGAAACATACAGAGGAAAATATCACAATGGATGCACTCAGTGACACACAGGAAAATATCACAATGGATGCACTCAGTGACACACAGGAAAATATCACAATGAATGCACTCAGTGACACACACAGAGGAAAATATCACAATGGATGCACCCCGTGACACACATAGAGGAAAATATCACAATGGATGCACTCAGTGACACACAGAGGAAAATATCACAATGGATGCACTCAGTGACACGCATAGAGGAAAATATCACAATGGATGCACTCAGTGACACGCATAGAGGAAAATATCACAATGGATGCACCCCGTGACACACATAGAGGAAAATATCACAATGGATGCACTCAGTGACACACAGAGGAAAATATCACAATGATGCACTCAGACAACATAGAGGAAAATATCACAATGGATGCACTCAGTGATACACATAGAGGAAAATATCACAAGATGCACTCAGTGACACACACAGAGGAAAATATCACAATGGATGCACCCCGTGACACACATAGAGGAAAATATCACAATGGATGCACTCAGTGACACACAGAGGAAAATATCACAATGGATGCACTCAGTGACACGCATAGAGGAAAATATCACAATGGATGCACCCCGTGACACACATAGAGGAAAATATCACAATGGATGCACTCAGTGACACACAGAGGAAAATATCACAATGGATGCACCCCGTGACACACATAGAGGAAAATATCACAATGGATACACTCAGTGACACGCATAGAGGAAAATATCACAATGGATGCACCCAGTGAAACATACAGAGGAAAATATCACAATGGATGCACTCAGTGACACACATAGAGGAAAATATCACAATGGATGCACTCAGTGACACACATAGAGGAAAATATCACAATGGATGCACTCAGTGACACACAGGAAAATATCACAATGGATGCACTCAGTGACACACACAGAGGAAAATATCACAATGGATGCACTCAGTGACACACATAGAGGAAAATATCACAATGGATGCACTCAGTGACACACAGAGGAAAATATCACAATGGATGCACTCAGTGACACGCATAGAGGAAAATATCACAATGGATGCACCCCGTGACACACATAGAGGAAAATATCACAATGGATGCACTCAGTGACACACAGAGGAAAATATCACAATGGATGCACTCAGTGACACACATAGAGGAAAATATCACAATGGATGCACTCAGTGACACACAGGAAAATATCACAATGGATGCACTCAGTGACACACACAGAGGAAAATATCACAATGGATGCACTCAGTGACACACAGGAAAATATCACAATGGATGCACTCAGTGACACACATAGAGGAAAATATTAGACATGTGCATTCGTTTTAGTACTAAAACGATTTAGTCCGAATTTTGGGATAATTTAGTTTTCATATGACTCAAGAGATACGAAACTGCTCAGTACAAAAAACAAAAGAAACTAAAATAAAATGCACTACATTTTAGTTTCAGTCCTTTTTGTGATATTACATTGATGAGTGAAGGAGACCAGAAATGAAGAGCGCAACATCGCAAAGCTACAGAAAAGGTTTGTATGTGTAATCCTTCCCGACCCCTACCCGAAAATCTGACAGTGATAGAGCTCCAGAATACTTACTCGCAGCACAGACAGCCAGCACAGGAGAGGAAACCTTTACTTAACCCTTGCATGTCTATGAGTCAGACAAGATGATAAAAGCAGCTGGAGAAGGAAAACATTCAAATAAATCACACTGAAAGCTAATGACAGAGGAGGGCTGGATAGTAAAAACCCCTTTATAACAAGCAGCGCGCTGGGAGAAGAGAGGGACTTTATAAAACGTGTGTTATCTCCCCTCCCGCTCTGCATAATAGGGCTTAGGTCTGATACATTTTATATTATCCAGGAGCACTATCCCCCTTTCCTCATCTATAATACACATTTTATATAAAGTCCCTCTCCTCTCCAGTGCTGCTTGTTATAAAGTTTTTTTACGTCTGATACATTTAGTATCCAACTCCCAGTTACTCTGTTATTATGAGCTGTCAGTGTGATTTATTTGAATGTTTTCCCTGGATTTAAAGTGCTTAATTTTATTATAAAAATTAATTTGCACCAGACATCTCTTCTCTGAGCTTTCAGACCGATTTATGTTAATATTTGCCCTCTCCCCCACAGAGATGCAAAGTTTAAGTAAAAGTTCCCTCTCTTGTGCTGGATAAGCATTGCATTCCAAAGTTCTGCACCCTCCACATGCCAATGCAGTAGGTCCTACTGAGTAGGATGTTCTATACAGAGAGCGGCATTAATGAATGCAGGAGGGTGTTCTATACATTATACAGAGAGGGGTATTAATGCAGGAGGAAGTTATATACATAATACAGAGAAAGGTATAAATTGAGGAGGATGTTCTATACAGAGAGGGACATTAATTAATTAAGGAGGATGTTCTATACATTATACAGAGAGGGGTATTAATTAATGCAGGAGGATGTTCTATACATTATACAGAGAGGAGTCTTTTTTTAGCCTTTTAAATCCAGTGGCTGTGAGCGCTGAGATCAGCTGCTTGTTATATTATCTCTCAGTACAATGTATCAGGCTCAGCTGTTACAGTAACTAACTGTAACAGCGCTCAGTTTTAGTAAAACAAGGAAATAATATTGTTATAACCTCTTATATATAAAAATATTATTTACTAGTTTTACTGAAACTCTGTGCTCTGTGATGAACAGCAGTCAGTTACTGTAACAGCTTTGCCTGACACATTGTGCTGAGAGTGAGAGATACTGTAACAAGCAGCGATCTCAGCACTCTGAGGAGCCACTACAATAATATTTGTATCCATTGGTTTTCGGATGAATGAAATTAGTTTTCATACTAAAGAACTGAAAACGAATTTCTTTAGCAACTAAATAAATTGCGTTTTAGGACTAATCCATTAGTTCAAAACGAAATTTTGTGCTGTGCACATGTCTAGAAAATATCACAATGGATGCACTCAGTGACACACAGGAAAATATCACAATGGATGCACCCCGTGACACACATAGAGGAAAATATCACAATGGATGCACCCAGTGACACATATAGAGGAAAATATCACAATGGATGCACCCCGTGACACATACAGAGGAAAATATCACAATGGATGCACTCAGTGACACACATAGAGAAAAATATCACAATGGATGCACTCAGTGACACACAGAGGAAAATATCACAATGGATGCACTCAGTGACACACATAGAGGAAAATATCACAATGGATGCACTCAGTGACACACATAGAGGAAAATATCACAATGGATGCACTCAGTGACACACATAGAGGAAAATATCACAATGGATGCACTCAGTGACACACACAGAGGAAAATATCACAATGGATGCACTCAGTGACACACATAGAGGAAAATATCACAATGGATGCACTCAGTGACACACATAGGAGGAAAATATCACAATGGATGCACTCAGTGACACACATAGAGGAAAATATCACAATGGATGCACTCAGTGATACACAGAGGAAAATATCACAATGGATGCACTCAGTAACACACATAGAGGAAAATATCACAATGGATGCACTCAGTGACACACATAGGAGGAAAATATCACAATGGATGCACTCAGTGACACACATAGAGGAAAATATCACAATGGATGCACTCAGTGACACACACAGGAAAATATCACAATGGATGCACTCAGTGACACACATAGAGGAAATATTACAATGGATGCACTCAGTGACACACATAGAGGAAAATATCACAATGGATACACTCAGTGACACACACAGAGGAAAATATCACAATGGATGCACTCAGTGACACACATAGAGGAAAATATCACACAATGGATGCACCCCGTGACATACATAGAGGAAAATATCACACAATATATGTCACTGGGCGCATCCATTGTGTGATATTTTCCTCTATATGTGTCACTGGGTGCATCCATTGTGTGATATTTTCCTCTATATGTGTCACTGGGTGCATCCATTGTGTGATATTTTCCTCTATATGTGTCACTGGGTGCATCCATTGTGTGATATTTTCCTCTATATGTGTCACTGGGTGCATCCATTGTGTGATATTTTCCTCTATATGTGTCACTGGGTGTAGGGGGGGTCTGCCAGTGGCTCCCTCCCTGCGCTGCCTGTCTCTGCCACATGCACCCAGGCGGCTAGCCCGCACAGTCACAGCTCTGTCATCCAGCGGCCGCATGCTTCTCAAGGGGATCCTCGGGAGGCCCCGGCAGGCTACCCTCTACAGTGCCTGATTAGAGGGCCGTGTCTGCCTGATGTTTTAGTAACAAGAATGTTTTATCCCATAGGCTTCAATGTTAAAAATATTCCCGTTTTAATCCAATATCTAATAAACCGTTGCTTATAATATTCTGCAGTAAAGAGTCTCTTTATTTCTAGATTTGTTAGTCCGAATTTTGGGATAATTTAGTTTTCGTATGACTCAAGAGATACGAAACTGCTCAGTACAAAAAACAAAAGAAACTAAAATAAAATGCACTACATTTTAGTTTCAGTCCTTTTTGTGATATTACATTGATGAGTGAAGGAGACCAGCAATGAAGAGCGCAACATCGCAAAGCTACAGAAAAGGTTTGTATACGTAATCCTTCCCGACCCCCTACCCGAAAATCTGACAGTGATAGAGCTCCAGAATACTCACTCGCAGCGCAGACAGCCAGCACAGGAAAGGAAACCTTTACTTAACCCTTGCATGTCTATGAGGCAGACAAGATGATAAAAGCAGCTGGAGAAGGAAAACATTCAAATAAATCACACTGAAAGCTAATGACAGAGGAGGGCTGGATAGTAAAAACCCCTTTATAACAAGCAGCGCTGGGAGAAGAGAGGGACTTTATAAAACGTGTGTTATCTCCCCTCCCGCTCTGCATAATAGGGGCTTAGGTCTGATACATTTTATATTATCCAGGAGCACTATCCCCCTTTCCTCATCTATAATACACGTTTTATAAAGTACAGGTACCTCTCTTCTCCCAGTGCTGCTGGTTATAAAGTTTTTTTTACGTCTTTACGTCTGATACATTTAGTATCCAGCTCTCACAGTTACTCTGTCACTATGAGCCTCCAGTGTGATTTATTTGATTAGAGTGCTTTATTTTATTATAAAAATAAATTTGCACTAGTCATCTCTTCTCTGAGCTTTCAGACCGATTTACATTAATATTTTCCCTCTCCCCTGCTTTTATATCCTGTGTCTCCCCCACAGAGATACAAAGTTTAAGTAAAAGTTCCATCTCTTGTGCTGGATAAGCATTGCATTCTGAAGTTCTGCACCCTCCACATGCCAATGCAGTAGGATGTTCTATACAGAGAGGGGCATTAATTAATGCAGGAGGATGTTCTATACATTATACAGAGAGGGGTATTAATGCAGGAGGATGTTATATACATTATACAGAGAAAGGTATAAATTGAGGAGGATGTTCTATACAGAGAGGGACATTAAGTCAGGAGGATGTTCTATGCATTATACAGAGAGGGGTGTTAATTAGTGCAGGTGGATGTTGTATACATTATACAGAGAGGAGTATTAATGAATGCAGGAGAATGTTATCTACATTATACAGAGAGGGGTATTAATTAACGCAGGCGGATGTTCTATACATTATACAGAGAGGAGCCTTTTTTTTATCCCTTTAAATCTAGTGGCTGTGAGCGCTGAGATCGGCTGCTTGTTATATTATCTCTCAGTACAATGTATCAGGCTCAGCTGTTACAGTAACTGACTGTAACAGCGCTCAGAGTTTCAGTAAAACAAGGAAATAATATTGTTCTAACCTCATATATAAAAATATTATTTACTAGTTTTACAGAAATTCTGAGCGCTGTGATGAGCAGCAGTCAGTTACTGTAACAGCTTTGCCTGACACATTGTGCTGAGAGTGAGAGATACTGTAACAAGCAGCGATCTCAGTCCTCTGAGGAGCCACTACAATAGTGTGATGGAACCGTTCTCTTCCGTCTGTCCTGACTCTCCATTCTTTACATTCTTTAGCCTTCAGCTCACACAACATTTGTATATCCATTGTTCTAACACAGATTAAACACACACTATCAGAGATCCCTTGAATTAAACATGCAGCTAGATAATGGGAAAAGCCCTGGTGCATAAATTACACAGCAGTAAAGCTTGTTTACTGTTTACACAAAAACACATTTACCTACAGGAATATAAGTATTTTTAAAACTAAAGCTATGCCATTTTACACTAAACTAAATTAAACTAAAACCAAACGATGTAAAATATATTTAAAACCACACGATATAAATGAACATAAAGTCTCTTGGGGTTTGAAGCATGGAGCGTTACATCAGCTCCATGACAAATAGTAATTGTATCCGCTGGTTTTCGGATGAATGAAATTAGTTTTCATACTAAAGAACTGAAAACGAATTTCTTTAGCAACTAAATAAATTGCATTTTAGGACTAATCCATTAGTTCAAAGCGAAATTTTGTGCTGTGCACATGTCTACTGGAGGCAAACACTTTACTCAGACATTCCTTTTCTATTTGAGCGTAGTTTTGTTCAGTAAGAGTCAGCGCTCGTGAAGCACAAGCGACAGGCTGGCCAGCGTGCAATAAGCAACACCTGAGTCCAGTTTTGCTTGCATCACTTTGAACAGTTACAGGAGTAGTAACGTCATAGTACTTCAGGACAGGTGTATCTGTGACTAAACGTTTGATTTCCTGCACTGCATTATCATGCTTAGGAAGCCGATGCCAAAAAGCATCCTTGTCCACAAGCCTTCTCAACGGCTCGCTGACCTCTGAGAGGTGAGGTAGGTAACAAACCCAATGAAGCGCTGCAGGGATTTCACATTTTCTGGCTGTGGTATATCCAGTATGGCTCTGATTTTGTCTGGGTCAGCCTTCAAACCCTCCCAGGATAGCATGTGTCTGTGGAAGCGGACCTCTTTGATCTTGAATTGCAGCTACTTTATGCCAAGTCTACATTTAACAATGATCCATCAATTCCAGCAGTTTGCCATCATGATCTTGCTCTGCTTCGTATCCCCACAGCCAACCACAAGGATGTCAACAGCCATAGGTTCAACACCACCGAGTCCAGTCAATAGTTCATGTTGTTTACGTTGATACACCTCTGGTGCAACTGATACTCCAAACGGCAATTTGAGCCATCTTTTCCTGCCCCAAGGAGTCCAGAAGGTTGTCATGTAACTACTTGCAGTATCCAGTTTACATTGTAAAAATGCATCCCGGACATCAACAAGCGTGAATGCAGGCTTGCAATGACTGACCGTCACTCTTCTCAGAGCTGCTGTCTGCATTCCCTGCCTGTCACTCTTCTCAGAGCTGCTGCCTGCATTCCCTGCCTGTCACTCTTCGCAGAGCTGCTGCCTGCATTCCCTACCTGTCACTCTTGTCAGAGCTGCTGCCCGCATTCCCTGCCTGTCACTCTTCTCAGAGCTGCTGTCTGCATTCCCTGCCTGTCACTCTTCGCAGAGCTGCTGCCTGCATTCCCTACCTGTCACTCTTCTCAGAGCTGCTGCCTGCATTCCCTACCTGTCACTCTTGTCAGAGCTGCTGCCCGCATTCCCTGCCTGTCACTCTTCTCAGAGCTGCTGTCTGCATTCCCTGCCTGTCACTCGTCTCAGAGTTGCTGCCTGCATTCCCTGCCTGTCACTCTTCTCAGAGTTGCTGCCTGCATTCCCTGCCTGTCACTCTTCTCAGAGTTGCTGCCTGCATTCCCTGCCTGTCACTCTTCTCAGAGTTGCTGCCTGCATTCCCTACCTGTCACTCTTCTCAGAGTTGCTGCCTGCATTACCTACCTGTCACTCTTCTCAGAGCTGCTGCCCGCATTCCCTGCCTGTCACTCTTCTCAGAGTTGCTGCCTGCATTCCCTACCTGTCACTCTTCTCAGAGCTGCTGCCCGCATTCCCTGCCTGTCACTCTTCTCAGAGCTGCTGCCCGCATTCCCTGCCTGTCACTCTTCTCAGAGTTGCTGCCTGCACTGCTGCAGATTTTTCATTCAAGCCTGTAGCTAGGGAATATTCTTCAAATTCAGCTCTGAAAGATTCCCAGTTGCTGCTCCAATCCCCACTCATTCTCATCCTCTCAAGATACAGGGTACACTTTGCTCATAAAAGGGATGGACATGGTCAGCAACAATACTCCGGTAGGCCATGGCGTTTAATCCATGCTAAATTAGTACAAAGGCCCCCAAAGTGTTGCAAAAAAAGATCCCCCACATCATTACACCACAGTTACCGTTACAAGTATTTATAAAGCGCCAACAAGTTCCGTAGTGCTGTACAATGGGAGACACAGAATAACAAATATGCATACACATTACACACAGAACAGTAGGATAGAGGACTCTGCTCCAGAGCTTACAACCTAAGAAGAGAGGGGTGACACGCTAGGTGAGGGTGAATAGAGGGCATGAAATATTGGGGAGCATGTGGGCTGTGTGGGAAGACGGAGCAGAAAATGAACCATAGCGGGTTATGGAGCGAGCCGATAGGCTTCTCTAAAGTAATGTGTTTTCAGAGACTGCTTGAAGGACTGGAGAGATGGGGAGAGTCTGATGTTGCAGGGGAGGGAGTTCCATAGAAAGGGGGCATCTCAGGAGAAGTCCTGAAGTTGGGAGTTGGGGATGCAGGTACGAGGAACTGATAGCATGAGATCATTGGCCGAGCGAAGTGGTCATGACTGGATGTACTGCTAATAATGGAGATGTAGTCAGGGGCGCGGTTATGGAGAGCTTTGTACGTGAGGACTAGTATTTTAAAGTGGACTCTAAAGGAAACAGGAGCCAGTGTAAAGATTGTGTGAGGGGTGAGAGGTGCGGGAGGTGAGGTGTGAGAGGAGAGGTGTGGTGTAGGAGTCTGGCACAGGCGTTCATCACAGACTGCAGAGGGATAATCAGGGATCTCTTAAGGCCAGAGAGAAGGAGGTTACAGTAGTCAAGGTGGGAGATAAGAGCTTGGATGAGCATTTTAGCAGAGTCCTGATTAAGACAGGGGTGGATGCGTGCAATGTTTTTTAGGTGGAAGTAGCAGGATTTGATGAGTAACTGACTGGGAGTGTTGATACAAGGTAGGATGAATCCATGCTTTCATGTTGTTTGAGGCTAAATTCTGACCCTACCATCTGAATGTCGCAGCTGAAATCGAGAATCATCAGACCAGGCATTGTTTTTCCAATCTTCTATTGTCAAGTTTTGGTGTCTGTGTGAATTGTAGTCTCAGTTTCGTGTTCTTAGCTGACAGGAGCGGCAACCAGTGTGATCTGCTGCTGCTGTAGCCCATCTGCTTCAAGGTTGGATGTATTTTGCATTCAGAGATGGTGTATATGCAGACCTTGCTTGTATCAAGTGGTTGTTTGAGTTACTGTTGCCTTTCTATCATCTCATTCCAGTCTACCTATTCTCCTGACCTCACAAGGCATTTCCGGCCACACAGCTGCCGCTCACTGAATATTTACTCTTTTTTGGGTCATTCTCTGTAAACCCTAGAGATGTTGTGCGTGAAAATCCCAGGAGATCAGCAGATTGCGAAATACTCAGACCAGCGCGTCTGGCACCAACAACCCATGCCACGTTCAAAGTCCCTTAAACCCCCTTTCTGTCACGGTTCCCGGATCCCACCACGCAGTCCTTAAACCCAACACTCCACAGAGCCCAAAGCTACCAACAGGGTAGCCGTAGAAGAATCCCTAACTGTCTGGTCCTTAAATTGGCCAGGTATATATATACTAGCTAGACAGAAAGGGTTAATCAAAGACAATGTCGTAATACAAAACCAGGTCAGCAACACGGGGTTAGTCAGACGAGCCAGAATCAGGAATACAGAGTATAGAATAGTCAAAGGGAATAGCCGGGTCGATATCAGTGCAGGAGCGTAGTACAAGAAAATAGTCTAGGGCAACGGAAGGCAGAATAGTCAGAAAACAAGCAGAGGTCAATAACAGGTTCAATCACGAGAGATTACAAGTACAGGGAGCTCAGGTATGGATAACCACAATCTGGCACTGCTTAGAAGAAACTGTTGGTTTTTAAAAGACCTGGACTCCTCTGATAGGTCCGCGTCAACAGACCGCGCCCCCCTCTCAAGTCACGCCTCATGCAACCACCTCCCTGCCTGTCTCTATTTAAACCGGGCGCTGGTAAGCGAGCAGCATCAGACATGCTGCCGCCGAGCACACCGGAGGGGCTGGAAGCCCCCAACGTTACACTTTCTTCCCCACATTCTGATGCTCGCATTGAACGTCAGCAAGTCGTCTTCACCACATCTAGATGCCTCAATGTATGGAGTTGCTGCCGTGTGATTGGCTGATCAGCAATTTGTGTTAACAAGCAATTGAACAGGTGTACCTAAAAAAGTGTCCAGTTAGTGTATATTTGCTCTGTAGACATAGACATCTCCCGTGGTGGGCACCTTCTCTAATAAACTAAAATAACAAATTGTAAAAAAGTAAAAATTTTGTTTACATTAAACACAACTTTAAGATTTACAGATAAAGGCTCCTTTATTATTATCCAAGGTCTCACCCCATACCTACTCATTGCTTAACTCACTGCTCCCTCGTTATCCCTGAGCCCCATGCTTTTCCATCAGTTTACCTCACTGCGTCCATTCCTGTGGCTCCCTGCACCCTAAGCCTCCCCTTCACTTTGTCTCGCTGCCCCCTAAGCCTCCTCTTCACTTTGTCTCGCTGCCCCTAAGCCTCCTCTTCACTTTGTCTCGCTGCCCCCTAAGCCTCCCCTTCACTTTGTCTCGCTGCACCCTAAGCCTCCCCTTCACTTTGTCTCGCTGCACCCTAAGCCTCCCCTTCACTTTGTCTCGCTGCCCCCTAAGCCTCCTCTTCACTTTGTCTCGCTGCACCCTAAGCCTCCCCTTCACTTTGTCTCGCTGCCCCCTAAGCCTCCCCTTCACTTTGTCTCGCTGCCCCCTTAGCCTCCTCTTCACTTTGTCTCGCTGCCCCTAAGCCTCCCCTTCACTTTGTCTCGCTGCCCCTAAGCCTCCCTTCACTTTGTCTCGCTGCCCCCTAAGCCTCCCCTTCACTTTGTCTCGCTGCCCCTAAGCCTCCTCTCACTTTGTCTCGCTGCCCCTAGCCTCCTCTTCACTTTGTCTCGCTGCCCCTAAGCCTCCTCTTCACTTTGTCTCGCTGCCCCCTAAGCCTCCCCTTCACTTTGTCTCGCTGCCCCCTAAGCCCCCCTTCACTTTGTCTCGCTGCACCCTAAGCCTCCCCTTCACTTTGTCTCGCTGCCCCCTTAGCCCTCCCTCTTCACTTTGTCTCGCTGCCCCTAAGCCTCCCCTTCACTTTGTCTCGCTGCCCCCTAAGCCTCCCCTTCACTTTGTCTCGCTGCCCCTAAGCCTCCCTTCACTTTGTCTCGCTGCCCCTAAGCCTCCCCTTCACTTGTCTCGCTGCCCCCTAAGCCTCCTCTTCACTTTGTCTCGCTGCCCCTAAGCCTCCCCTTCACTTTGTCTCGCTGCCCCCTAAGCCTCCCCTTCACTTTGTCTCGCTGCCCCCTAAGCCTCCCCTTCACTTTGTCTCGCTGCCCCCTAAGCCTCCCTTCACTTTGTCTCGCTGCCCCTAAGCCTCCTCTTCACTTTGTCTCGCTGCCCCCTAAGCCTCCTCTTCACTTTGTCTCGCTGCCCCTAAGCCTCCTCTTCACTTTGTCTCGCTGCCTCATAAGCCTCCTCTTCACTTTGTCTCGCTGCCCCTAAGCCTCCTCTTCACTTTGTCTCGCTGCCCCCTAAGCCTCCCCTTCACTTTGTCTCGCTGCACCCTAAGCCTCCCCTTCACTTTGTCTCGCTGCACCCTAAGCCTCCCCTTCACTTTGTCTCGCTGCCCCCTTAGCCTCCTCTTCACTTTGTCTCGCTGCCCCCTAAGCCTCCTCTTTACTTTGTCTCGCTGCCCCCTCCCTGTACAGTTCAGTTATTTTTTTACTTTCAGTTCTCGTTTTTCTGAGGTCAAGAAAATGATCTTGTAGGGACATTCTAGAACTTTCTCAGCATTTCATATTGTAAGCAATAATTTTTCCTAGTTTCCATTCATTACTTATATATCCCAACTTTGAAAAATTATTCCTATTTAACCCTTTAACGCCACAGTACATGCTATGCTGTCCCGGCAGGTGGCCCTGAACACTGCGGACAGCACCGCAAACCCAGCTGGCTCCTATTTAGGGATGAGATGTTCAGTTCGATCGGTTCGGAGTTCGATTCGAACATCGAATGTTCGCGAACTACGAACATTTCCGCATGTTCGCCGCTTGTTCGCCCACAATGGACCACAATGCACTTTTCCACTGGCCTGAAGCTTGTAATTGGCTACAGCCTTGCACCTGACCACAGGTCAGGTGCAAGACAGGTTCAAGACTATGCCAATCACGGCTCAGAGTCCTGATTGGGCAAATTTTGCCCAATCATGGGCTCACAGAGCTAAGTACCGCAGCACACTATATAAGGCTTCACTGTCATGGTTCCTGGATCCCACCACACAGTCCTTAAAGCCCAACACTCCACAGAGCCCAAAAACTACCAACAGGGTAGCCGTACAAGAATCCCTAGCTGTCTGGTCCTTAGAATTGGACAGGTATACTAGCTAGACAAAAAGGGTTAATCAAAGACAATGTCGTAATACAAAACCAGGTCAGCAATAGGGATGAGCCGAACACGTCGAGTTCGGTTCGTACCCGAACCCGAACTTTCCAAATGTTCGAATCCGAATCCGAACTCGAACTCAATACAAGTCAATGGGGCTGAAAATTCGGTTTTTAGAGTGCCCTCCAAGAAGGCATATATGTTAGATATTTGCAATAAAAGGTGTATGGGGGTCCGGGTAGTGCCCTGGGGGATAGGAAGCAAGGACAAAAAGTTTAAAAAAAAAAACGTTTTTAAAGGGACAGTGAGTTTTCCATGAAATAAGGGTTAAAAACAAAAACGAAAAATTCCTTCAAATATCTTGCCTAGGAGGTCCCCATAACCTGCCCGTGAAGTGCCGGATTTCTAGGATGTATAGAAACATCCGCTTGGGCGGCAGTCTGTATGAAAAGAGGAGACATTTTCGGACACGCAGAAAAAGTTTAGTGATTTTTTGGCTAAATTATTGTGAAACTTATGCAGGCTTTGGATGAAAGTAACAATAGGTGCTTTAAAATTGGGCCTTTAGCGTCGGCAACAGTGCCGTCACACCGTAACCCCTCTAAAGATATGAATCTGATACAGGCGTCAGTGGCAGTGCACCCAAATATTGTGCTTAAGGTGCCAGGCCTGCAAGTACTATCATACAGTATCCCCTCTGTAGTATTGCGGATGAATGCTGGGGTGGACCTTGCGGTCCTATATTAAAAAGATATGAATCTGGTAAAGGCGTCAGTGCCTGCAGATATTGTGCTTTTGGTGCAGACTGCCAGGCCAGCAAGTACTATCATACAGTAACCCCTCTGTAGTATTGTGGAAGAATGCAGGGGTGGACCATGTGGTCCTATATTAAAAAGATATGATTCTGGTCAAGGCGTTAGTGCACCCAGATATTGTGCTTTTGGTGCCAGACTGCCAGCAAGTACTATCATACAGTAACCGCTCTGTAGTATTATGGAAGAGTGCAGGGTTGTACCCTGCTGTTCAAAAAATTAAAATTATATAGATGTGGCACAGGCGTCATTGCAGGAAAATATTGCGCCTTTCATGGCAGCAAGTGCATTCACACCGTAACCCTTTTGTGGTATTGTGTTAGAGTTCAGTGCTGGAGGTTTTGTGCATGCAGAAGACATCCCCGATCTATTCCGTTACGTCAGCATCAGGGGATTGAAAACTGCTGATCCAGGACTGATTCATTTTTATAAATGTCAGCCGGTCTACAGAGTCGGTGAACAGACGCACTCTTTTGTCTGTGACAAAACCTTCAGCGGCACTGAACGTCCTTTCAGAAAGCACGCTGGATGAAGGGCAACCTAGTAGCTGCATAGCATATTGGCTAAATTCTGGCCAGTGATCCAATCTCAACACCCAGTAAGCCAGTGGATCATCTGCTGGAAAGGTATCCAGGTCTGCCCTTGCCCCTAGGTAGTCCTGCACCATATGGTGAAGACGCTGGCAATGGGTGCCTACATTTGACGTCTCTGGGCGTCGTGGACTAAAAAATTTAAAAATGCATCAGTCGAGCGGTATAGTGCTGGAATGGCCTTGTGTGAAAAGTAATGGCGCTTTGGAACCTGCCACTGTGGTACAGCACATTCAGAAAATTCACGGAAGGGAGCAGAGTCCACCAGCTGGAAAGGCAGCAGCTGCAATGCGAGTAATTTTGCTAAGCTGGCATTTAGACGCTGTGCTTGGGGATGGTTGGGACTATATTTTTTCTTACGCTGCAGCAGCTGCGGCCACGTAATCTGACTGCGTAAATCTTCAACTGATGGGATGATGTCACATTGTGAGGAAGGACCTGGTACATCCATTACTGTAGCATCATCCCTGTCAGTGGAGGATGGAGTCAATGACATGGCAGGACATACAGTGGGGGTAGAGACAGATGAGGAGGAGGAGGACCTAGGCAAAGTTTTGCGCCAACGGGATGTGTCGCAGGTGTTCATATGTCGCTTCAAGCACGTGGTACCCAAGTGTCGGGTGTCTTTCCCACGCTTGAGCCTCATCTGACAGATTACAAATAGCAACGGTGCGCTCTGCTACACATTTCTCAAAGAACTCCCAGACGACAGAGTTCCTGCATGTGTGCTTTGAGACAACAGCGCTCTGCACCAGAGCAGCTCTGACATCTGATGCCTTGGACTGGCTAGTGCTACGGTTGGTCATAGAGGATGTTGTGCCTTGTGTTTGCTGTGCCTCCTCCTCCACCTCCTCCTCACTTGATTCCTCTGTTAGATCAGGCACCCAGGTGGAGTCAGTGACCTCATCATCAATGTCATCTTCACCACCTATCTCCTCGTCACTGGAGCCAACTTGGCAGTATGCTGCAGCTGCTGGGGCAACAGGAGTGCAAGTTAATTGTGTGTCATCAATGGCACCCCCTTCCTCTAGGTTGATTATACTCTCTTCCTCAACCTCAGAGATTGAATCAGAGCACTGTACTTGCTGTGCATCCTCAAGCAGCATGTCACTTTCGTTGTAGTCAAACAATTCAGCTGACTCCTCCGTGTGTGATAGCGAGGCTACGGCAGGAGTAGCTGTGGACATGGAGGCTGCATTAGATGTTTTGGCAGCTGAGGTGGACTGTAAAGTACTACAAGCCTGGCTGGCAGAGGACTCGGAGGATGAGGATGGCCTGGTTAGCCAATCCACCAAATCCTCTGTATGTTGCTGCTGCTTAAGATGGCCAGCACCAGTTAGAAAGGACAAGCGTGCCCCTGCAGAGGATGCACCACGTCCAACACGACCAGAGGCACAGCCTCCCGGACACAGGGGCTGCTTGCCCTCTTATCTGTGTCTGGAAGCGTCTGCCTGTCCTTTTTGTTCTTTCAGACATAGTGAGTGATATATAGATTATATATATACAGAACTCTGATTCAACTCTGTGTAAAGATTAAAGATTTACAGAACTCTGGTATAACTCAGTGAGACACCCTGATAGCTGGCAGCCAGTGACAAGACACAGATTACAATTCCCTCCTATAAATCAGTGAGATCCCCTGATGGGTGGCAGTGAGAAGACACAAATTACAATTTGCATAAATCTGCTAGAAGTATGTGGGACCCCTTGATGGGTGGCAGTGAGAAGCCACAGATTACAAATCTCAGAAACCTCCTATAAATCAGTGTGACCCCCTGATGGGTGGGAGTGAGAAGCTACAGATTACAATTCGCATAAATATGCTAGAAGTATGTGGGACCCCTTGATGGGTGGCAGTGAGAAGCCAGATTACAAATCTCAGAAACCTCCTATAAATCAGTGTGACCCCCTGATGGGTGGCAGTGAGAAGCCACAGATAACAAATCTCAGAAACCTCCTATAAATCAGTGTGACCCCCTGATGGGTGGCAGTGAGAAGCCACAGATTACAAGTCTCAGAAACCTCCTGTAAATCAGTGAGATCCCTTGATGGGAGGCAGTGAGAAGCCACAGATTACAAATCTCAGAAACCTCCTATAAATCAGTGTGAACCCTTGATGGGTGGCAGTGAGAAGCCACAGATTACAAGTCTCAGAAACCTCCTATAAATCACTGAGACCCCCTGATGGGTGGCAGCCAGTGAGAACACACGGATTATAACAATTTCCAAATATTTTGTAGAAATTTGTGACCCTCAAAATACTTGCTGGCAGTGACAAGAAACAGATCACCTCAATTCCCAAATGTTTTGTAGAAATTTGTGACCCCCAAAATACTGTGTGGTACTGGCTGTGTGACAAGACACAGATCACCTCAATTCCCAAATGTTTTGTAGAAATTTGTGAGACCCCCAAAATACTTGCTGGTAGCCAGTGACAAGACACAGAACACCTCAATTCCCAAATGTTTTGTAGAAATTTGTGAGACCCCCAAAATACTTGCTGGCAGCCAGTGACAAGACACAGATCACCTCAATTCCCAAATGTTTTGTAGAAATTTGTGACCCCCAAAATACTTGCTGGCAGTGACAAGACACACATCACCTCAATTCCCAGATATTTGGTAGAAGTGAGACCCCCCCAGTAGCGTGGCAGACCGGCAGTAAGAACACACAACAACAATCTCCTATGAAATCTCCTCTCAAATGCATGCTGAAGCGGTGAGTGGAAACCTTATATAGTGTGCTGCGGGACTTAGCTCTGTGAGCCCATGATTGGGCAAAATTTGCCCAATCAGGACTCTGAGCCGTGATTGGCATACTGTTGAACTTGTCTTGCACCAAACCTGTGGTCAGGTGCAAGGCTGTAGCCAATTACGAGCTTCAGGCCAGTGTAAAAGTGCATTGTGGGCCATTGTGGTCGAACATGCAGCGAACACCCGGAAATGTTCAGAGTTCGCGAGCAGACCGAAGAGGCTAAGTTCGGTCTGAACCCCGAACCGTCCGAACCGAACAGCTCATCCCTAGTCAGCAACACGGGGCTAGTCAGATGAGCCAGAATCAGGAATACAGAGTATAGAATAGTCAAAGGGAATAGCCGGCTCGATATCAGTGCAGAAGCGTAGTACAAGGAAATAGTCTAGGGCAACGAAAGGCAGAATAGTCAGAAAACAAGCAGAGGTCAATAACAGGTTAAATCACGAGAGAATTCAGGTACAAGGAGCTCAGGTATGGATAACCACTATCTGGCACTATCTTGGTGAGCGAGCAGCATCAGACATGCTGCCCTCAAGCACACCGGAAAGGCTGCAAGCCCCCAACGTTACATTCACACATGTGTTTTTTGAGAGGAGATTGTTGTGTTAGTGTGTGTTCTCACTGCCAGTCTGCCAGCAGCTATTAGGGGGGGTCTCATTTCTACAAAATATCTGGGAATTGTTCTAATCGTTGTGTTCTCACTGCCACCAACTATTGTGGGGGTTTCATTTCTACAAAATAACTGGGAATTGTTCTAATCTGTGTCTTCTCACTGCCACCCATCAGGGAGTCTCACTGATTCATAGGAGGTTTCTGGGAATTGTAATCTGTGTCTTGTCACTGGCTGTCAGCTATCAGGGTGTCTCACTGAGTTATACCAGAGTTCTGGAAATCTTTAATCTTTATGCCAGAGTTGAATCAGAGTTCTGTATATCTTTAATCTATATATCACTCACCATGTCAGAAAGACCAAAAAGGACAGGCAGACGCTCCCAGGCACAGATAAGAGGGCAAGCAGCCTCTGTGTCGGGAGGCTGTGCATCTGGTCGTCGTGGACGTGTTGCATCCTCTGCAGGGGCACGCTTATCCTTTCTAACTGGTGCTGGCCGTCTTAAGCAGCAGCAACATACAGAGGATTTGGTGGATTGGCTAACCAGGCCATCCTCATCCTCCGAGTCTTCTGCCAGCCAGGCTTGTAGTGCTTTACAGTCCACCTCAGCTGCCAAAGCATCTAATGCAGCCTCCATGTCCACAGCTACTCCTGCCGTAGCCTCACTATCACACACGGAGGAGTCAGCTGAATTGTTTTACTACAATGAGAGTGACATGCTGCTTGAGGATGCGCAGCAAGTACAGTGCTCTGATTCAATCTCTGAGGTTGAGGAAGGGAGTATAATCAACCTAGAGGAAGGGGGTACCAGTGACACACAAATAACTGGCACTCATGTTGCCCCAGCAGCTGCAGCATACTGCCAAGTTGGCTCCAGTGATGAGGAGATGGGGGTGATGACAATGATGATGATGTCAATGACTCCACCTGGGTGCCTGATCGAACAGAGGAGTCAAGTGAGGAGGATGAGGAGGCACAACAAACACGAGGCACAACGTCCTCTATGACCAACCGTAGAACCAGCCAGTCCAAGGCATCAGATGTCAGAGCTGCTGAGGTGCAGAGCGCTGTTGTCTCAAAGCACACATCCAGGAACTCTGCTGTCTGGGAGTTCTTTAAGAAATGTGCAGCAGACCGCACCGTTGCTATATGTAATCTGTGTCAGATGAGGCTCAAGTGTGGGAAAGACACCGGACGCTTGGGTACCACGTGCTTGAGGCGACATATGACCACCTGCCACACATCCCGTTGGCGCAAAACTTTGCGTAGGTCCTCCTCACCTGTGTCTACCCCCACTATATGTCCTGCAATGTCATTGACTCCATCCTCCACTGACAGGGATGATGCTACAGTAATGGATGTACCAGGTCCTTCCTCACAATGTGACAGCATCCCATCAGCTGAAGATTTACGCAGTCAGATTACATTGCCCCAGCTGCTGCAGCGTAAGAAAAAATATAGTCCCAACCATCCCCAAGCACAGCGTCTAAATGCCAGCTTAGCAAAATTACTCGCATTACAGCTGCTGCCTTTCCAGCTGGTGGACTCTGCTTCCTTCTGTGAATTTTCTGGATGTGCTATTCCACAGTGGCAGGTTCCAAAACGCCATTACTTTTCACGGAAGGCCATTCCAGCACTATACCAGCACGTGGAAGACAATGTTATGGAATCATTGGGAAAGGCAGTCAGCAGCAAGGTGCATGTGACTTTAGACATGTGGTCCAGCAAGCATGGACAGGGCCCTTACATTTTCTTCAAGGCACACTGGGTAACTGATTGCAGCTGGGAGGGATCCAAGAATGGGCTCTTTGCTGGAGCTTGTTCATCCACCACGCCTCCAGAAAGCTGATTGTATGAGGTCTGTCTGCTCCACCACCACCTCTTCCTCCTCCTCCTCCTTTTGTGTCTCTGGCGAAGTGGCAGTTAAACCAACGCGTGACAGGAGCTATGCAATGGCTCAAGCAAAAAGATGCCATACTGTGCTTGAGCTGGTTTGTTTAGGGGACAGGAGCCACACCGGGCCAGAAATTCTGTCAGCTCTGCAGGGGCAGAGATGGTTAACACCACACCAGCTTCAGTTGGGAATGGTCATCTGTGATAATGGCAGCAACCTTCTCTCCACCCTACGCCTGGGTAAGTTGACGCATGTACCATGCCTAGCACACGTCCTAAATCTGGTGGTACGGCGTTTCCTAACCAGGTACCCAGGGCTGGTAAAGCTTCTCAGCCAGGCCAGAAAAGTCTGCAGCCACTTCAGACGGACATTCCCAGCAAGTGTTCGCCTGGCAGAAATTCAAAGAGAATTCCACCTTCCCACAAACCATCTGATCTGTGACATGCCCACCAGGTGGAATTCGACATTAGCAATGCTGCAGCGTCTGCACAAGCAGAAGAGGGCCATCAATGAGTACCTGTGTGAGTATGGCACAAGGACAGGTTCAGGTCAACTTGTTCCCCCCCTGCAGTGGCTGATGATCAAGGATGCATGCACTGTACTGTCACCATTTGAGGAGGCAATGAGGATGGTGAGCAGGGACAGTGCATGCATCAGTGACACAATTCCTTTAGTGTTCCTGCTGGAGCACACTCTGCGGGGAATTATAGATGTGGCTCTAGAGGCAGAGCAGCGGGAGGAAGAGGATGCCTTCCCTAGCTCTAAAGGCCCCAGTCTTTCTGCAGACAGCATTCCAGCGGGTCCTCCTCAGATCTGACAGGAGGAGGATGAGGAGGAGGAGGAATATTTAAGTAGTGTGGGCATTGAAGGTGGGGATTCCTCAAGGGAGGGTTTTGTGTGCCCAGAAACACAAGGACTAGTACGTGGCTGGGAGGAGGAAGTGCACGATGGGGTCATCCTCATTGACCAGGAACACTCGGAAGCTAATGCCACCTCCAACCTATGCTGCATGGGCTCCCTTATCCTGCAAAGTCTGGTAAAGGACCCCAGGATTCGTGCTATCAAGGAGAGGGATCATTACTGGTTGGCAAGCCTACTTGATCCACGATACAAGGGTAAAGTTGCAGAGCTCATCCTGCCCGTACAGAGGGAGCACAGGATGAAAAAACTTGAGGACTGTCATGCCTCAGCCCTGGGAACCTGCTATGACCAGTCTGGCTTTCCATTCTCTGCCTGTCTGTATCACTCAAGGGTTAATTCCTGCTCTGATCTGGTGTGTGGTGTGCATAAAACCTGGAAACCTTCTCTCAGGGCTATCTCATTTTGTGTTCCCTGCCCTTTACTTGTGAGGAGATGTGAGCCGCCTCTCCCTGAGTCTGTCTATTCCCAACATTCCTCTGTACTGTTATTGCTATTCTAAGTGTTCCTTATTCATCTGCCTGCGTTACATCAAGACCTTTTGCGAAGAGCTCCTGGTTCCAGGCCTGTGGATCTTGTCAGCAGTGGACACTGCATAGCCCACTATCCCTGGCGTATCCAGACTACTCCTGTGGATATCTGTGTTCAAGGTACCTTTTGTGAAGAGCTCCTGTTTCCAGCCCTGTGGATCTTGTTAGCAGTGGACACTGCCTAGCCCACTATCCCTGGCATATCCAGACTACACCTGTGGCTGTGTTCAAGGTACCTTTTGTGAAGAGCTCCTGGTTCCAGCCCTGTGGATCTTGTTAGCAGTGGACACTGCCTAGCCCACTATCCCTAGCGTATCCAGACTACACCTGTGGCTATCTGTGTTCAAGGTACCTTTTGTGAAGCTCCTGGTTCCTACTTGGGGAGCACTACCTAGCCCACTATATCTGGTACAGCAGAAGAGACTACCTTTGTGAATAAGGACTTGTCTATTTGTTTTCAGTATTCTGCAAGTGTATATAAGACTGTTGCTGTGTGCTTATCTTGAGAATACACTTAATATACTTATACTGCTCGTGTGTCTGCCTGATTTGCTCTCCCCCAGCGTCTGGGAAAATAAACATAAGGCCACGCCATGACTCCATCCTGGCGCAAGCCTGACAAGGACGCTCTAAAGCGACACTTGTGTAACACCTTTCCAGGCACTGGTAGGTTACCAAGTGATGACACAGGTGCTTCTGAGGCTGCAGATGATCAGAGGAATAGTGGTGAAGGCCGGGGCCGCTTGACTGATGCCTTTTTAAATTTTTAGTCCACGACGCCCAGGGAAGTCAAATGTAGGCACCCATTGCCATCGTCTTCACCGTATGGTGCAGGACTACCTAGGGGCAAGGGCAGACCTGGATACCTTTCCAGCAGATGATCCACTGGCTTACTGGGTGTTGAGATTGGATCACAAAACACTCGTTTTGTGTGGCTTAGCTGACTCTTTTGAAGACGTTCCCCGGCTGAGGCCACCTTTTTGTATACCCTTCGCATTTTTTGTAGGCCTCTAGAGGTGTGTTTTTGCTGCCATGTTTTGTCTACGTTTTGTTTATTTATTATTTGGCTACCTCGGGACGACTCAGGGGACACAGCCGAGGCCTGGTGTCCGGCTTGTCCCCTAGGGTGCCCGGGCCTGGTGCCAATTTCCCCCCGGTGTTCTGGCCGCTAGGGATTTTACCAGGGTCGGCACAATCCTGGCCTTTGCCACTTTCTCCTACCCCCCCCATTTATCCCCCCCCCTATATTTTGACTTCTCTGCCCTATTTCTTTTTCTTTCTTTTTTCTATTGTTTCCAGATGTTTCGCTTTACCTATACGATGACCTGATATGGTCTTACATGACCATTTTTGATGACTCACCGCTGCATTATGCTTTTTCGTTTGGCCCTACGAGGCCATTTCCCTTTTCTGTTTTTGATGAGACCCCCCATTTGGGGATGCTTTAGATGACCTCTGTCTATCCCATTCAACGCATTGTACTTGTTTATTTGTTTCATAGCTGAGTATGTTATCTGGCCCTGCGATGCCCACTTTGCCTGTCAGTCTGTGACTCTTTTCTCGTAAAATAAAAAATTTTGAATACAAAAAAAAGGAAATCTTTAACGCTATTGATAAGGAAATAAATTTCAGTCTTTTTGATTTATTCCTATTTCCAAAAACCAGAATCTAAAATCTACAAAATGTCATGTGTAGAATGTTGTGAATAACCAGCTGCAGGATTATTGCACATCGGCGCTTGACGGCACCGAAATCTGGAGTCCCCCCCCCCATAAACTGGGGGGGAGATGCTTCTTGATTTTTCTTTACTTTTGGGGCAATACATACATTTTAAAAACATTTGCAAAACAGGTTTTACTTGAGTGGAGATGGGATGAATGGATGGAAGCACTGAGGACAAGCAGCCATTGTGAGAGCTGGCTGCTCAAACTGCTTCGTCAGGGCGGCCTGTGCGCCCTGCTACGACTCCGCTGCGTATTGCAGATGGTATATCCAAGCTACCTCAAGGTAGACTAGGGCCCCCCTTAGCATTTGTGGAACCCTCTGGAAAAATAATAGGAAAATTGCTGCTTTTATCTTGTTGAATAGATCCAGCTAAAGCCACATGTTCAGTATTGCCCTGATAAGGGAAGTGATCTTGGCAACTATTCTTATTTTCTCGGTGCTTGACACTTACTGAAAGGTAGTGTGATTTAGAAAGTATTTGGGGTCTCAGATGCTGATAATTGTGGATAGAACTCCTCTTATTAGGGCTTGATTAGATCTTTGCCTGGATACATTGAACATGATAAAAGAATGTTCATGCTATTTAAATTATCCCACAAGACACGGAGGCTCTTATCATGCTATCTTTCCTTTACTTAGCCGATAGCAGCAAAGAACAATCTCTCAAATACCACAACAAAAGTATTTAGAGAGAAAAAAATACGTTTAAACAATGTATATCTATAACATGTATTGGTATAGTCCAGATGATGGTACGGTTCAACTCTATAAATCCTCTGACCGCCGTTAGCTCCTCCTCTTTTCTTTGCTGCTCGCCGATGAGATGAGTATCTGGCAGCAATTGTTACTATTATTGTGCTTCAGCAAATTATATACTTTGCGATTAGGACACACATATATAGCTTTAATATTTATATAGCGTTGTACATTCACTGTTGAAATACGTGCTTGTGTTACTGACGTTATAATTGCATATATAACTGAAAATTCTTTCACTTTGTTTCAGTTTCATTGATTATAATATTGGGGAGAAATAATAGTATATTTATTTGTTTTTCGAGATATGCTCCCTCCGGAGGGACGACTTGTCTCTCCGGCGGGTTCTGTGAGGGCTTGCCGCTTCCCTGCAACAGTTGCTGAGGAGGGGCGCGGCTTTCGCGCCACTGCTTGAGGAAAAGCTCACGGCGGTTCTGCGCATGCGCGGGACGCCGCGGCTCATCACCTCAGAAATTTAAATTCTGAAATGCAGCAAGTTACTGCTCTCTCCCCGTAAACATAATATTAACTTATAAAACTCCCTATGGCTAATCCTACTGCCCCAGCCACCCCAGGCACATTAATAGCGGCACCTCACCCTAATAATCTGGCAGACGCCTTCATGGCCGCTATGTCAGCTTTTTCTTCAAAAATTGAGAATACACTAATTAGGGCATTGGAGAGTCGTTCTTCTAGGAGATCCTCAATAATTTCTCCAGCATCAGATAGATTCCTCTCTATTGACTCCCATCGGGAGGACGAGGTCCCTGGGACTTCGAATGAGGGAGGTGAGCAACTCCCTAAAAAATGCTCTCAAAAAAGGCGTATATACGCTGATATACTGTACAAGAGAAATCCCCACAACACTCTACTGTGAACCGGAAAAGAAGCCGTTTAACTTCGGCCCCCACTAAAAGGAAGTGGAAACGCGCTAAATGCGTTAAGGAGACTGACAGCTCCTCTGATTATCTCACTGACACAGCTTCAGATCCAGAGGAGACCTCTGACCCTGACTATGACCCAGAGGTTTCTCCGATCAAGTCAGACACGGTATCATCAGCTGATTCCAACGAGGCTAAACAACCGGTTAATGACCCGGTAGACGCGCTGGGAAACTCTATGTTTGTCCCTGAACAACTTAAGCACCTGTGATCTGCGGAGTGGACACCAATAGACCATGTAGCTAAATATATTGAACAGCGCATTCGCATGCTGATGGACAAATAAACTAGAAATAATCTGAGGGCTGAGTGCCCGACCCCAACTCTGGCACATAATTTGCATTTAACACCAGAACTGAACCCTAAAATAATCGATATATTGCAAGGGTCAAATTGGACCCCTAAAAAAGGGGTAGAGGCCACTTTAAAAGTGTGCCAAGATAAATTATTTGATTTGTTGGGTCCATTGACTAAGTTAATGGACTCAGTGAAACGATCTCTCCTCACGAATGAGAAACCAGACCTGTTCGAGTACGGGGGTTGGATTCAAAGACTAGTTTGTGTTTTTGGAAATATCAATACCTCATTATCCAGCGAAAGGAGGAGGTCTATACTACTCAAAATTGACCCTAAAGTGACCACGTTAGCGACTAACGAACCAGGCCCTAGCGCTGAGGGCATGTTATTCAGGGACAGCATCTTTAAAGAGATGACAGATTATACGGGGTCCTTGTCTACGGTTGGCAAAGTAAAAGTTTTTGACAGGGCCGGAAAAAGCAGGGGCCGTTTTCCCGGCCGTTACCCATATTCCACCTCAAGATGTTCTTTCAAATCCTCTTATCAAGAGGTCCCAAAAAACCCCACTTTTTTCCCACAAAGATCTAGGCCTCAACGACATCGAGGTTACAGAGGTCCTTGGAAAACAGGATCCTTTGGTGAGTATGTGTTTACACCTACATTCTTCCACACAAGAGGTGGGGGGCAGGACATCACATTTTTTCAAACAGTGGCAGATGGTCACTTCAGATCAGTGGGTTCTTCGGACGATACAAGGTTTCAAAATAGATTTCGCTTCACATCCCATACAGTATGTTCCTCCAGGGATAATGATAATGTCCGAAAAGGACAGAGCGGTTACTTCACTAGAAGTAAAAGACTTATTCAAAAAGAATGCGATAGAAAAGGTGATTCCTCACAAAGAGGTTTTTCTCAGCAATATATTCCTGGTAAAGAAAAAGGATGGAAGTTTCCGTCCAGTAATAAATTTAAAATGTCTCAACGAGTATGTAATATACAAATCACTTCAAAATGGAGGGCATTCCATCACTAAAAGGGGTCTTGACTCCTCAGGATTGGTTGGTCAAGGTAGACCTGAAAGACACGTACCTGACTATTCCGATAGAAAATTTGTGCACGGATTTTCTCCAGTTCACCTGGGAAGGCACCCTTTGGAGGTTCAGGTCCCTTCCCTTCGGTCTGTCTTCCGCCCCTTGGTGTTTCACCAAGTTAATGAGACCAGTGGCCGCATTCCTCTGCAGCAGGGGAGTTCGTCTGATAATATACCTAGACGATATTCTCCTCCTGGTGGAGGATCCAAAATTATTAATGATCCACAGGGATTGGACGGTGAATCTACTATCCAATCTAGGTTTCTTAATAAACATAAAAAAGTCGATTCTTACACCAACACAGTTGATAGAATTCCTAGGTTTCACCATAGACTCAGTAGAGATGTCTCTCTCCCTGCCGTCGGCAAAAGTCCGACTGATTCACAAGGAGATCAGACGTCTTCTATCCACACAAGAGTTTCCTCTGAGATGGTTGGCTCGCCTACTAGGGCTTCTCTCCTCAGCAATACAAGCGGTCTTTCCGGGACCGCTGTATTATCGGGCCCTTCAACGTCTGAATGCACGATACCTGAGGAAGGGGGTGGTTTTATCCGGATTGCATTTCTTTGGACGACAATTCGAAGGAAGAGATGCAATGGTGGTTACACCACTTGGAATCGTGGAACGGAAGAGCCATCATCCATCCAATCTCCAGAATTAATTATAGAATCAGACGCCAGCAGATCTGGGTGGGGCACGCATTGTGGCTCGCTATCCACAGACGGCAGATGGGATTCAGCAGAATTGGGATTACACATAAACTGTCTGGAACTCCTCGCTGCTTTGTTTGCTATTCAGAGCTTTATCAAACACTTCCAGGCGAGTTCCATTCTACTAAAGATGGAAAAATTTTCCACAGTGCAGTATATCAACCATCTAGGAGGTCCCAAGTCCAGACAGTTGGTAGAGACCGCAAAGTCCTTTTGGGGCTTTTGCCTGTCTCACAGTCTATCAGTTCAGGCCCAATTTATTCCAGGCCTCAGCAATGTTGTGGCGGACTGGAATTCACGATATCTGATAGATTCCAGCGACTGGAGATTAGATACCAGGGTGTTTGGCACCTTGTCATCCCTCTGGGGTCCATTCTCTATAGATTTATTTGCGTCACGCCTCAATACCCTTCTCCCAGATTATTACAGTTGGAGACCAGATCCCATGGCTCTGTCTACGGATGCTCTGGTTCAGACCTGGCCTCTAGGGACTCTCTACGCGTTTCCTCCGTTTTCCCTCATTCTAGCAGTAATACGATTAATATTATCACAGTTGGCTACAGTTGTACTCATAACACCACTCTGGAGGTCTCAACCATGGTTCCCACGACTTCTGGAACTGGTGGTGGACACTCCCAGATTGATTCGAATCTCCGACTCCACCCTGACGGACCCAGAGGGATCACTTCGGAATCAAAGTATTATCCCACCCAAATACTAGTGTTTTCTCCCACCCTAATCTCTGAAAATAATGTTTCTACGTTCAATAAACGTTATAGATAGGTCGTTTCCTATACATTCCTTGCGTAGCTCTGTTGACCATTACCATATTGATCTCCCTGACAGCTTGAGCGGTACACGGGAAGTGTTATCGGATCCTTGTGGACTTCAAGTTGGAGATCGTTTTCGCCTCAAAGAGTGGAGTCCTTCCGATGTCTATTGAATTACAGAAGAAGTTTATTATGTCTCGTATCAGAAAAGAGGAGGAGCTAACGGCGGTCGGAGGATTTATAGAGTTGGACCGTACCATCATCTGGACTATACCAATACATGTTATAGATATACATTGTTTAAACGTATTTTTTTCTCTCTAAATACTTTTGTTGTGGTATTTGAGAGATTGTTCTTTGCTGCTATCGGCGAAGTAAAGAAAAGATAGCATAATACTCGGCTCTGTGTCTTTATTATAATTATGATTCCCCGTCATGATAATAGGGGAATCTGGGAATTGTATCTGAGCATTCGCCAGTTACTCTATTTAAAAGAGTCCATGGACAACTTCTTCCTGACATAAACATGTTCACTTTCCTTACCCGTTAAGTCCCTGCGCTGTCTTCTGGTTCTGATCCAGCCGTGACTCAGTTGGTAAATGAAATGCATGCGTTTTTAGGTCAGGAGAAGCCCACAAAGTCTTCTTTTAACCCCTTACCCCCAGCAGGTTGGTCTGAAAGCCAGAGGGACGTGATACCACAGCAACTCCTCTGGCCCACCTGCTTAGCCGAGGCATCTCATTGCCTGCCGCAGGACAACCTGGACTCAGGGCATATCCCTACAGCCAATGACATGCTCAGCTCACTGCCTGAGGGGTGGGTGGGGAAATGTGCAATAGGAGTAGGGATGAGCCGAACACCCCCGTGTTCGGTTCGCATTCAAACTTGAACAATTTCAAAAGTTCGAGTTCGAATGCGAACACAAACCAAACTCAATGCAAGTCAATGGGACTCAAAAGTTCGGTTTTTAGAGTGCCCTCCAAGAGGGCATATATGCAAGATATTTGCCATAAAAGGTGTATGGGGGTCCGGGTAGTGCCCTGGGGGACAGGAAACAAGGACAAAAAGTAAAAAAAAAAAAGTTTTTAAAAGGACAGTGAGTTTTCCATGAAATAAGGGTTAAAAAAAACCCCGAAAAATTCCTTCAAATATCGTGCCTAGGAGGTACCCATAAGCTGCCCGTGAAGTGGCGGATTTGTAGGATGTATAGAAACATTTAAAAACAAAAAAATGACATTTCAAATGACGGTAAACGGTTTTCCTTTAATCTATTCATAAACAACTGCTTGGGGCGGCAGCCTGTATGAAAAGAGGAGACATTTTAGTACATGCACAACAAGTTTAGTGATTTTTTTGGGCTAAATTATGGTGAAACTTACGCAGGCTTTGGATGAAAGTAACAATAGCGGCTTTAAAATTGGGCCTTTAGTGTCAGCAACAGTGCCGTCACACCGTAACCCCTCTGTGGTATTGTGGAAGAGTGCAGGGTTGGACCCTGCGTTCCAAAAAATTTAAATTATATAGATCTGGTAATATAGGCGTCAGTGTCAGTGCAGCCAAATATTGTGCCTTTGGTGGCAGCAACTGCCTTCACACCGTAATCTTTTTGTGGTATTGTGGTAGAGTGCAGGGTTGGACCCTGCGGTCCAAAAAATTAAAATGATATAAATCTGGTACAGGCGTCAGTGCACCCAAATATTGTGTCTTTGGTGGCAGCAAGTGCCTTCACACCGTAACCCCTTTGTGGTATTGTGGAAGAGTTCAGTGGTGGAGGTTTTGTGAATGCAGAAGACATCCCCGATGTATAAATGTCAGCCGGTCTACAGAGTTGGAGGACAGATGCACTCTTTTGTCTGTGACAAAACCTCCAGTGGCACTGAACGTCCTTTCAGAAAGCACACTGGATGAAGGGCAACCTAGTAGCTGCATAGCATATTGGCTAAATTCTGGCCAGTGATCCAATCTCAACACCCAGTAAGCCAGTGGATCATCTGCTGGAAAGGTATCCAGGTCTGCCCTTGCCCCTAGGTAGTCCTGCACCATACGGTGAAGACGCTGGCAATGGGTGCCTACATTTAACGTCCCTGGGCGTCGTGGACTAAAAAAATGTAAAAAGCCAAGCGGCCCTGGCCTTCACCACTATTCCTCTGATCATCTGCAGCCTCAGAAGCACCTGTGTCATCACTTGGTAACCTACCAGTTCCTGGAAAGGTGTTACACAAGTTTCGCTTTAGAGCGTCCTCAAGTTTTTTCATCCTGTGCTCCCTCTGTGCGGGCAGGATGAGCTCTGCAACTTTACCCTTGTATCGTGGATCAAGAAGGCTTGCCAACCAGTAATGATCCCTCTCCTTGATAGCACGAATCCTGGGGTCCTTTAGCAGGCTTTGCATAATAAGGGAGCCCATGCAGCGTAGGTTGGAGGTAGCATTAGCTTCCGAATCTTCCTGCTCAATGAGGAGGATGACCCCATCGTGCACTCCCTCCTCCCAGCCACGTACTAATCCTTGTGTTTCTGGGCACACAAAACTCTCCCTTGAGGAATCCCCACCTTCAATGCCTCCACTACTCAAATATTCCTCCTCCTCATCCTCCTCCTGTCTGATCTGAGGAGGACCCGCTGGAATGCTGTCTGCGGAAAGACTGGGGCCTTGAGAGCTAGGGAAGGCCTCCTCTTCCTCCCGCTGCTCTGCCTCTAGAGCCACATCTATAATTCCCCGCAGAGTGTGCTCCAGCAGGAAAACTAAAAGAATTGTGTCACTGATGCTTGCACTGTTCCTGCTCACCATCCTCGTTGCCTCCTCAAATGGTGACAGTACAGTGCATGCATCCTTGATCATCAGCCACTGCGGGGGGGGGGACAAGTTGACCTGAACCTGTCCTTGTGCCATACTCACACAGGTACTCATTGATGGCCCTCTGCTGCTTGTGCAGACACTGCAGCATTGCTAATGTCGAGTTCCACCTGGTGGGCATGTCACAGATCAGACGGTTTGGGAAGGTAGAATTCTCTTTGAATTTCTGCCAGGCGAACGCTTGCTGGGAATGACCGTCTGAAGTGGCTGCAGACTTTTCTGGCCTGGCTGAGAAGCTCTGCCAGCCCTGGGTACCTGGTTAGGAAACGCTGTACCACCAGATTTAGGACGTGTGCTAGGTATGGTACATGCATCAACTTACCCAGGCGTAGGGCGGAGAGAAGGTTGCTGCCATTATCACAGACGACCATTCCCAGCTGAAGCTGGTGTGGTGTTAACCATCACTGCACCTGCCCCTGCAGAGCTGACAGAATTTCTGGCCCGGTGTGGCTCCTGTCCCCTAAACCAGCTCAAGCATAGTATGGCATCTTTTTGCTTGAGCCATTGCGTAGCCCCTGTCAGGCGTCGGTTTAACTGCCACTTTGCCAAAGACACAGAAGGAGGAGGAAGAGGGAGAGGTAGAGGTGGAGCAGACAGACCTCATACAAGCAACTTTCTGGAGGCGTGGTGGATGAACAAGCTCCAGCACAGAGTCCCATCTTGGATCCCTCCCAGCTGCAATCAGAGGCACCCAGTGTGCCATGAAGGAAATGTAACGGCCCTGTCCATGCTTGCTGGACCACATGTCTAAAGTCACATGCACCTTGCTGCTGACTGCCTTTCCCAATGACTCCATAACATTGTCTTCCACGTGCTGGTATAGTGCTGGAATGGCCTTCCATGAAAAGTAATGGCGTTTTGGAACCTGCCACTGTGGTACAGCACATTCAGCAAATTCACGGAAGGAAGCAGAGTCCACCAGCTGGAAAGGCAGCAGCTGTAATGCGAGTAATTTTGCTAAGCTGGCATTTAGACGCTGTGCTTGGGGATGGTTGGGACTATATTTTTTCTTAGCAGCAGCTGGGGCAACGTATTCTGACTGCGTAAATCTTCAGCTGATGGGATGCTGTCACATTGTGAGGAAGGACCTGGTACATCCATTACTGTTGCATCATCCCTGTCAGTGGAGGTTGTAGCAGGCAATGATATGGCAGGACATACAGTGGGGCTAGAGACAGATGAGGAGGAGGACCTACGTAAAGTTTTGCGTCAACGGGATGAGTGGCAGGTGGTCATATGTCGCCTCAAACACGTGGTACCCAAGCGTCCGGTGTCTTTCCCACGCTTGAGCCTCATCTGACATAGATTACAAATAGCAACGGTGGGGTCTGCTGCACATTTCTTAAAGAACTCCCAGACAGCAGAGTTCCTGGTTGTGTGCTTTGAGACAACAACGCTCTGCACCTGAGCAGCTCTGACATCTGATGCCTTGGACTGACTAGTGCTACGATTGGTCATAGAGGATGTTGTGCCTCGTGTTTGTTGTGCCTCCTCCTCACTTGACTCCTCTGTTCGATCAGGCACCCAGGCACCTCATCATCATTGTCATCATCACCCCTATCTCCTCGTCACTGGAGCCAACTTGGCAGTATGCTGCAGCTTCTGGGGCAACATGAGTGCCAGTTATTTGTGTGTCATCACTGGCACCCCCTTCCTCTAGGTTGATTATACTCCCTTCCTCAACCTCAGAGAATGAATCAGAGCACTGTACTTGCTGCGCATCCTCAAACCAGCATGTCACTGTCAATGTAGTCAAACAATTCAGCTGACTCCTCCGTGTGTGATAGTGAGGCTACGGCAGGAGTAGCTGTGGAAATGGAGGCTGCATTAGATGCTGTGGCAGCTGAGGTGGACTGTAAAGCACTACAAGCCTGGCTGGCAGAGGACTCGGAGGATGAGGATGGCCTGGTTAGCCAATCCACCAAATCCTCTGTATGCTGCTGCTGTTTAAGATGGCCAGCACCAGTTAGAAAGGACAAGCGTGCCCCTGCAGAGGATGCACCACATCCACCACGACCAGAGGCACAGCCTCCCAACATACAGGCTGCTTGCCCTCTTATCTGTGTCTGGGAGCATCTGCCTGTCCTTTTTGGTCTTTCTGACGTGGCGAGTGATATATAGATTAAATATATACAGAACTCTGATATAAAGATTAAAGATTTCCAGAACTCTGGTATAACTCAGTGAGACACCCTGATAGCTGGCAGCCAGTGACAAGAGACAGATTACAAATTTTAGAAACCTCCTATAAATCAGTGAGACCCCCTGATGGGTGGCAGTGACAAGACACAAATTACAAATCGCAGAAATATGCTACAAATCAGTGAGACCCCCTGATAGGACCACCTGATAGCTGGCAAAGTGACAAGACACAGATTACAAATCGCAAAAATCTGCTAGAAGTATGTGGGACCCCCTGATAGCTGACAGTGAGAAGACACAGATTACAAGTCTCAGAAACCTCCTATAAATCAGTGAGACCCCCTGATGGGTGGCAGTGACAAGACACAGATTAGAACAATTTCCAAATATTTTGTAGAAATTACTGACCCCCAAAATACTGCGTGGCAGTGACAAGACATAGATCACTTCAATTCACAAATATTTTGGAGAAATTACTGACCCCCAAAATACTGGGTCGCAGTGACAAGACGAAGATCACCTCAATTATCCCACAAGACACGGAGGCGAGTATTATGCTATCTTTTCTTTACTTACGCCGATAGCAGCAAAGAACAATCTCTCAAATACACAACAAAGTATTTTGAGAGAGAAAGAAACACGTTTAAACAGTATATATACATAACAGATAACAATGGTACAGTCCAGTATAACAATGGTACAGTCCAACTCTTCAAATCCTCTGACAACCGTTGGCTCTTCTCTTTTCTTTGCTGCTCGCCGAGATGAGATGAGTATCAGCAGCAATAATTATTATACTATATTAATTGCCTGACAGTTTGCTGTATTTTCGCTGTAACATTGTATATTTATATATACACACATGTATTTTATTAATTGATAGAATTTTTTATACACATACACTTTGTATTTGTAGTAATTGTATTTATTACAGGGACTAGGCTTCTCAGCTATTATCTCTCTTTATTTAGGAGATGGTATAGTTTCATGCCCAGCCGGGGAGGTTTTTGTCCCATTTCTATGCGTGTCCGCCTATGCGGCGGCTATTTTGTTTGTTTTGTGCCTTCCCTGCATCTCCGTCATTCGGGGAGGCGCGGTTTCGTGCCACTGCCTGAGGTAAAGCTCGCGACGGCTCGCGCATGCGCGGTGGGTCACGGCGAATTACCTCAGGAGACCGGCGGTTGAGTTAAAGCAGCTGTGAGATGGTGAGTTTCTTTCAGTAAATTAACTTAGCGATTATGGCCAACAATAAGGTACCAGTTACCCCAGGTACTATAGTGCCTGTTCCCTTAAATTCTAACCCGGCAGATGCCTTTGTGGCTGCGCTGTCGGCGTTTTCCAATAACTTAGAGAATACTATGGTTAGGGTACTGGCAAGCCATTCGGCCAGAAGGTCCTCCATTGTTTCCCCGGCGTCAGAAAAATTCCTATCCATTGATTCGCACCGGGATGAAGAGGTCCCTGGGACCTCAAATGAGGGAGGTGAGCAACTCCCTAAAAAATGCTCACATAAGAAACGTACTTATTCAAGTACACAATATGATTCTCCACAACATTCCACTGTGGTTAAAAAAAGGGGCCATTTAAAATCGGCCACCAAAAGGAGATGGAAACGCGCAAAACACGCAAAGGATACTGACAGCTCCTCTAATTATTCCAGTGAGGAAGAGTTATCAGATCCTGAGGAGAGCTCTGACCCCGATTATGACCCAGAAGCTTCCCCTGTAGAAACGGACACGATGTCTTCACCTGAGTCGAGTGAGGGAAACAAACCGGCTTTAGATCCGGTAGATGCTCTGGGGAACTCAATGTTCATTCCGGAACAATTGAAACATCCACGATCTTCAGAGTGGTCGCCAATTGAACATGTGGCTAAATACATTGAGCAACGTATACGTTTGCCCATGGATAAAAAGACCAGAAATAACCTGAGGGCTGAGTGCCCGGCCCCAACTTTGGCACATAAATTACATCTAGTACCGGAGTTAGATCCGAAGATCATAGACATACTCCAGGAGTCTAATTGGACTCCAAAGAGGGGAGTTGAGGCCACATTGAAGGTGTGCCACGACAAATTATTCGACCTTCTAGGTCCACTGGCCAAATTGATGGATTCTGTTGAAAGAGCTCTCCTCACGAACGAGAAACCAGACCTGTTTGAATACAGGGGCTGGATACAAAGATTGGTCTGTGTTTTTGGGAATTTGAACACGGCCATTTCAAGCGAGAGGAGACGTTCAATTCTCCTTAAGATCGATTCTAAAGTAACTTTTCTGGCAACTAACGAACCAGGTTCCCGCGCTGAAGGCATGCTTTTTGGAGAAGGAATCTTCAAAGAAATGTCTGATTATTCAGGATCTTTCTCGACAGTTGGCAAAGTCAAGGCCAATATAAGGAAAGCTTTCCCAAATAGGGTTTTTGGCAGGGCCGGGAAAAACCGGGGTCATTTTCCCGGCCGCAATCCATATTCCACCTCAAGAGGTGCTTTCAGATCCTCTTACCAAGAGGCCCCAAAAAACCCCACCTTTTTTCCTCAACGATCCAGACCTTTCCGTCAACGCGGTTACAGAGGATCTAGGAGATCAGGATCCTTTGGTGAGTATACCTTTACTCCAATGTTTTTCCACAGGAGAGGTGGGGGAAGGACATTAAATTTTTTCAATCAATGGCAAATAATCACATCGGATTCATGGGTTCTTCAGACAATTCAGGGTTTCAGGATAGAGTTCATTGCTCATCCCGTACAGACTATACCTCCGGGAATAATGGTTATGCCCACAAAAGACAGTCATTACTTCACTGGAAGTAAAAAATCTTTTAAGAAAAAATGCAATAGAAGAGGTGATACCTCAAAGAGAAATATTTTTGAGCAATATATTTATGGTAAAAAAGAAAGACGGGGATTTCCGTCCTGTAAATCAACTTAAAACAATTAAACGAGTACGTTGTCTACAACCATTTCAAAATGGAGGGCATTCCATGATTAAAAGAGGTCTTAACTCCACAAGATTGGATGGTCAAAATAGACCTAAAAGATGCATATCTGACGATACCGATAGAAGTTACCAGCAGGGATTTTCTCCAATTTCATTGGGAGGGCACCCTTTGGAGGTTCAAGTCCCTACCGTTCGGTCTGTCATCCGCCCCTTGGTGTTTCACCAAGGTAATGAGGCCGTAGTAGTAGCGTTTCTGCGCAGCAGGGGAGTGCGTCTAGTAATTTACCTAGACGATATTCTCCTCCTGGCGAAAGATCAAACATTATTGACAGTTCACAAAGATTGGACGATCAATCTGTTGTCCAATTTGGGTTTCCTAATAAACTACAAGAAATCGGTTCTCACACCAACACAGTTAATCGAATTCTTAGGTTTTACCGTAGATTCCACAGAGATGTCTCTTTCTTTGCCCTCAACCAAAGTTCGGTTGATTCACAAGGAAATCAGACGTCTCCTGTCGGCACAGGAGTTCCCATTACGAGGTTTAGCTCGTCTTCTAGGTCTACTTTCCTCAGCAATACAAGCGGTCTTTCCAGGACCGCTGTATTATCGGGCCCTTCAACGTCTGAAGGCGCGATATCTGAGGAGGGGATGGTCTTATCCAGATTACATCTCTTTAGACGACGAATCGAAAGAGGAGATGCAATGGTGGCTGAACCATTTAGAAACATGGAATGGCAGGGCCATCATTCATCCAATACCAGAATTAGTCATAGAATCAGACGCCAGCAGATCTGGGTGGGGCGCGCGATGCGGTTCGCTTTCCACAGGCGGCAGATGGGACACTACAGAGGTAGATTGGCACATAAACTGTTTGGAACTCCTCGCTGGTTTGTTTTCTGTTCAAAGTTTCATCAAACATTTTCAGGCGAGTTCCATTCTTCTCAAAATGGACAATCTGTCCGCAGTGCGTTACATCAACCACTTAGGAGGTCCCAGATCCAAACAGTTGGCGGAGACGGCAAAGACCTTCTGGGGATTTTGCCTGTCTCACAGTCTAACAGTTCAGGCCCAATACATTCCAGGCCTCCACAATGTAGTGGCGGATTGGAATTCTCGATACCTGATAGATTCCAGCGATTGGAGATTGGATACCGAGGTATTTGCCAAATTATCATTTATCTGGGGTCCTTTTTCTATAGATCTATTTGCATGGCGCCTCAATACACTACTACCTCAGTTTTACAGAAGGAGACCAGATCCCATGGCTCTAGCCACGGATGCTCTGGTTCAGGTATGGCCGCTAGGGACGCTTTATGCATTTCCACCGTTCGTCCTCATTCTAGCGGTAATAAGACTCGTACAATCGCAATTGGCTACGATAGTTCTCATAACACCACTGTGGAGGTCCCAACCTTGGTTCCCACTACTTCTGGAACTGTCTGTGGACGTTCCCAGGTTAATCCAGGCTTGGCCTTACACTCTGAGGGATCCGGAGGGGACACTTCGCAATATCTTGAATCCTCACTCGTTGCGATTGATAGCATGGAAAATATCAGGGGTCATTGGCCTTCCGTCGACATTTCGGAAGCAACTGCCTCGTTGTTGTCAAGTTCCTGGGCCCCATCTACCAGAAGGAGATATAGATCCGCATGGAGGGCGTGGGCCTCTTGGAGTTTGGAACAACGTATTAATCCCGTTTCAGCTTCTTTGAGTAGCTTGTTAAGTTATTTCACTCGTTTATTTGAGGATGGGAAAGCATATCGCACGATCAATAATTCAAGATCGGCAATATCTGCTTCACATCAAGGGTTTGACGGGATTCCTGCAGGGAAACATCCTATGGTATGTAGATTATTAAAGGGTATACGGTGTAAGAGACCACCTCGTTACTCTAACACCTGGGACGTCAATGTTGTTTTTAGTCTCTTGGAGAGTTGGTCTGATAACGAAGTTTTGTCCAAACAAATTTTGGCAAAATTGGCCATTTTATTTTGCTTTGTTTCCTGCAAAAGGGTCTCAGACGTTCGAGCCCTAGATCTAACGGGAAGATGTTTTTCTCCAACAGGAGTGAGATTTTTGGTTTCTAACAGGACAAAAACTTCTTTGTCGGAGGTCTTCTATCCAGCTTTTCCTCAACGTCCTCAACTTTGTCCAGTCCGTTGTTTGAAGGAATATGAAAGGGTTACGTTCTCTAACAGGTCTGGTGTAGCACAGCGATTGTTCATATCTTTATGCAAACCATACAAGTCGGTGTCTTCCACCACACTCGCTAGGTGGGTTAAATGGATCATGTCTGAAGCTGGTGTAGACGTCTCCGTGTTCGGAGCTCATTCTTCCCGGAGTGCTTCTGCTTCGGGAGCTTTTTCCTGGGGATGTCGTCTCGAGGACATCTTAAAGACAGCAGACTGGTCCAGAGAGTCCACCTTTAGAGAATTTTATTTTAAACCGGTGTCTCACATGTCGCATTCATTAGTTACTTAAGCTTTGAACTAGCATAATAAAAGCCTCCGTGTCTTGTGGGATAATTCCCAGATTCCCCTATTATCATGACAGGGGAATCATAATTATAGTAAAGACACGGAGGCGAGTATTATCCCGCCCAAATGTGGAGAATTTTTTTCCCACCCTAATATCTGACGTGAAGGTTAAGTGTTCGATAAGTTTTTAGATCATTTGATCATTCGTTAACAAGCTCTGGTGATCTCTAATGTATTGTTTTCTCTGACAGCTTAATCCTTGGATTGGAATTTATCATACAAGGTTTCCTCTACATGTTCAAGGTTTCCATAAAGGAAGAAGGTCCTTCCGTTGTTCGATTGGTTAAAGAAGAATCGGGACGGTCTCGCATCAGAAAAGAGAAAACGGTGGTCAGAGGATTTGAAGAGTTGGACTGTACCATTGTTACACTGGACTGTACCATTGTTATGTATATATACTGTTTAAACGTGTTTTTTTTCACTCTCAAAATACTTTGTTGTGTATTTGAGAGATTGTTCTTTGCTGCTATCGGCGTAAGTAAAGAAAAGATAGCATAATACTCGCCTCCGTGTCTTTACTATAATTATGATTCCCCGTCATGATAATAGGGGAATCTGGGAATTCACAAATATTTTGTAGAAATTACTGACCCCCAAAATACTGTGTGGCACTGGCTGTGACAAGACACAGATCACCTCAATTCACAAATATTTTGTAGAAATTACTGAATGAATTCTCTTCCTTCAAATGCTCCCTTAAGACATTCCTATTTTGGGAAGCCGACCACCCGAATCACTAATACACCTAACTGCCCCAACCAGTCCGTCACTCTCACCTAGCAGTCCGTCACTCTCACCTTGCAGTCCGTCCCTCTCACCTTGCAGTCCGTCACTCTCACCTTGCAGTCCGTCACTGTCACCTTGCAGTCCGTCACTCTCACCTTGCAGTCCGTCACTCTCACCTTGCAGTCCGTCACTCTCACCTTGCAGTCCGTCACTCTCACCTTGCAGCCCTCTCCTCCTGTTTCCAACCCCAACCCCTCTACATTGTGAGTTCCCAGGGCCCTCATCTCCTCCTGTACTGGTTTGTCATATGTTGTTCAATGTATTGTAACCCTGTCGATACTGTGCCGATTGTACAGCGCTGCAGAATATGCCGGCGCTTTATAAAGATTAATAATAATAATAATTGGATGAAGAGTTTCCATTATGTGTCATTGTGTCCTGCAGGGAGCCATCTGGCAGAAGAAAAAAAGCTACTTTCATCCCCGGTCGCCTTCCCTTGGACTCCAGTGTTTTTTAAAAGCTTGATAAGACCGTAAAAATAAATCTATTGCAGCATTTCTCATTTGGCAGAGATCACTATCTTCACATTTAAAAGGAGTCCTGACAATAATAAGACCTGAAAGCCGAGTGATGGGATCTGAGAGTAAACAACTTGAGCAGCATTACAAAACCGCCGCTAACTTAACCCGAGCCATTATAATCTGTGGAGTTGGATATTGCTCCTTGTATCCTGAGCCAAGTGATGAGATATAAGAGAGTAAGTGTGTTTGCAGTCTCTTATGAATGGCTGTGCCAGGCTCATCCACCTCACCTCGCCTCACGCACCTCTAACACGCCGCACCCCCGCACCGCTCACACCTGCACCCCTCCTTGCACCTCTTACACCCACCTCTCACACCTCTCACACCGCATCCCCTCGCACCTCTCACACCCCCTCGCACCTCTCACACCCGCACCCCCTTGCACCTCACACCCGCAACCCCCCCTCGCACACCCTCACCCTCCACGCACCCCCTCGCACACCCGCACCCCCCACACCTCTCACGCTGCACCCCCCACACCTCTCACGCTGCACCCCCCACACCTCTCACGCTGCACCCCCGCCTCTCACGCTACACCTCCCGCACCTCTCAAACCTCACACCTCTCACGCCGCAACCCCCACTCGCACCTCACACCCGCACCCCCCCCTCGCACCTCACACCCGCACCCCACACATCGCACCCCCTCACACGCTGAAACCCCCAGACGCCGCACCCCCCTCCGCGCCTCTCACACCGCACCCCACACCGCACACACCCGCCGAACCCCCCCGCAAGTCTCATAACGAACCCCCCACACCTCACGCCACACCCCCGCACCTCACACCGCACCCCCCGCCGAACCCCCCACACCTCTAACGCTGAACCCCCCCGCACCTTACACACACACACACACACACCGCACCTCACGCCACACCCCCGCACCTCTCACACCGCATCCTCGCACCTCACACCGCATCCCCGCCAAACCCCCTGCACCTCTCATGCCACACCCCCGCACCTCTCACGCCACCCCCCGCACCTCTCACGCCAAACACCCCGCACCTCTCACGCCACACCCCCCCACACCTCTCACACAGCACCCCCACACCTCACCCCCGCACCTCACGCCGCACCCCCCACACCGAACACCAGCACCTCACGCCGAACCCCCTGCACCTCACGCCGAACCCCCTGCACCTCTTCGCCGAACCCCCCGCACCTCTTACGCCGAACCCCCCGCACCTTACGCCGAACCTCCCGCACCTCACACCGAACCCCCCAGCACCTCACGCCGAACCCCCCGCACCTCACACCGAACCCCCCCGCATATCTCACGCCGAACCCCCACCTATCACGCCACATCCCCCTACACCTATCACACCACACCTCTCACACCGCCCCCCGCACCTCTCACGCCAAACCCCTACCTCTCATGCCCACACCTCACGCCGAACCCCCCGCACCTCACGCCGAACCCCCCACACATCACGCCGAACCCCCCGCACCTATCACGCCACCCCCCGCACCTCTCACGCCACCCCCCGCACCTCTCACACACCACCCCCACACCTCTCAGGCAACCCCCCGCACATCTCACACCACACCCCCCGCACCTCTCACGCTGAACCTCCCGCACCTCTCACGCAGCACCCCCTGCACCTCTCACGCTGAACCCCCCGCACCTCTCACACCGCACCCCCACGCCAAACCCCCCCGCACCTCTCACGCCACACCTCTCACACCACACCTCATGCCGACCCCCTCGCACCCCCCACACTTCACCCCCCGCACCTCTCACGCTGAACCTTCCTGCACCTCTCACACTGAACCCCCCCGCACCTCTCACGCTGAACCCCCTACGCTGAACCCCCCACACCTCTCACGCTGAACCCCCCACACCTCACGCTGAAGCCCCCCTGCACCTCTCACGCTGAACCCCCCACACCTCACACTGAACCCCCCGCACCTCTCACGCTTTACCGCCCGCACCTCACGCTGAACCCCCTGCACCTTTCACGTAGAACCCCCCCCGCATCTCTCATGCTGACCCCCACCTCTCACTCCGATCCCCCGCATCCCCCACACCTCACCCCCCTCCTACAATCCAAAAGGAGAGAGGACCCTGCTCCAGAGCTTACAATCTAAGAGGAGAGGGGACCCTGCTCCAGAGCTTACAATCTAAGAGGAGAGGGGACCCTGCCCCAGAGCTTACAATCTAAGAGGAGAGAGGACCCTGCCCCAGAGCTTACAATCTAAGAGGAGAGGGGACCCTGCTCCAGAGCTTACAATCTAAGAGGAGAGAGGACCCTGCCCCAGAGCTTACAATCTAAGAGGAGAGGGGACCCTGCTCCAGAGCTTACAATCTAAGAGGAGAGGGGACCCTGCCCCAGAGCTTACAATCTAAGAGGAGAGGGGACCCTGCTCCAGAGCTTACAATCTAAGAGGAGAGGGGACCCTGCCCCAGAGCTTACAATCTAAGAGGAGAGGGGACCCTGCCCCAGAGTTTACAATCTAAGAGGAGAGGGGACCCTGCCCCAGAGCTTACAATCTAAGAGGAGAGGGGACCCTGCTCCAGAGCTTACAATCTAAGAGGAGAGGGGACCCTGCCCCAGAGCTTACAATCTAAGAGGAGAGGGGACCCTGCCCCAGAGCTTACAATCTAAGAGGAGAGGGGACCCTGCCCCAGAGCTTACAATCTAAGAGGAGAGGGGACCCTGCCCCAGAGCTTACAATCTAAGAGGAGAGGGGACCCTGCCCCAGAGCTTACAATCTAAGAGGAGAGGGGACCCTGCCCCAGAGCTTACAATCTAAGAGGAGAGGGGACCCTGATCCAGAGCTTACAATCTAAGAGGAGAGGGGACCCTGCCCCAGAGCTTACAATCTAAGAGGAGAGGGGACCCTGCCCCAGAGCTTACAATCTAAGAGGAGAGGGGACCCTGCCCCAGAGCTTACAATCTAAGAGGAGAGGGGACCCTGCCCCAGAGCTTACAATCCAAGAGGAGAGAGGACCCTGCCCCAGAGCTTACAATCTAAGAGGAGAGGGGACCCTGCCCCAGAGTTTACAATCTAAGAGGAGAGGAGACCCTGCTCCAGAGCTTACAATCTAAGAGGAGAGGGGACCCTGCCCCAGAGCTTACAATCTAAGAGGAGAGGGGACCCTGCTCCAGAGCTTACAATCTAAGAGGAGAGAGGACCCTGCCCCAGAGCTTACAATCTAAGAGGAGAGGGGACCCTGCCCCAGAGCTTACAATCTAAGAGGAGAGGGGACCCTGATCCAGAGCTTACAATCTAAGAGGAGAGGGGACCCTGCCCCAGAGCTTACAATCTAAGAGGAGAGGGGACCCTGCCCCAGAGCTTACAATCTAAGAGGAGAGGGGACCCTGCCCCAGAGCTTACAATCCAAGAGGAGAGAGGACCCTGCCCCAGAGCGTACAATCTAAGAGAAGCTGCTACAGGAACTATATTGCTGCGCAAAGGTCGAGCCGGGATCCATGGAGCCTTATGCACTCCAGGGCCTGATACCAGCAGTACGGCCAGTTTCAGTCTGCGGCTCCCTAGTATTCTGACACCAGCCGCTAATATAGTGTCTGGGTGGGAATATTTACGGTAAAACGGAGCCGTTAAGGGACATCAGCTTGTGGCGATTTGTTTTCCTTACTCCCTATTACCGACAAGAGGGGAAGAGGCAGGGGGTCTAGTATTAAACAAGTGTGGGAACTCCCAAGATTTTTCCTTTCCCATTTATCCGTAGACATGTCGCACTCACATCTCATATAATGTTTCACTATATAGAAACTATGTTTTATGGAATCATTCGGAAATTGAAATAAACATGTCTGGCTGCTGCTTCATTAACCCTTTTGCTGCTGAGGCTTTTCCCGCCCCTGTGCTGAGGTCATTTTTTACCTGTTTTGCGCATCATGTTTAAACGTGTTTTTAAGGCTTATTTTAGTATATGACCCAGACATATTATATATCGTTCTTTCCGTCAGACTCGGTAGATTCATAATATGTCATTATTATATGTATACGTTATGTCATGTCTGTATATTATAACAAAAAATGCAATAAAATATGAATTTTTAATAATTTACAATGTGTAAAGTGTTTTTTCCACATTTTAACATGCGAGCAATTGCGGTTATATTTTGTATGGGGTGCGCTTGTTAAAAAAATTAGAGATGGGGTCTCGTTACATTTTTTTTTGGGGAAAATGACACTATTTTTAACAAACGCACCGCATACAAAAATCGTTAGTGCAGCATCATTGTTCACATTATAATTGAAATGGGAACAATATTGCTACACTAACAAACCAAAAAAAATAAAAAAAATGTGTTTATTTTTTTTTTTAATTTTTTTTTTTAATTTTTTTTTATTTTTTTTTTAATTTTTTTTTTTTTTACAAATTTTTTAACTTTCATGTTTGGTATCGTTGGAACGGCCATGCTCTGGCCGATCCAACGATATCAAAATTTAACCCTAGCTGCCACGGATCGGGAGATAGGAGTTCATTGGAACTCCCTATCTCCACACTTGGTGGCAGTTAGGGTTAACGCTAGGACTGGCGTCATCGTGCTGCGCACGATGACGCCAGTCCTCTGGGGGAGTTCCCGGAAGCTTGGCCGACATCCAAGATGTCGGCCAGCTCCCGGGAAGGATCGCGAATCGGCGCTTTTCAGCGCCGATTTGCGATCCAGCTCCCCAGGGGTTAATGCCAGGCATCATTTGGAAGGGCAGGCTGTGCCCTTCCAAATGATGCCTGGGTTAAGCCCCTGTGTGCCACCGATCGGGAGGGAGAGAGGTCCGAAGGACCTCCCCCCCTCCCTTTCAGGCGCCTCCTCCGCACATGCGGGGGGGGCGCCTGAATTAGGTGTCATCGCGCCCCGCGATGACACCTAATAATGGCGGCTGGTGGTCCGGATGCCGGGCTGACATCCAGGATGTCAGCCCGCACCGGAGGGGCCAGCGATCGGCTGAGCGCGTCCTTAGCATTGAAGTGGTTAAAGAAACACATGATACAATCATTTCATTGGTTGGGGCCAAAGGGAAAAAATAGTGGAACAACTGCGTTGCCAGCATAGAAACATAGAAACATAGAAACATAGAAACATAGAAACATGTCGGCAGATAAGAACCTTTCGGCCCATCTAGTCGCCCAATTACATGGATACTTTACCTGGATTTATCTTTTGTTTAGGATAGCCTTATGCCTATCCCATGCTTGCTTAAATTCAATCACTGTTTTGGCCTCTACCACTTCAACTGGAAGACTGTTCCTGCTTGACATGACCCCGGGGGAACAAGGCCCTTAATTTAGTCATCGAGTCTAGTCTCCATTTAATTAGAAGAAGAATTCTCCCGTAACGTCTGACAGGAGATTGTGTTACTGTGCCATACCTGGATGCAGTTTTGGAATTTTACACAAGTTGTTGCAATGTGTAACGATTACCCACTATTTCCACATTGATAGTAATTTGTCGGGGGTCACTTACTCTTTGGCCTTTCACACCTTGCTGTCCAGAAGGACCTCGAGGCCCAGCAGGTCCCTAAGACAAAAGAAAAGAATGGGTGGAGTCAGTGAATAATTTCCTGTATATTTCCTCTTAGAGATATATAGATGGAAGGACACGGAGACAGATAATAGAACATTCCAGGCCTGGCCAGTCCAGTGTATGGACTATATACACGTATCCTTAGAACAGGTTTCGTGCGCTTTTATTCCACAATGTTCCAAATGATTCCCCATTTACAAGAATGTGCGGCTTTTTATCCTGGAAAGAAATGAGGCTTTACTTTGCAATTGTGCCTGGTTTTAGTGTAGCTCATGTTTATCCCACAATGTCTACTCGGAGCGGGAAGGAGGAAGACTCTGTGCACGGAAAGTCTTGTAACGGCAGTAAGCGCCATATTGACTGCAAGGTAACATTCTCCGCAGACTCTTTACAAAGTTATAGTTCCTTAAAAGCAAACACCAGTAATCAGATTCTATTCCATGGATTAATGGATCCCTGGGAAGAGGATGGAGGCTTCTTTAGGATCTAGGATGGGTTATGGTTGGAAGGTTGGTGAGGGGATGCCATTAGTGGTCTGTGACAACAATGCTCAAGATCCTGAAATCCACCAGTAACATTGTTTTCGCACCGGATCTAAGGTGGTCAATGACAGCCGTATGTGGGTTCTCTTTATTCACCCTTACGGCATCTGCCCTGTTTGATACAACGAGGTGGGCAGTTTCCCACAGTAAATCTGGACGCTCTGTATATGGGGGTCTTTATAGAGGGGTTTATGAGAGAGTTACCTAGAGGACACAGTATAAGGTCTGTGATATGTGTGTGAATTATAGTGTGAGATCTCATGGGAAAAAAACTATAATTACAGCGATAAACGTTCTCGAAATCACAGCCGTATATCTTGGAAATAAATCCACGTCTGTCAAGACGGATTCAATAATCTCCTTCATTTTTAATTCATTGTTAAACCTCGATACATGAGCGAGTTCTCTTTAGGAGTTAACATATTATCACGTTAGGATACATTCGTTTGGGTAGATCTTTAAAGGGACCATGCACCATTTATTACTCACTGGCAATCCTGGGGGTCCAATTCCCCCGGGGGCACCTGGAAGTCCTGGGTAACCCTGGGAACATGAAAAGAAATGTGTAGCAAGTTTAAACACGCTTACGCAATAGTAATTATCCCACTTAGACACGGAGGCGAGTATTATGCTATCTTTTCTTTACTTAAGCCGATAGCAGCAAAGAACAATCTCTCAAATACAACAACAAAAGTATTTAGAGAGAAAAATACAGTTTAACAATACATATAACAATAGCAGGGAATGGTACAGTTCAGCTCCCTGCTGTCCAATCGTCCGGTAGACCGCTCCATAAATCGTCCTGGCAACCCTTTTCTCCTCCTCTTTTCTTTGCTGCTCGCCGAAATGAGATGAGTATTAGCAGCAACCTTGTTAAATTGATATTTGAATTTATATAAAATTATTTTATGGTTATAATTTCAGTATTTTACACTTATTGTAATTCGTGTCTTTTACTTATTACACACACACACATTTGTGGGGTAGCATTGTTATTTTATTGAACTGGTTGAGCAAAGGAGTTTTGTGTCCTTTTGGGTTCATATTTTACAGGTTTTTCACAAATTTATTTTCGTTTTCCTCCGGGGAGACGAGTCCGTCTCCCCGGCGGTCAATTTTGGATCCTTAGCCCCTTTGCGGCTCCGTCACAGTGAGGAGGCGTGGCTTCACGCCATTAGTGTCTGAGGTAACGCTCGCGGCGCTCGCGCAGTGCGTCACAGGCATTTGCCTCAGAAGAGCGGTGGTGGTTTTTTTCTGTGCGGCAAGTTTACATACACTTAGTGGATTATCACTAATCCAAATTTACCAGCTACCCCTAGTGCCCTTATACCCATACCCCATTCTAATAATCCAGCGGATGCCCTTATAGCAGCTCTGTCAGTCTTCTCCTCATATTTAGAGCATACAATAGTCTGCTCTGAAGTAACGCCCGCAGCGGTTCGCGCATGCGCAGAACGCCGCGGCTTGTCGCCTCAGGAAATTTCCTATTAAAATGAGTTAAATAAGCAAAATAAGTAACTAAAAAATAAATAAATGAATATATAAGTGGTTTATGACTGGCCCGAACCTGCCTGTTCCCCAGGTGCCCTCGTTATTATGCCCACGTTTTTCCCTCATACTTAGAGTATAATATGGTTAAAATGTCTAGAATCTCTCAGCCAGACGTTCATTTATAATTTCCCCAACTTCAGATAGATTTTTATTTAGTGATTATCCCACAAGACACGGAGGCTTCATATTATGCTATTCTTTTCTTTACTTAAGCCGATAGCAGCAAAGATTTACACAAAATACAGACAAATAAAGTATTTTGAGAGAAAAAAACTCTTTTAACAATCAACTAAGACATGTCCAATAGTATTGTCCTTTAGTCTCTTCCAACCAATCAGCGATCATCCAGGTGCATAAATCCTGAGGTAACCTTTAGCCACGCCTCTTTTCTTTGCTGCTCGCCGACAGAGATAAGTATTAGCAGCAAACTGCATTATTATACTGATTAACGTATTAAATAATAATTATTGTCATTTGCTTTGCATTTTTTGTTATATATACATTTACTGTATTGCTTTATGTTTTAATACGTATTTTGTAATTGCGCTGCTTATTTTCGCATTGCTGATTCACTGGGAGCTGGATCCGTCTTAGCAGCGGCAGCCCCGCTTGTCTCCGCGTCTCCTGCTCAGGTCCGCCCTTCAGGAGGTGCGGCTTTCGCGCCATTGGTGTTCTGAGGCGGCGCTCGCGCCATCCTCTGTGTTTACCTCAGGCGGTCTCAGCACTCCCGCAGCGGCAAGTCCCTGTTACCTCACACGAACAAAATTATTACTAAAATGGCCCAGAACCCGGCATTAACCCCTTCCGTTTCATGCCCAGAGGACAACAATTCTAATGCAGCCTCCATTGACCCCACAGAGGCATTTATGGCAGCTTTATCTGCCTTTTCAACAAATTTTGAGACTACTATGCTGAGTGTTTTAGATACCCATGCAAATAAGAAAGCTCCCGAGGTGTCACCAATGTCTGATAAATTTCTTTCACTAGATTCTAGCCAGGATGATGAGGTTCCTGGGACCTCAAAGGAGGGAGAAGAGCATCTCCCTAAAATCAATGCCACTAAAAAACATACAAAGACCTGTACAAAACATAAATTACCACAGAAAAGCACTGTGGCAAAAAAGAGAAGCCATTCTGAGGTGGCGAATAAACGCAAATGGAAGCGGCTAGAGGCGCAGAGGACTCTGTCAGCTCCACAGATAGTTACAGCACTGAGGAGGACTCTGTGAGCTCCACAGATAGTTACAGCACCGAGGAGGACTCTGTCAGCTCCACAGATAGTTACAGCACTGAAGAGGACTCGGTCAGCTCCACAGATAGTTACAGCACTGAAGAGGACTCTGTCAGCTCCACAGATAGTTACAGCACTGAAGAGGACTCGGTCAGCTCCACAGATAGTTACAGCACTGAAGAGGACTCGGTCAGCTCCACAGATAGTTACAGCACTGAAGAGGACTCGGTCAGCTCCACAGATAGCTACAGCACTGAAGAGGACTCGGTCAGCTCCACAGATAGTTACAGCACTGAAGAGGACTCGGTCAGCTCCACAGATAGTTACAGCACTGAAGAGGACTCGGTCAGCTCCACAGATAGTTACAGCACTGAAGAGGACTCGGTCAGCTCCACAGATAGCTACAGCACTGAAGAGGACTCGGTCAGCTCCACAGATAGTTACAGCACTGAAGAGGACTCGGTCAGCTCCACAGATAGTTACAGCACTGAAGAGGACTCGGTCAGCTCCACAGATAGTTACAGTACTGAGGAGGACTCAGCGTCTGAGGAGGAATTATCAGATTCTTGTTCATCTCCGTCATCTGGTGTTTCTAACACACAGAAGTCTGACCCGGTTGATGCTTTGGGCAACACGTTGTTTGTCCCAGAGATGTTAAAACATCCGCGCTCGACGGAATGGACCCCTATTGAACATGTCGCTAAATATATTGAAAAGAGGATTAGAATGCCCATGGATAAGAAAAGCAGGAGCAATATGAGGGCTGAGTGCCCGGCCCCAACACTGGCACAGAAATTAAATGCAGCTCCTGAGTTGGACCCTAAAATTATTGAAATTATTCAAGAATCTGGTTGGTCCCCAAAAAAAGGGTGTCGAGGCTACCCTTAAGGTATGCCATGACAAGCTATTTGATTTTTTTAAGGACCATTGACTAAACTGATGGACTCGATTGAAAGGTCATTATTGACTAATGAAAAACCAGACCTCTTTGAGTATAGAGGCTGGGTCCAACGTTTAGTATGTGTCTTCGGTAATATTAATTCAGCTTTGGCTACCGAACGAAGACGGGCTTATCCTCCTAAAAATAGACCCAAAATTGACGACATTGGCTTCTAATGAGCCGGGCCCAGAGGCGGATGGATTCCTGATTGGAGAAGGAATCTATAAAGAAATGAATACCTATTCTGGTTCTTTTAATACTGTTTTCAAAGTGAAATCCAACTTACGTCGGGCTTTCCCGAATAGGGTTTTTGACAGGGCCGGGAGAAGCAGGGGCCGTTTTCCCGGCGCTATCCTTATTCAACCTCACAAGGCTCCTTTAGGTCCTCTGTTAACGAGGGACCTAAGTATCCCACCTTCTTCCCTCAAAGAACAAGATACCCACGATAACGGGGTAACAGAGGTTCACGGAGAAGATCGGCTGGTGAGTATGGTGTCACACCAACTTTCTTTCCCAGGAAAGGTGGGAGGCAGGATATCCCTTTTTTTCCATCAATGGCAAATGATTACAGTAGATCCTTGGGTTTTACAAACAGTCAGGGGGTTCAAAATAGAATTCAACTCCCAACCCAGACAGTCTCATCCTCCTCTGCCGATTGTGATATCTCAGGAAGACACGGCCACCACAACACTAGAAGTGAGGGAGCTTCTAAAAAAGAAAGCTATAAAGAAGGTTATTCCTCCCCGAGAGAGATTCATAAGCAACAGATTTCTAGTAAAAAAGAAAGGAGGAGACTTCCTTCCAGTAATAAACTTAAAGCAATTAAACGAATATGTCACTTACAACGATTTCAAGATGGAGGACATTCCATCACTGAGAGGAGTATTAACCCCACACGACTGGTTGGTCAAAATAGACTTAAAAGATGCTTATTTAGGGATACCCGAAGATCCTCTAAGCAGAGACTTCCTTCAGTTTTATTGGGAAAACACTATGGAGGTTCAGGTCCCTCCCATTCGGTCTATCATCAGCCCCAAGGTGCTTTACAAAGATAATGAAACCCGTAGTGTCATTCTTACGAGACAAAGGGGTACGTCTAGTGATATACAGTTGTGTTCAAAATTATTCAACCCCCAATGCTGTAAAGGGTTTTAGGGAATTTAGTGACATTTGTAATTGTATTCAGAATGAAATCCTACAAGGACTTTTTAAAGAACCATATGCAACTAAAATGACATCAATTGGTTTTGTAATACAGTAGTAAATGTTTCTTTTGTCAATTCTTCATTGACACAATTATTCAACCCCTTAAAGACTACCACTCTGAAGAACAGAGGTTCATGCAAGTGTTTTCAATCAGGTATTGAAAACACCTGTGGATGTCACGGAGCAGCAATAAAGCATAAAAAGGCATCAATTAGGCAGCTTTAAAATGACTGTGATACTCAGCTCCTTCTAGACATTTACTGGTGTGGTTACAAACATGGTGAAGTCAAGAGAATGGTCCAGGAAGACAAGAGAAGAGGTGATTACTCTTCACAGGAAGGGCAATGGCTATAAGAAGATTGCAAAGATGTTAAACATACCAAGAGAGACCATAGGAAGCATCATTCGCAAATTCAAGGCAAAGGGCACTGTTGAAACGCTACCTGGTCGTGGCAGAAAGAAGATGCTGACTTCGACTGCTGTGCGCTACCTGAAGCGTAGAGTGGAGAAAAGTCCCCATGTGACTGCTGAGGAACTGAGAAAAGATTTGTCAGATGTGGGTACTGAAGTTTCAGCTCAGACAATACGGCGCGCACACTGCGTAATGAAGGCCTCCATGCCAGAACTCCCAGGTGCACCCCCTTGCTGTCTCCAAAGAATAAGAAGAGTCGACTGCAGTATGCCAAAAGTCATGTGGACAAACCACAGAAGTTTTGGGATAGTGTTCTGTGGACTGATGAAACAAAATTAGAACTGTTTGGGCCCATGGATCAACGCTATGTTTGGAGGAGGAAGAACAAGGCCTATGAAGAAAAGAACACCTTGCCTACTGTGAAGCATGGCGGGGGGGTCAATCATGCTCTGGGGCTGTTTTGCTTCTGCAGGTACAGGGAAGCTTCAGCGTGTGCAAGGTACCATGAATTCTCTTCAGTACCAGGAGATATTGGATGACAATGTGATGCAGTCCGTCACAAACCTGAGGCTTGGGAGACGTTGGACCTTTCAACAGGACAATGATCCCAAGCATACCTCCAAGTCCACTAGAGCGTGGTTGCAGATTAACGGCTGGAGCATTTTGGAGTGGCCATCGCAGTTACCTGACTTAAATCCGATTGAGAACCTCTGGTGAGACTTAAAGAAAGCAGTTGCAGTGTGCAAGCCTAAGAATGTGACTGAACTGGAGGCTTTTGCCCATGACGAATGGGTGAAGATACCCGTAGATGGCTGCAAGACACTTGTGTCAAGCTATGCTTCACGTTTAAAAGCTGTTATAACTGTAAAAGGATGTTGTACTAAGTACTAAGATTGAATGTCACTTGGGGGTTGAATAAAACTGATAATGATGTGAGCACAGAAAAGACATTTGTGCTTATTTCATTATAAATGTTATGTTATATTTGTCTGACCTACACGTGCCTCTTTGATTTAATTGTAAGCAAGATGACTGAATGATCAAAATCAATGTAAAACTGGCCAAAACACTCAATTTCAGTGGGGGTTGAATAATTTTGAACACAACTGTATCTAGACGATATTTTAATACTAGCAGGAGATCAATCGTCCCTTATTCTACACAGGGATTGGACATTAAATCTGTTAACCAAAGTACAACAAGTCTATCCTCACCCCTACACAGTCACTAGAGTTTCTAGGTTTCACAGTCAATTCTATAGAGATGTCTCTTTCTTTGCCGTCAATCAAAATTCAATCGATTCGCAAAGAAATCAGACGTCTCCTGGTTCCACAACACTTCCCACTGAGATGGTTAGCTCGTCTGTTGGGCCTCCTCTCTGCGGCAATACAAGCGGTTCTTCCAGGACCGCTATATTATCGTGCTCTTCAACATCTGAAGGCACGATACCTGCGGAGGGGATGCCTTTACACCGACCTCATTTCTCTGGACGACGAGTCGAAATCGGAAATGAATTGGTGGCTGGATCATATGGAGAGGTGGAATGGTAGGGCCATTCTCCATCCCATTCCAGAGTTAACTATAGAGTCGGATGCCAGCAGATCTGGTTTGGGCGCGCACTGCGAATCACCTTCCACAGGCGGCAGATGGGATTCTACCGAATCAACTCTACACATAAATTGCTTAGAACTCCTAGCTGGAATTATTCGCCAAAGTTTTATAAAACATTTTCAAGAGACATCAATTCTTTTAAAAATGGACAACTTTGCGGCTGTACAATATATAAATCACCTGGGGGGGACCCAGATCCAGTCATCTGGCAGAGATGGTGAAATCCTTTTGGGGGTTTTGCCTATCTCACAACCTTTCAGTCCAGGCACACTATATACCAGGTCTATCCAACACTATTGCGGACTGGAACTCGAGATATCTCACAGATACCAGTGATTGGAGATTGGACGTCAAGGTGTTCTCCACTTTGTCATCCCTTTGGGGTCCTTTCTCTATAGACCTACTCGCCTCAACACACAATTTCCACAATTCTACAGCTGGAAACCAGATCCCATAGCATTAGCCACGGACGCGCTGGTCCAGGTTTGGCCATCAGGAATGCATTATGCTTTCCCTCCATTTCTGCTCATCTCGAGGGTGTTGCCAGTTATTGAGTTTCTTCACTCAGTTGTTTGAAGAGGGAAAGGCGTATCGCACGATTAATAATGTTAGATCTGCAATTTCTGCTTCCCATCAGGGTTTCAATGGAATTGCTGCGGGGAAACATCCCGTTATTTGTAGGTTATTGAGGGGCATACGTTTGCAACGCCCCCCTCATCCCCGCTATTCCTCCACGTGGAACGTTAACCTAGTTTTGGATTTTTTGGACAATTGGCCCAGTAATGACACACTGTCAGTTAAACAGGTTTGGACGCACGTGGTTCTGTTACTTTCTTGTAAAAGGGTTTCTGATGTTCGGGTCTAGATTTATCTGCTAGAATTTTCTCCCCTACAGGAGTTAAATTTGTAATTTCTAACAGGACTAAAACCTCTCTGTCAGAAGTTTTCTATACAGTTTCCCCAACGCCCTAATTTATGTCCCGTCCTTTGTTTAAAAGAGTATGAATAGGTTACGAATCCTAATAGATCATCTCAATCTCAACGATTGTTCATTTCTCTACGTAAACCTCATAATCCAGTAACTTCCACCACTCTAGCTGGGTGGGTTAAAGGAATCATGTCAGAGGCTGGTGTAGATATCTCCATTTTAGGAGCCCATTCTTCTCGGAGCGCCTCTGCTTCAGGGGCTCGGTCACAAGGATGTAGTCTTGAAGACATCTTAAAAACAGCTGACTGGTCCAGGGAATCCACCTTCTCAGAGTTTTATTTTAAACCAGTTATACATATGTCACAATCATTAATTAATTAGCTTTGAACTCGTATAATATGAAGCCTCCGTGTCTTGTGGGATAATTCCCAGATTCCCCTTTTAATATGACGGGGAATCATAATTATAGTAAAGACACTGAGGCGAATATTATCCCACGCGAATAATTGGGAGTATTCTGGCCCACCTGTCTGTATATTATCAGTTTGAAGTGGTTAACCTATAAGTGTTATTACATGTCATGATATGCATTAATTTATTCTATTGTTTCTCCCTCAGTGTAATTGGGTTTTTCGTTCAACCGTTCATCGTAGGATCACGTTTTATCAAGTTCTTCAAGTTCCAGTTTCTGTTCTAAGTTCCATCGATCTCGCACCAGAAAAGAGGCGTGGCTAAAGGTTACCTCAGGATTTATGCACCTGGATGATCGCTGATTGGTTCGAAGAGACTAAAGGACAATACTATTGGACATGTCTTAATTGATTGTTAAGAGTTTTTTTCTCTCAAAATACTTTATTTGTCTGTATTTTGTGTTAATCTTTGCTGCTATTGGCTTAAGTAAAGAAAAGAATAGCATAATATGAGCCTCCGTGTCTTTACTATAATCATGATTCCCCGTCATGGTAATAGGTGAATCTGGGAATTCCTGACAGGATAATGAGGTCCCTGAGACTTTAATGAGAGAGAAGAGCAACTCCCAAAAAATATCCCTCATAAAACCTACGTCTACCCGTACTTGGAATGAATTCCCACAGCACATCACTGTGACGAAAAAAGGAGCCAGTTAACTCCGGCTGACAAAGAAAGTGGAAGCGCGCTAGAGGCGCAAAGATACCGGCAGCTCCTCAGAACATTCTAGAGAGGAAGCAATGTCAGATTGTGAGGTGAATTCCTCTGACCCGGAGTACGATCCGGTCTCCTCTCCTGAGGCCTCACATTCAGTTTCCTCACCTGATTCCACTGATTCTAAAAACCGCTTATTGATCCGGTAGATGCTGTAAGAAATTCAATGTTTGTACCAGAGCAATTAAAACATCCCCGGTCAGTGGAATGGACACACATAGAGCATGTGGCTGGTTATATAGAACAGCATATCCGTATGTCAATGGATAAACAAACCAGAAGTAATTTGAGGGCTGAGTGTCCAGCCCCAACTTTGTCACATAAGCTTAATGTAACCCCGAGTTAGATCCGGAAATTATTCACATCCTTAACCAGTCAAATTGGTCCCGAAAAAGGGGAGTAGAGGCACCTTAAGGGGTGTCATGATAAATTGTTTGATTTTGTGGGTCCATTGGTAAAATTAATGGATTCGATTGAGGTTTCTCCTCACTAATGAAAACCAGTCCTGTTTGAACACAGGGGCCGAGTACAGAGATTAGTCTGTGTTTTTGGTAACATAACACAGCTTTATCAAGCGAAAAGGAGACGCTCAATTCTCCTCAGGATCCACCCTAAAGTGGCGACCTTAGCGCATAATAAACTGTTGGCGCTATATAAATGATAATAATAATAATGAGCCTGGTCCCAGCGCTGAGGGTCTGTTATTTGGAGAAGGCATCTTCAAGGAGATGACCGAATATACAAGGTCCTTCTTGACCACAGGTAAGATAAAGGCTAATATCAGGAAAGCTTTCTCGAATAGGTTTCTCGTCATTCCTAATTTCACCGTCAAAGTGGTTACAGGGGTTCGAGAAGATCAGGATTTTTGGTGAGTATAATTTCACACCAACATCCCAAGGCGGAGAATTCTGCCCAGTATCGATTTGAAAAAACACCTAAACGAGTACGTTGTGTACAATCATTTCAAAATGGAAGACATTCCGTCATTAAAAGGAGTTTTATCTCCACAAGATTGGATGGTCAAAATAAATTTGAAAGACGCCGGACAATCCCAATGAACTACAAAATATCGGTCCTTACACCGACACAGTCTATCGAATTTCTAGGCGTCACCGTAACTACGATGGAGATGTCTCTTTCTCTGCCTTCAGACAAAGTTCAGCTGATTCACAGAGAAATCAGATGTCTTCTATCTGCAGAAGAATTCTCTCTGAGATGGTTAGCTCACCTCCTGGGCCTACTCTCCGCAGCAATACAAGTGGTCTTCACAGGACCGCTTTATTGTCGAGCTCTTCCACGTCTGAAAGCATGATTTCTGCGGAGGGGATGGCTTTATCCAGATTGCATCTCTCTGGACGACGAGTCGAAATTGGAGATGCAGTGGTGGCTAAATCATTTAGAGTCATGGAACAGCAAAGCCATCATCTATCCAACTCCAGAGTTGGTCATAGAGTCACACGCCAGCAGATCTGGCTGGGGCGCGCTGCGGATCACTTTTCACAAGTGTCAGATTAGTTACCACAGAAGATAGGATTGTATAGAATTATTTAGAACTCCTTGCAGGATTGTTTGCTATTCAAGTTTTATCAGGCATTTCCAGGTGAGTTCCATACTCCTGAAGATGGACAACCTGTCCGCTGTGCGTCATATCAACCTTATAGGTGGCCCCAGGTCTAAACAGTTGGCAGAGACACCAAAGTCTTTTTGGGGATTTTGCCTGCCTCACAATCTCTCAGTCCAGGCCAATACATTCCAGGGTTCAGCAATGTAATGGCGGACTGGAATTCAAAGTATCTGATAGACTCCAGCAGTTGGAGATTAGACGCCAGGGTATTTGCAGTTTGTCATCCCTCAGGGGTCCCTTCTCTATAGATTTGTTGGCTTCTAGCCTTAATATTCCTTTACCACAATACTACTGTTGGAGACCAGACCCATGGCTTTGGCAACGGATACGCTTAACCTCTATTCATTCTCATTTTCACAGTAATAAGACTAGTACAAGTACAATTAGCTACATTAGTGCTCATAGCACCCTTATGAAGGTCTCATCCATGGTTCCTGCACCTCCTGAAACTGTGGACATTCCCAGGCTAATTCGTGTCCTATCGTCCACCCTGGGAGATCCGGAGGGAACGCTTCAGAATTCTTTGAGTCTTCACACATTTTTTAAGCTGTTAAGTGTAATATCAGGGATCACTGGCCTTCAGTCAACATTTCGGATGCATCTGCCTCCTTTTGTCGAGTTACTGGGCCTCTCTACTAGGAGGAGATATGGTAGCGCATGGAACTCATGGGTTTCTTGGTGCATGGAACATCAAGTTGATCCCATATCAGTTCCTTGAGTAACTTATTTAGTTTCTTCACACATCTATTTGAGGATGGTAAAGCGTATCGCACGATTAATAACCTCAGATCGGCGATACCTGCTTCACATCAGGGTTTTATTGGTATTCCTGCCGGGAATCACCCCATTACATTTTTTTTGAAGGGTATACAGTGTAACGACCCCTCGTTCCCGTTATTCTAACATCTGGGATGTCATTCTAGTTAATTTTCTGGATAAGTGGCCGAGAATGAAACTCTATTAAACTGATTTCTGTGAAATTGGCCATTTTACTTTGCTTGATTTCCTGCAATAGAGTCTCACACATTCGAGCCCTAAACTTAACGGGAAGAAGTTTTACCCGACACGGGGAGAAATGTTAAATTTTCCTATAGGACAAAGACTTCATTGTCAGAGGTCTTCTATCCAATTTTGCCACAGCGTCCTGTCCTTTACCCAGTATTGTTTAAAGAATATGGAAGAGTTTCGGCCCCTAACAGGTCACTCCAATCCCAACGGTTATTCATATCCTTACGCAAACCATACAATTCTGTAACGGTCATCACACTCGCTGGGTGGGTTAAAGGGATCATGTTAGAAGCTGGTGTAGTCGTCTCCGTGTTCTGAGTTCATTCATCCCAGAGTGCTTCTGCTTCCGAGGTTTTTTCTTCCATGGATGTCGTCTTGTAGACATCTTAAAACAGCAGACTGGTCCAGAGAATCCACGTTTAGGGAGTGTTATTTTAAACCAGTGTGTCACATGTCACTATCACTAATTAATTAAGCTTTGAACTAGCATAATATGAGCCTCCCTGTCTTGTGGGATAATTCCCAGATTCCCCTATTATCATGAGCAGGAATCATAATTATAATAAAGACTCGGAGGCGAGTATTATCCCACCTGATAATTGGGTTATTCCCACCCTTTATATTTGGTTAGTAAGTTTTTTTTTTTTATTGTAATAAAGGTTTTATTAAGTTATTTGAAAACATACATTACTTGACATTAAATGCATTGCCACATATACAGTCAATCGTGAGTCATTTGAAACGTAATTGTCTGGAAATAAAGTGTGTATTTTCGATACTGCGTCTCTGTGTGCCTCACATATGAATACATATAGTACAAATTCAAGTAACAATGAGGGGGAGTAGGGGTACAACTTGTGACAAGGGAACAAAAGGGAAAGGTGGGGGCTGGGGAGTTTGGTCAATCATTTGTTATTCCGTTGCAGTTAAGAAAGGTCTACAGAGTTGTGAGGTGGGGAGCGGGCTGGTGCGGACCAATAGAACCAACGTCTCAGGTGTTTGGCAGAGGTGCCGGAGGTTTGGTGCATCAGATCCTCTACATCTCTTATACGTTGGACTTCGTCTAGCAATTCTCGGAAAGTGGGGGCTAGTGGAGATTTCCAGTGTCTGGGTATTACCGCTTTGGCGGCGTTCAGTAGCCGAATATCAAGTGAGTTCCTGTAGGTGTCTACAGGCAGCGGTGTGTGGTGTAGCAGCATGGCCGCTGGCGTGTAGGAAGGTGGAGTGTCAGAGATGTTGCTAATGGCATCATGAACCAGTGTCCAGAAGGGTTGCAACACTGGGCAGGACCACCATATATGCAAGAGATCTGCGCGCTGTGCTCCGCACCTCCAGCAGGAGGCATCCGCCGTGACTGAATATGTAGCAATAGTGGTGGGTGCTCTATACCATCGTGACAGCAGCTTGTAAGCCGTTTCTTGTGTACGAGTAGCAATAGAACACCGAGTATTGAGCGCAAACATTTGACTCCACTCCTCCTCTGTGAATGTTTGGCGGAGTTCCCTCTCCCATTTCGCAACGTAGGGAGGTGTGGAGGGGGAAAGATCTTGCAGGACCCCGTACATAGTCGATATGCCGTGTTGGGGAAGGGTCTTACGGGTGATCACTTGTTCAAATACGGTCAGTGGGCGAGTGTATTTTTCCAATGGAGCTAGGGAGCGTAGATAGGTAATGAGGCAGTGCATATGAAATGTCGTAAGAAAGGAGTCGGGGGGAGTCAACGGTACATCCTTCGGGGCTTTAGGTCGGTTCCCATCTATGTAAAGGCCCGGCAGGGGGTGTCGTGGCGGAACTGCGTCAATGAGAGGTAGCAGACGTGGCGAGAAGGCCGGTAAGTGATTGAGAGGGAGAAGCGGAGAGGGCCAAGGGGCTAGCAGTGTGAGCCTCTGCAACCGTCGCCAGATGGTCAGTGTGACCGAAACTGTCGGGTGTGTGGGGATGTCAGTAGAGGCAGCGGTGCCTAAAAGCCAAGGGAGGGAGGTTAGCGAGCGTCCGGCCAATTCATGTTCCAACGCCACCCATTGTTTACCTGAGGCACCCAAGCTCCACTCCACCATTCGCAAAAGATGAACAGCCTGGTAATAGCGCTGCAAATGCGGCAAAGCTAGACCTCCACGAGAGCGAGGAGCTGTCAGCAGCGCCACACTCAGCCTTGGTTTACTCCCGGCCCATACATATCTAATAAAGAGAGACTGCAAGGAGCGGAAGAAGGCAGATGGGACATGTATCGGCAGGGTCTGCAATAGATAAAGGACTCTTGGGAGAACATTCATTTTAAGGACATTTATGCGTCCAAACCACGTGATGTGCGGGATGGCCCATCGAGTAAGGTCTTTTTCCAGGACCCGAAGCAGGGGGACAAAATTTGTGGTATAAAGATTTGATACCGCTGGGGTGAGGTGAACTCCAAGGTATTTAAGGGAGGTAGTACACCATCGAAAGGGGAATGTGGCTTGAATGTGTGTGCTGAGGGGAGCAGGTATTGAAATGTTCAGAATTTCCGATTTTGACATATTAATTTTGTAATTACTGAGTGAGCCATATTCGCGTAATAGTTCAATGAGGGAAGGCAAGGAAATCTGGGGTTGTTGTACAAAAAATAGCAGATCATCTGCATATGCCGCCACCTTATATGTGTGGCGTCCAACACAGATACCATGAATAGAGGGGTTGGCCCTGACAGCTTGAAGGAGGGGTTCCAGAGATAATGCAAATAAAAGAGGGGAGAGAGGGCAACCCTGTCGAGTGCCGTTTTTAATGGTGAAGGGGGAGGACAAGGTGCCATTTAGATTAATGCGAGCGGTAGGTGAGTCATATAAGGCGGTTATCCAGCGCAGGGCGTTGGGGCGAATCCCATATGCTGTAGAGTCTGGAATAAAAAAGGCCAGTGTACCCTATCAAACGCCTTCTCAGCGTCGGTGGAGAGGAGCAGGGTCGGACCGGTATCAGTTCTCTGAGCAGCGTGAATCAAGTTAATGGCCAGTGTAGTATTATCTCGCCCCTCCCTCCCTGGGATAAATCCCGTCTGGTCAGGGTGGATCAGGTGTCTCATATGGTTTGCGATTCGCAGAGCGAGTACCTTAGCAAAAAGTTTTACATCCTGATTCAGGAGGGAGATTGGTCGATAATTGGCACACAGGGCGTGATCCTTATCAGGTTTAGGGATTAATGTGATGGTGGCAGAAAGTGTTTGTGGGGTAATGTGGGATGCAGGTTCAGTCAGTCTGTTAAAAGCAGCCAACCAGGCGCGAGAGAGGAGCTTTTCGCACGCTTTATAGTATTTAAGGGTAAAACCGTCAGGCCCCGGTGTCTTACCCACTGGCGTTCGCTTGATCGCTTCATGCAATTCCTCCGCAGTGATTGGACCTTCAATAGAGGACCTCATGTGCGGCGTCAGTTTGGAGCGTAAGTGAGTGCGAAGGAAGCGCTGGGTGGCGTCAGGAGCCGCTTGGGTGTGAGCCGGTGTGAGGCCATATAGCGAGGTAAAGTAGTCACGAAAGAGGCCAAGCATATCTTTCAGGAGGGTGAAAGTTTTACCCTGAGGGGTGCGCAGATGGGTGACATATAGAGCCTGTCGATGGGTTCGGAGGGCATTAGCTAGGAGTCTGCCGCATTTATTGCCATGTTCATGGAAGGTTTTACGCACTGTCAGGAAGGCCTTCTGGGCCCTGTTATTAAAAAGTGAACGAAGCTGTGACCTAAGGTCCAGCAATACGGCGTAGACGTCATTGTCAGAGTGCAGTTTATGGGATCGTTCCAGGGCCGCAATGCGCTGCAATAGGGATTCCTGCTGTTCGGTGCGCTCTCTCTTTCGCCGCGCGCCCTGTTGTATAAGGTAACCCCTGATGACAGCCTTATGCGTCTCCCAAATAATCTGTGGGGAACAGTCGGGTGTATCATTCTCCGTAAAATAATTGTGCAGTGCGTCATGAAGGCCTTCTTTAATCTGGGGGTCAGTGAGAAGGGATTCGTTGAGGCGCCAGAGTTTCTCCCTAGGGCGGGCGAGAGGGGAGGAGAGCGTGATCAGGACCGGGCAGTGATCCGACCAGGTCATGGGACCAATGGAGGCAGACTCCAAAAGGTGCATACTACCAAAAGGAAGGAAGACATAGTCAAGGCGCGTGTAGAGCTGGTGCGGAGCGCTATAATATGTGTAGTCCCATGTGGAGGGGAAGAGCGAGCGCCAGCAATCCATCAATCTCAAGGAGTGTAGCGCAAGTCGAGTGCGGCGGAGGACGGAGTGTGGGGTGCTAGTGACACCTCTAGAGGTATCCAGGCGAGCATCAAGCGGCAGGTTGAGGTCACCGCCTACCACTAAGATACCCTCCTGAAAATCCTGCAGGCGACGAAGTATAGTACGAATGGCGGAGTGTTGCTGTCGATTCGGGAGGTATATGGAAACAAAGGTGTACCATTGCGCACCAATTTGGCCCTTCACAAACGTGTAACGACCAGCGGGGTCTAACAGGGAGGCCGAGTAGCTAAATGGGATGGAGCGAGAAAACAACACCGCTGTTCCGCAGACTTTACCAGCAGTGGCATTGCTAAAATAACCTGTAGGGTATTTGTGGCTTTTGAAAGAGGGAGGTCGGGCCTGTGGAAAGTGGGTTTCCTGCACCAATACTACATCCGCGTGTAGTGAGGTAAATTCCCTAAGGGCCGCATGGCGCTTTTCGGGTATGTTCAGACCTTTTGCGTTAATGGAGAGAACTTTAAGAGTGCGGGGGGCGGTGGCCATGGTATAGTCGTGTGAGGGATACCAATATGAATGGACCAGGAAGGGGATTTGGGGAGCGCCCAGTAGGGCAGACCAGGTACAGGGGAACAAAGACAAATAACCAATTACAATGGTACAACTATATACACAAGGAGCACGTGCCTGAAGAGACTATCCACCACGTCGCCGAGTGGGCGCAGGGGAGTCTCAGGTCACAGAGGGGGGTGCGTACACCACCAACACACTGTGTAGGCACTGACTCGTGGGGGTTACCCGGCGCGGGACGGTCAACAGTGGAAGTCAAATATTATAACAATAAATTGAGGGTGCAATTTAGCAACAGGTATTAAAGAAGCAGCGGAAGAAAATAGGTAAAAAATTTTGTTTTTGTTGTCAAAAGGTTCAAAAAGAAAAGTCAAAAATCACTCAGAAGGCGCTGAACGCGCAGCCCCCCGTTCAGATACGTACACGGGTGTACTCAGGAAAAGAAGAAAAAGAAAAATAACAGTTCGCACAGGCCGCCCCTGAGGCTCATGGAATCTTGCAGAGCGTTAGGCCGTAAACGGGAAGGGCAGGCTGAGGTAGGGTCGAGGATGAAAAGGAACCTCGCCTCCAGCCGTATTGCATAAGTCAGCCGGGGAGGAGGCTCCGGCGACCAGGCGCACCTCAAGCCCAATGACATAACGTACGCGGGCCTTTCAGGCCAAGAAGCATATATAAGCAAAAGGATACGGACGTTGTCCAGGTCATCAAATCGGTTAAGTGCCGGTGCCAGATAAGGGCGGTGTCCGCTTCAGAAGGAGAGGTCCAGAGGTCCCAGGACCACGTAAACGGAGCCAATGGAAGCCCGTTCAATTCACCGGTGCCTGCGAGGAGGAGGAACGGCGTCTGCGGCGGGATCTTCGCGGGCGTGTTGGGGCCTGCTCGGGAGGCATATACAACAGTGCCAGGTCTGGCCAAGCCGGAAGTGTGTCCGGTGGAAGAGAGAGTTCCTCCAAGAATAGCGGGAGGTCCAGCTCACTGCGAAGGCTGAGGGGTCCCAATGGTGTGCGAACTTGAAGGCCAAATGGAAATAGCCACTTATATTGAAGTTTCATGTCCTGTAAGGCAGCCGTGAGCGGACGTAGCATTCGTCTGGACTGCAGGGTGGCGGGTGAGAGATCCTGAAATAGCGAAATCTTAGCCCCCGCATAATCAATGGTGCGAGAACCTCGGGTCGCTGCCAGTATGGAATCTTTCAGCGGGTAGCGTAAAAGGCAGCAGATCACATCACGTGGGGGAGCGTCAGGTGGGCCCTTCGGTCTCAGTGCTCTATGATAGCGTTCCATTTCGATAACTGTAACCGGGTCCCGTCCCAAGACTTCATTAAATAAAGCGGTGAGGGTGCATTTCAATTCCTCCTGCGTGTTTTCCATTTCCGGGAGGCCTCGAATCCTGATGTTATTCCGGCGGTTTCTGTTCTCTACATCTTCCAGATGGCGAGCCATCATTTGTAGGGCTGAGCGCTGCGTGGTTATTGCAGCGGAGTGGGCTACTATCGTAGCAGACTGTTGCTCCTGCGTCACCTCCACGTGCTGCAGTCTGGTTTGAATACCGCCAAGATCTGTGCGCAGCGCGCGGATTTCTGAGAGGAGGGAGGCTCCCAGTTCAGTGGTGGCAATGGCTAAGTCCTCTTTACTGGGGAGATATTGTAGGAGCTGGCGGAGGTCATTTGGGGGGTCCCAGACACTCACCGAGTGCGTTGGAGAGCTGGAGGCCGAGGAGCATGTGGCGGCGGCCATCTTGGATTCCGGGTCAGCGTTTTCAGCGGTTGAAAGGGGAGCCAAAAATGGTCTAATGGACCCTGTCTGCGGTGTTCCAGTAAGCTCTGGGGGGCCAGGAGTGTGTGGGGGCTTCCTGGCTTTACCCATGGGTGCGAATGTGCAGCGGAGAAGGGGTAAACACAGCGCGCTCAGCGGAGCTCACCGATCAAGCGGCCATCTTCCTGGACGTCCCGGCCACGCCCCCTCTGGAGGCATTTTTCATGCACTGCCCATCAGCATGAATGATGTCTCCAGGAAAACATGGCCGATCTGGCAGCTCCCGGACAGCACGGAGATGAACGCGTGCAATGACAAGCTGCAGACATACAGACAGGCCCTGGTCGGTAGGAGAGCAGACACCAGAGACACGCTCTCCTGTGCGCAGACCGTAAGACACCATAGAGAAGAACCCATAGGCAGAGCGTCACCGCGCCGTGCCAGCCAGACACACACACATCCCTAGATGAACTTTAACTTCCCTGAGCGTCTGGTTAGTAAGTTTTAATGTTTCAGTAGTCATTATGTTTTTTTTCAAACCTTAATATAAGCTCTTGGTGTTCTTTAATACATTTATTTTCCAACAGCCTAAACTTCATGTCGAAGCTTTCATTGGATGATGAAGAGTTCTTCCCTTGTTCTGTTCGTTGGAGAAGAGCTTGAGCTTCATGTTGGAGCTTTTTGTTAACGGATGAATATTTTTCCATGCTTGAGCTTCAAGTTGGAGTCTACGTTGAAGGTTTTAACTTCCTGTTGGAGTTTGTCAAAGGATGATTATTCTTCCATTGTTTCGATTTCGTTGAGAAAGATGTTAGTCCATCTCGCACCAAGAAAAGAGGAGGAGCCAAGGGTTACCAGGACGATTTATGGAGCGGTCTACCGGACGATTGGACAGCAGGGAGCTGGACTGTACCATTACCTGCTATTGTTATATGTATTGTTAAACTGTATTTTTCTCTCAATACTTTTGTTGTATTTGAGAGATTTTCTTTGCTGCTATCGGCTTAAGTAAAGAAAAGATATAATAAAGACACGGAACGAGTATTATGCTAATTATGATTCCCCGTCATGATAATAGGGGAATCTGGGAATTCCCTTCATTACTCGCATCCCAATTGGCTCACATTCAGCCATGTACAAGGTTCTGTCTTTGTGCAGATTTTTAATTTACAACTAGAGTTTTGAAGTGAACCAATATAAAACACTTAATTTATGTATGTTTTGTTTAATAAAGATTACGTTTTTATATTGGTTCACTTAAAAACTCATCAAGGGTTACCCCCTACATACATTGAAGTAACCGAAGTGGGTCTTCAAAGATATTGTGTCAAATTTCAATAATACACCAGGAACTATTGAGTTTTACAGATTTTTAATTTAGCTCGTTTTACCTCTCGAATAGCCAACCCTCCTCACTGCGCTACTCACCATGATTCCTTTCTCACCAGATGGGCCTTCAGGACCAGGATTACCACGTTCTCCCTGTAAAGTATAAAACCGGTGTCAGCACTGGAAGATCTCGAACTTAGAACTAAAGCACGTGGCATGGGCAAAGACCAATCGCTTTACATTCCCAGACTTATGGGCTAATGTTAAAAAGTTGTGTTGCAGCCGCTTCTTCAGCAATTACAACCTGTAAATCCTCCCTGACTGATGGCTCCCAGAGAAGATTGAGAGAAACAAGGCAAACCTTAGGCATTTTATGAAATCTGCCCCAAATGAGGCAATTTTAGACACGCTCAGTTCACTCCCATAAAGGATTTCTGATTGTATATAATAACTTTGGATTGGGACAGGTGAGTGCTGCCCCGCCCCCCCCCCAAAAAAAAAAAAACACCCAGGCATATCACTTTCTCATGTAAGGCAGAAAAACGGGGAAAAAATCCTTTTATAATTTGTACTTTTAGATTTCTTCTTTAATGTCAGAACCTGGCTGCCTCCTCGTTAACTACTTGTTTTTGAAGATGAGAGAAGGTCCGAACAGTGAAAGGGAGAGCATGAGAGTAACATGTACAGTATAAGTCTCTGGACACACTCATCATGCTAAAACAGGGACGCTAAGGAGGGGGGATGCTCACTCGAGGCAGAGCCAAGTGCCAACACGAGCATCCTCTCCGTGGAGTTCATAGGATTCCATTGAGGCTTCTGCTGCCGGTCACCTGACCTGCAGGATCTCACCTCGGCAAGAAGAAGCGGATGGAGCCGCCGTTCTCACCGCGGGATGAGAGGGAGGTATGTGATTTTTGGGGGGCTTCGGCTGGTGCCGACTGATTCTGCAGAAGTCGGGTCACTGAGCACCAGCTCCAAGCTGTGAGGAACTTTTCAGTAACCGCAGCCGGACGGTAATCAGTGTTAATCAAAAACAGGAAATAGGATGAAGCAAAAGGGCGCTTTAGATCTTAGTACGGATCGCTACACGTTCAAGCAATTAAGGTGTCTCCCTCACCATAAAAATAATCGAAAAAATGTAAGCCAGGTGCAAGAACAGCGCTCCTTCGTAGATACCAGAACAGCCCCCCACACCACCTCAAGATGATACAAAACAAATGACAGAAATCTTACGTTTCCGTGAAGAGGTAATTTGTTTGAGGGGAATATCTCTAATGAAGACACGTAGTTATACTCATAGAGGATCCAATGGATAAGAGAAGGAAAAAAGGGAGAGACAGGAGGAGGAAAGAGACTGGATGTGGGGGATGAAGGAAAGAGCCAAGTGAAGTGTAACTCCGAGACAGCGAACCTGGTTTGATGGGGAGATAGCGATACCCTCCACCATAATAGAGAAGTCAGGAAGTGGGGAGGCATTATTTATTTATTTATAAAGGATTTTACCAGGAAGGATACATTGAGATTTCTCTCGTTTTCAAGTATGACCTGGGTTCAATAACATTGAAGTGTTACAGTTACAGAAATACAAAGTAATAAAATGCAAGATATTAAAAAAAAACACACAAATACACAGATTAACAGAAAATAACTATGTAGAAAAATAGTCATTATGTTACATGTATACAGGTGCATTCTGTATTGAGGTATGTTAGTAAGGAGCACTTGAGTGACTTAAGACTGGTGGAAGATTTGATGGTGTCTGGGAGGTTATTCCATAATTGCGGTGCTCTGTAGGAAAATGAGGACCGAGCCACTGTCTTTTTGTATTGTGGTATTGCAAGTAAAGTGCTGGTCCTGGATCGGAGGTTATAGGATGAGGGAGCTGCTGGGGGAAGCAGTCTATTCAGATAGGGTGGCAGCTTCCCAGAAAAGCTCTTAAACACCAGGCTGGAAAGGTGAAGGGTGCGTCTAGATTCCAGAGATGGCCAGTTTAGCTCTTTTAACATGTCACAATGGTGGGTCATGTAGTTACATTGTAGCACAAAGCGGCAGAATGAGTTATATAATGTAGTAAGTTTCTGAAGATGTGTTTGTGGGGCGGCTGCATACACTACATCTCCGTAATCAATAGCCGGCATAAGCATTTGTTGTACAATCTGCTTTCTTACCACGAGACTCAGGCAGGATTTGTTTCTGTACAGGGCGCCTAGTTTGGGGTAAAGTTTAGATGAGAGTTTTTCGATGTGAGGGCCAAAGGATAGATTAGGGTCCAACCACATACCTAGATATTTGAGAGAAGTGACTGTGGTCAGCGTGCCATTTTATTTTGTCCCCACACATAGATGGGGATTTTGCAATTTGTGTAGATTAGAAGGAGGAATTAGTAGGAGCTCAGTCTTAGACATGCTGATCTTTAGATGGTGGGAGGCCATCCAGGAGGAGATGCCAGATCGCTGACTTTGGAAAGGACAGGGGGAGAGAGATCAGGGGTAGAGAGGTAGATCTGAGTGTCATCAGCATAGAGGTGGTAATTAAAGCCAAAGCTGTTAATGATTTTGCCCAGGGAGGAGGTGTAGATGGAAAAGAGCAGAGGACCAAGGACAGAGCCTTGAGGTACACCAACAGAAAAGGCAATGAAGAGGAGGAGTTACCCGCAAAGGACACAGGGAAGGACCTGTTAGATAGATATTAGTCAACCCAAGCGAGTGCAGTGTCACAGAGACCAAGAGAGCCGAAGGTCTGCAGAAGGAGGGGGTGGTTGACAGTGTCAAAAGCAGCCGAGAGGTCAAGCAGGATGAGAATAGAATAGTGGCCGTGTTTTTTAGCAGTTAGGGGGTCGTTGGTGACTTTGGTGAGGGCTGTTTTGTAACGGTTAGCCCCTGCTTGGGCCATCGTGGTGGCTTGGAACATGAGATGAAGCCCTTAAGGCAGCTGAGTAACTGACTGGACACAAGGACAGACGGATTTCTCCAAAACCAAGGAGCACCAAAAAACAGAACAGAATTGCCACTAAGCTCCGAAGGCTTCAAGACCGACAGACAACTTAGGACACTCAGAAACACAAAGATACACTTGACAATCCGTGACGGGAGCAGGCTGCAGGACAGTAAACAAAACAGACAGAATATACTAAAAGAGGTCCTTATAAGCGGCCTCTGAATATAATACTAAACTAAGACAGACAAGGTACATAAAACATGAAACATACAAGAATCGTCAATCAGGCAGAGGTTGGCAACAGATCAGAAATATACGGTACCAGGGGGAAGTAGAAGGGATAGTCAAAAATAAAGCCGAGGTCAGAACCAGAAAACACTTGAACAGGAATGCTTTGCAGCAACTCAGGAAACACGAACCAGACAGAACCACCATCAAACTCCACAAACAGTCAATGAGGCTCTGTGCTGCTGGGAATATATAGGGAGTGGGTCTGTGTGATTGGGCCATGTGACCCCAGACCAGGAGATCACAACAGAACCCCAGATCAGCACTAAACAGCACAGCCAGACACACCATAGGGGAAAAACAAACATGAAGACCCTTCACCACCAGGGGGCAAGGTCGAGACGTGACAAGTTTCAGTTGAGTGTAGGAGACAGAAACCAGATTGCAGGGGGTCGAGTAGGGAATTAGAAGACAGGGAGAGGCGGTTGAAAATTAGTTTTTCTAAGAGCTTAGATGTGAAGGGAAGCATGGATACAGGGCGGTAGTTGGATGGAGAGTTGGGATCGAGGGATGGTTTCTTTGAAGGTGGACTAGAGTCGTTTAGGGTTGGAGGATAGAGTAGATATGAGAGATGAGAAGAAGGATTGTTTGGCCAAGTGGAGGGCAGAGGTGTATGACCGGAGAATAAGCTTGAAGTGAACAAAATCAGCTTCAGAGCGGGATTTCCTCCAGGCACGCTCTGCAGTATGGGAGCATCTTTGCAGGTAGCGCATCTGGAGGGTGTGCCAGGGCTGAAGCTGGCGGTGTGGGGCCTTACAGAGTCGAAGAGGAGCAAGCGTGTCTAGAGCAGTGATAAGTGTGGTGTTGTAGTGGTTAGTGGCAGCATCAGGGCAGGTGAAGGATGAGGTATGAGGGAGGTGGTAAAGTAGATTGGAGAATTGATGACCTGCTACATTTGAGCCAGATTATCACACCCAAAATTAACTGAATTTCATGCAAAAGATTTTATAAAGTAAGGGGGAGGAAAGAAATTTCCCTGATAACAAATAGTGACCACAGGGGGATAATTAATATGTAACTATGTGTGAATAAGTCTGAAAGACTTTGATATCGGGCACAAAAATGGATTGAAAAGGTAGGTGACAGCCGCAGACGGTCAATTCGTGTATATAGTCGCACATTTATAGCCTTAACTGGTGAATATCTGGCAAAGGTTAATACCTATATGATAGGTAAAGTGAACCTTCACAGATACGGAATTTGACAACGAGCATAATAGCCAAGCTGGCTGATTTAAATTGCGATGATGAGGTCTCTGGGACTTCCAAAAAAGAGAAGAGCAGCCCCTCAAAAATACTAATATATTATATATATATAAAAAAAGGTATTAATACAGGCCAGTAAACACGTGGAAGCTGTAACGAAGCAACTGTACCCGGAGTACCTCGCCAGTGGGCCCTCTTCCCTTTAAAACAGTCCCCACAGTCATCTGAGCCATCTTCCTGAACAGCCCACCCAAACTTTAACTGCAGCTGAAAGGATGGAGACCACTGGGAATCCAAATGAAGACTGACTTTATTTTTCAGAAAAACCCAGTACAATCAAACTGTTCACAGGGTGGGGTATGGAGAACAATAGGGTTACACCCTGGTCCTGCACTGTAATCAGAGCTTCTTCAATTTCTGTGTGTCTGAAATCAGGTGACCTGAATGAGTCAGTCAGGACTGGCTGCAATTAAGTCCAGGAGTCCTGGGGAAATTCCCAGAAATGACTCACTCAGGCAGATACAACTTTTAAACAGTAATCCACAAACCTGGCTACAAAAAGGTGCATTGGCCTGGCACTCAGGTCCCAGCCCCTTTCAGGGCTCTTCCTGGGCAAATCCCCTGGTACTTTTAATGGGTCATAGTCACTGGGCAGGAAGGCTAGCCCACAGACCCCTCCAGATGCCCCAGTGAAGGTAGCTTCCATCACAGAAGCCTGCTAGACGCACAAACAGCTCCTCAGACTAGATTATTGAGGAACATTCTGACCCAGAATACAGCCCCGTTTCCTCTCCCAAGGAGTCAGATTCTGTGTCTTCCTAATCTTCCACTGACAGGGAAGCGGCTTCAGACCCAGTAGATGCATTGGGGATTTCAATGTTTGTAACGGTGCTCCTAAAGCACCCACGATCATTCGAATGGATCCCATTGAGCATGTGGCTAAATATACCGTATAGAAAGCCAGATACGTATGCCCATGGACACAAAGACCAGAAACAATTTGAGGGCTGAGTGCCCAGCCCCAGCCTTGGCACGTAAGCTAATTACAGCTCCAGAGTTGGATCGAAAATCATAGAATTTTTGCAGAAGTCAAATTGGTCCCCAAAAAAGGGAAGTTGAGGCCACCCTGAAGGTGTGCCATAAGCCATTGAATTTTTTTTTTGTAAATAATGGTTTATTGAGTTTTTAAGACAGGTAAATAAGTCATTTGACCACGCAGGGTCGCATAATAATAGTCATAATACAACAAAAGAAATGTGTTCACAGTGCTTCAACAGGCAATTTTTCAAGAAAGACTGACTCAGATTGAACAAGTTCTATCCACACATTACCCTGAGTGATCCGTAAAACAATGAATATTAAAAAATAAAGGATAATGGAACTACTAAGATAGAAGAAATAGGGGGGGGGGTCAGGTTCAGGGAGGGGTGGTAGAGGGTTCCAACTGAGAAAGGGTAGGACCGAGACGGTCTATAAAGGCCGTGGTGATCGTGATAGCGTCCCATTGAGACCAGCCATTGAATTTTTTATCACCATTAGCTAAATTAATGGATTCCAGCAAGAGATCGCTGAACTAATGAGATGCCAAGCCTCTAATACAGAGGCTTGGTCCACAGACTGGACTGCATATTTGGTAACATAAATACGACTCTTTCAAGTCAAAGGAGAAGAGCAATCCTCCATAGAGTTGACTCAAAGTTGGCAACAATAGCCCATAATGAGCCTGGCCCAGAAGCTGAGTGCTTCCTTTTTTGGCAAAGGCATCTACAAGGAGATGAATAATTATGCAAGTTCATGCTCCACTATTACAAGGTCAGATTAACAATCAGAAGAGCTTTCCCAAATAGGGCTTTTGACAGGGCCAGGAAAAGTAGGGGCGGATTTCACAGCTGCAACACCGATTCTATAGAAAGGTTTTTGCCTCCGGCTAAAATTGTAAAGGAAAGACAGCATAATACTCGCCTCCGTGTCTTTATTATAATTATGATTCCCCGTCATGATAATAGGGGAATCTGGGAATTGTTAGACCACAGACTCATGGAACGGCAAAGCCATTATCCATTCCACACCAGAATTAATCATAGCATCAGACGCCAGCAGATATGGCTGGGGCGCGTGCTGCAGATCGTTTTCCAAAGGCCGCAGATGGACTTTCACAGAGATGGCATTACACATAAATTGTCTGGAACGCCTAGCTGGATTGTTTGCTATTTAAAGTTTTAGCAAACATTTCTAAGCACGCTCCATGCATCTGAAAGTGGACAATTCCCCCCCCCTACACAACATTAGTCATCTTGACCAGTGGTTCCCAACCGCAGTCCTCAAGTTCTCCTAACAGGCCATATTTTGCAGATCTCTCTGGGTAAATGCAGACTTAATCCTGCAATCACTGAGCAGCAAATCATATCACCTGTACTTCAGCTATCTGGAAAACCTGACCCATTAGGGGGACTTGAAGACTGCGGTTGGGAACCACTGATCTAGGCCAGTGGTTCCCAACCGCGGTCCTCAACTAGCCCTAACAGGCCAGGTTTTAAGGATGGCCTTGGGGAAATGCAGACTCACCCTGCAATCACTGAGCAGCAAATCGTATCACCTGTCCTGTGCTTCAGCTATCTGGAAAACCTGACCTGTTGGGGGTACTTGAGGACTGCGGCTGGAAACCACTGATCTAGGCAATCCCAGGTCCAAACAACGGGTGGAGACAGTGAAATCCTTCTCGGGATTTTTCCTGTCTCACAATATTTCAGTTCAGGCCTAATACATTCCAGGGCTCAATGTTGTGGGGGACTGGAACTCCAGATACTTCATTAGACTCCAGCGATTGGACACCAAGTTGTTTTCCACTTTATCAGCTCTCTGGGGTCCCTTTTCTATAGACCTGTTTGCCAACTGCCTCAACACACTACTACCACAATTTTAGAATTGGAAACCAGATCCCATGGCTTTAGCCACAGACGCCCTGGTTCAAACTTGGCCATCAGAAGTCCTTTCCGCATTCTCCCCATTCCTACTCATCCTAACAGTAATACGTACAGTACAAGTATAAGTTGCTAGAATAGTGCTAACACCACCGCTATAGAATTCCCAAACATGGTTTCTGCAGTTTCTGGAACTATCCGTAGATACTCCAGACGAATTTAGGTCTCATTGTCCAGTTTGAGGGACCCGGAAGGAACGCTGCAGAATCTTCTGCAATCTCACTCGTTCCAACTAGTAGCCTGGAAAATATCAGGGGTCATTGGCCTTCCGACAATATTTTGGAAGCAACTGCTTCCTTATTTGCAAGCTCCTGGGCTCCATCTACTAGGAGGAAATATAGTAGAGCATGGAACTCATGGGTTTCTTTGTATTGGGAACAACGGATTTCTTCACTCTGTTATACGAAAATGGTAAGGCATATCGACCGATTAATAATTTCAGATCTGCAATGTCGGCTTCTCATCAAGGGTTCAATGTAATCCCTGCAGGAAAACAACCCATTATCTGTAGGTTATTAAAAGGTATACTATGTAAACGAGCCCCTCAGTCCTGTTATTCATTCACCTGGGACGTTAAACTTTCAAGATGCACGGCCCAATAACGATGCTCTGTCCTAACAAACTTCAAAGTTATCCGTTTTACTTTGTTTAATTTCATGTTATAAAAGAGTCTCAGGCGTCAGAGCCCTAGACTTATCTGGTAGAAGTTTTTCCCCTACTCGGGTGAAATGAACAATTTCTAATAGAACAACCTCCTAAAACTTCCTTGTCAGAAGAAGAAGAAGTCTCTTATCCAGCTTTTCCTCAATGTCCCAAGCTATGGCTGGTATGTTGTTTAAAAGAAAATGAAAAACTTACTGCCCGTAACAGGTCACCCTAATCCCATCATTTATTCATCTCTCTATGCAAACCGTATAACCCAGTATCTTCCACCACACTGGCCAGGCGGGTTAAATGGATCTTGTCAGAGGCTGGTGTAGTCATCTCCATGTTTGGCGCTCATTCTCCCCGGAGTGCCTCAGCACAGGTCCTCTTTCCTGTCAATGTCCTGAAGACATCATGAAAACAGCAGACTGGTCCAGAGAATCCACCTTTAGGGAATTCCACTTTAAACCAGTTACAGTTACAAGTTTTTATAAAGCACTAACAAGTTCTGTAGCGCTGTACAATGGGCAAGACAGAATAACAAATATATATACACAATTTAAACACTCAGGACAGTAGGAGAGGGGACCCTGCTCGAGAGTTTACAATCTAAGAGGAAAGGGGACCCTGTGTTATGGACAACAATATGTATCTGCTTTAATAATATTCAAAGGCCTAGAAAAATGCTCATTTAAGTAGTTAATATGTCTTTAAGAACTGAATTAATAAAATTGTCTTTTCAGAGAGAATCAAAATGTATCTTGCGTAACTCCGCTGTTTCGACAGAATAGCTAACCACAAAGTCATGAGGAGTCTTATTTCGGTATCAAGCCGGGTGTGGGCCACCTTGCATCCTGGAACAGGACATCCACTCACCCATGATGGAGAAAAACGGCTGACACTTGTCAATGACGCATGATACCTTGACCGTTAGAAATAGCTGATATTTGATTCTTATATAGTTAATAAAATAATCTGTATGTGCACAATTTTATGCTGAAGTTGACTAAAATGTTAAGCTGACTCCCACTCGCTTACGCACCAAACTTGTATAAAACATGTATCAAAACCTATCATTAAAAAGAGAGAAGTCACTGGCTTTGACCAGAGAGGCTGCATAGACTCATTCGTTGTCTGTGTGATTTCTTTAAGTGCGCACTTTGACTTACCTGATTTCTCCACCGATTAGAACAGAGACTGGCATCCGAAGGACGGATTTTCATCCATTTCATTTTGGTGCCCAGACGTGGGGCCCTGGGTTACACCTCAACTAGCGCCACCTCCAAGGATTTCCTGGCAGGGACCACACCAGAAACAGAGCCTGATCAACTTCGTAACCTCACGGTAAGATACCTTTTGATATCCTGCCGTGATGTGTTCTGGTCTGCGGGCCCTACCCCGGGAAATGCAAGCGTGGCGCTTGGGAGAGGCATCAAAAGTGGGTTTTATTTAACTTTGCCCAGGTGCCCCGTTTTACTGACCCACCAATCGCATGCCAGTTGTCTGCTTGTTTGAACGTCTGTTCACGGTTCTTTGTATTGACGGCATATTTTCTGATAAGGCATTGTGATTTGGTTGGTGATCAGAGAGACTATCGTGATCTGGCGGTAACAAGTGTTGTGTACCTGGTTAGCTATCTCCAGGCGGTAACAGGTGATGCAATAAGACGCATACCTGGTAGTAGGACTTTCCTAACAGTAACAGGTGATACATACATGGTAGTAGGACACGATATATCTCTGATTGAAGTATAGTTTGATTGACAGTCAGAGGGTTTTTGTGAGTAGCGGTATATAGGTGATGCATTAGGCATATCTAGTAGTAACTCACAGAATATATATATCTGGTAGGAACAGGTGACACGGTAAAGGAAGCACCTGTAAGGCATATATGCTGTGGTAAAGAGGTGCTAGCTACACCTCCTAACAGGATCCTATATTTGGAGTATAGGGGAGGACGAGACACTTTATTGTCGTGGTTTAACGCTAACAACCATATCTGGTAGTAAGACCCGATAGGTGTCGTGGTCTAGCAGTAACAGGTATGTTTTGTAGAATAGGACACGATAGGTAAAGGTCTATCCTCATTTCTGACTGTTGATAAACTACGTGAATTGTTTAAATTGATCAGGAAAATAGCTAACGATCAGGAATGGGTAATGAACAGAGTAACCATGCTGGTTGGATGACCCCATGTAAGTTAGTTGAGGAAAGAACAGGAAAACGGAATTTTGATGAAACTGAAGCTTTTAGGTAGGGCCTGCGGCTTAGATAGTCCCAGACTACAGACAGAGGGATGGAGAAGTTTATTGAAGAATAGAAAAGGAATGTTGACCGATAATGGAATATGGAATGTAGCAGAAGCATGGTATAGAGTTGCAAAGGAGATTGAGAAAGAGGGGTGGATAGAAACAGAGGAAAATAGGAAGGATACTATTACCTCACCCCAAAATCCGAACCCCCTTCTTATGGTGAAATATCAGAAAGGAAAATAGTAAACCCAACGACAACTGCCCAAAAACAGCCGACAGGTCTCTACCCTGTCTTACGCATCGATGGGTCGTACTTCACCCCTTGTCCTGTCGTACCCTCAACAGCCACGAGCCAGGTACCAACCATATCCACCATTATGCCTCACATGCCCAATCTGGACACCTCCTTACAGACGGTAGACTGGACCAGTGACTCAGGTCAATTGTCATTGTCCAGCCATTCATAGTAGGCTTGTGCACCGATTTTTTTTTCGGTTCGATTCGGTTCGATTTTTCGGATTTTTAAACTTTTCGATTTGGCTCGTTTCGACCGATTTCGGTTTCGATTCGATTCGGTTCGACCTGTTTTTCGGGTACATTTTTTTTTCGGAATTTCGACCACTTTTCGTATTTTCGTGTCACTGTGCTCGGTTTTTGTATCGACTTTTCGTTTTTTCGAAAAATGTTCGTTTTTCAGAAAATTTTCGTTTTTACAAAATTTTCGTTTTTACAAAATTTTCGTTTTGCGGAATTGCACATTTTTCGGCATATCGACCATTTTTGTATTTTTCGTGTCATTTTGCCCATTCTTTGTATCGACTTTTCGTTTTTTCGAAAAATGTTCGTTTTTCAGAAAATGTTCGTTTTTACAAAATTTTCGTTTTTCGGAAAATTTTCGTTTTTCGGAAAATTTTCGTTTTTCGGAACATCTGTTCTCCTCGTTTGCCACATTTCAAGCCCATTCGAAAAATCCGAAAATATTTCGTTTCGGCTCGGAAAACATTTCGGATCTGAACTTTTCGGATCTAAAATTTTTCGGAAATTCGGCCGCATCCGAAAACACGAATCGGGAAATTTCGTGAAAATTCCGAAATTCCGAAACCCGAAGCGCACATCCCTAATTCATAGGACTCTGTAAATCGTACAGATGAGTCCCTGACGTCCCATGTAGGTTTGCCCATGCACCAGGTTGCCTGTACCAAAACCACGATCCTCATAACCTTCCCACTCCAGAACCAAGACCTCATGACCTTCCCACCCCACCAAACCGACACACCTACCCTTTCCACCAAGATGATGGCTGACCAAGCAACTACTATAAATGTAATATATATATGTGTATATAGTGTTTGTATTTGTATATATGGATGTATATGTGTATGTATATAAAGTATGAGATGAAAAAGGTATAAATTTAATCGTCAGTTGGACAGTGACGCCTGTTCTGACTCGTGTAAATGGTTACAAAATATGATGAAATTTTATAAGATGAAAGTTATTTTAAACCAGAATCTGATAATCTATAGGATGCGGATGATAATTTATGAGTCAATGTGAGAAGAGGTTAGGAAAATGTATAGAGAGACAAGGTGAAAGGAAAATGGCATGTAGACAAATGAATGTAGAAATAGTGCAGAGTTTAGGGGGAAAAAAAAAGGAAAACCAAGAAATGTACAACTCTATGCAATTTTGGGTAGAGCAAGGTTTTTTTACCTTCTGCAATAGCTTATAGGTGATCCTTATTTTGGTTTATAATGGATAGTATGCAAACTGTCTGTATCAGAAGATTGCAGGTTGTTATTTCTAAGGAGAAATGTGTATTTTGTATAGGATTTTCGAGTTAATGACCACCCGACAGAGTGTGACCTAGCTATGTACATGATAAAGTTACTAATGTCTGAAAAGTTTTGTCCTCCAATTCTCTAATAGCTCAAGATATTAGTTACAACAGTCTGGTGATGCCTGCTGATTAAGTATGGATTACGATAATAAAAAGAAAGACGTGGGCAGCACCGAGCTGGGACGGGTCGTTCCAAGTACTGGCACCGCATGACATTTCTGCCTTCCTCCATCAAACCCAGCCCAAATATCTGTCCTCCGCAAGGCACCTGCGCCTGCAATGTTCCATACTGCTCCCAGATAACGTCACCCTTCCCGGGCTACTCTCCTTCCTTTTCCTGAGGGGGATAATTCTGATTGTGATGATGTTAGCCACGAGGCCCCTATGGACTCTGGTTCTGATGACTCCCCTGACCCCATATCCCTTTATCCGCTGGCCCCTGTGTGCAATACTCCTCTCACAACCCCTTACCTGACACTGTATGTGGATGGCTCCCGCTTCACGGACGAGTTTAGTATATATATATATCATACTGGTTGCGCTGTCACGAGTGAATTTTCAATCCTGTACACTTCCCCCCTCGCCCCCACCCTTTCTACCCGAAAAAAGAAAAAAAAAAGCGGAGCTACACTCACACGATGTGCGGGTGTCCTTTCTTTAGTTGAGCTGCTCGCCATCTCCGAGCTTTTGTCGCTGGAACTGACACTCACACAAGCAGCCTGTTTCCTTTATTTACACAGAGCCCAGATACGCATATAGGGTCACTCATGATTTTTGTCTGATTTATGAAAGTAAAAGCACCTAGCAGCCACTCAGACACAGGAAAAGGAACTCGAGCAGCTAGTCCCACTACAAGTACAGACTCCTGTCAGTCACAGATCTACAGATAACACAGTTGCACTCTGCATCAAACAGAGAAAAGGGTATATGGGAAAAAGGGGGGTCAGAGAATCCTCGGAGCCTGGGAAAATTCTGCCTGCAAGACATGTACCTTGCCACGGACTGGGTCCCTCCACATCAACAGTCCAACCCCCTTAAACGCCATATAATCTCTTCCAATGGTATAGTAGCCATCGCTAATCCCATGTTCGAGGATACTGTGGCCATTGAAACAGGATACTCAGATATGAATGTTTGGTTAGAATGTATGAAATATAGCGCTCAGTCCCACAACAGAACCAATTGCTATGTGTGTGGTAGTGCTAGGCCTCATCTAGGTACGGTACCTTTTAATATCCCCGAGGATATCGAGGAATGTTTTCTCAGTTTGATTACCAACAACATCCTAAATCACGATGCTTGTGAAGAATGGAAGTCCAAATACCACCTCCAGCCACAAAACCCCAGACCCACAGAGAGTATCACTATCTACCCCGGGAACTACACCTGTTACTCCTCTTGGGGAAGCGGTGGCCGGGTGGTTGGGAACTCTACAGAAGGTTATTGTGCGCGGTACAGCGCTGTGGAGAAGAAGAAAGTGCAAAACCAGGTGATATCCCTGGGAGATGTCTATTGGATCTGTGGTGACCTGCGAGTCTGCTCCCGCTCGGTAGGTGCATGGGACAGTGAGTGTGCTCTGGCTAAAGCCATCATGCTCCTCCACATCCTGCCCTTTGATGATGATCTGCCAATAGCCCACACCCCCGGACTCACTAGACAAAGGAGAGAGGCGAAACCCGTACCTGGCAGTTTCGACCCACACGTCTACATCGATATCATAGGAGTCCCAAGGGGGGTGCCTAATGAGTTCAAAGCTAGAGACCAGGTAAAGGCGGGATTTGAATCTTTAATCCCCTTGATAACCATCAATAAAAATGTTGATTGGATTAATTACATCTATTACAATCAGCAGAGGTTTGTAAACTATACCGAGATGCCCTCCAGAGTGTAACGTTGGGGGCTTCAAGCCTTTCCGGTGTGCTTGAGGGCAGCATGTCTGATGCTGCTCCCTCACCAACACCCGGTTTAAATTGAAACAGGCAGGGAAGTGGCTGCATGAGGTGCGGCTTGAGAGGGGGGCGCGGTCTGGTGAAGGTCTTTTAAAAACCAACAGTTCCTTCTAAGCAGTGCCAGATCGTGGTTATCCATACCTGAGCTCCTTGTACCTGAATTCTCTCGTGATTTAACTTGTTATTGACCTCGGCTTGTTTTCTGCCTATTCTGCCTTCCGATGCCCTAGACTATTTTCTTGTACTATGCTTCTGCACTGATATCGACCCGGCTATTCCATTTGACTATTCTATACTCTGTATTCCTGATTCTGGCTCGTATGACTACCCCGTGTTGCTGACCTGGTTTTGTATTACGACATTGTCTTTGATTAACCCTTTCTGTCTAGCTAGTATACCTGGCCAATTCTAAGGACCAGTTAGGGTTTCTTCTACGACTACCCTGTTGGTAGCTTTTGGGCTCTGTGGAGTGTTGGGTTTTAAGGACTGTGTGGTGGGATCCGGGAACCGTGACATTACGATCTGGCCAAAATGGATCCTGCAGACTTAACACAGCATTTGAGTAACTTTGTATCCAGACAGGACGAGCAGGACCATAGGATGGATCAGTTTGCTCGAGCCTTACAAACTATCTTGACTCGTACGGCTCACCTGGAACCAGCTGGGGTTGCACCTCCGCCTGCTATACCTGTGTCCTCTGTTGTTCAGACATCCCAGGTAAACATGACCGCTCCTATGAGGTTTGACGGTACTCCCTCGGGTGCCGGGGATTTTTGGTCCAGGTGGATATTCATTTTAAATTAAATCCACAAATGTTTATCACTGACATAGCCAAAGTGGGGTTCATTATTAACTATCTGTCTGGCAGAGCGTTGACATGGGCGAAATCCTTTATGGGAGGCAGAGAAGCCTATCGTACTGAACTATAAAGAATTCATAGCCGAGTTAAAACGTACGTTTAATCCTACCAGAAAGGCCAAGGTAGCTGGCAAATCCTTGTTCCGCATACGTCAAGGGAACAGGACTGTATCTGATTATGATATAGAATTTAAAACGTTGGTTTCTGACGTGAACTGGACTAATGAGGCTCTGGTTCTGTCTTTTATGGAGGGGTTATCGGAGTCATTGATGTATGAGTTGGGTCCTCGTAAATTACCTGAGGTGTTGAGTGAAATTATAGAGTATTGTAAAGATCTGGATGATCAGATAAGGGACAGAAGAACTCCAAGAGAGAAACCTAAGACACCGTTACCAAGGTTGGCCCCTGTCTTTCAGGCACCACCAAGAGAGTTATCTCCTCCCTCTAAGCCTATGCAACTAGGCCATAATAGGCTTACAGAGGAAGAGAGAACAAGGCGTCTTCGTGAGGGATCGTGCCTGTATTGTGGTTTAAAAGGACATTTACGACTTCAATGTCCCACTCGCCCTAGAATGCATGACAAGTCGGAAAACAATCGTACCTAAGGCAACTGAGGAGAAAACCTTGGGTGTGACGTTCATGTCTCCTATCAAAGACACATACTCTTGTTACCAGTATCTGTGGCTTGGGAGACCAAGACCACGCATACTACCGCTTTTGTTGACTCTGGGGCTGCTGGTAATTTCATTGATGTTGAATACGCTTCCTCCATTTCTCTCCCTCTGGTTGTAAGAGAGACACCCTTGGCAGTCGAAGCCATAGACAGTAGGCCGTTATCCTGTCCCAGAATTACTCACAATACTGTTACAGTGGTTCTTACCACTGGTCTCTTGCATAAAGAGGAGATCATATTTCAGGTTATCCGTTCACCTTCCAATCCTGTTGTGCTTGGTTTCCCTTGGTTGGTGAAACATAATCCTGTTATTGATTGGGCTAAGGGAGAGTTACTGTCTTGGAGTCCTGCTTGTTATGGGACTTGTTTAATACCCATTCAGCATATTGGTGCCCTGAACACACCTACAGCTCCTCCATTGTCTACAGAGGTTCCTGACCGGTATGCCGATCTCAGGGTTGTATTCGATTTAAGAGAGGCAGAGAGACTACCTCCACATAGACCATATGATTGTGCCATTGATATTCATCCAGGTACCATGCCTCCATGAGGCAAAGTATATCCTTTATCCATAAAAGAGAACCAAATCATGGAGGAGTACATAAAGGAGAATTTGGAGAGAGGTTTTATCAGACGTTCCTCTTCTCCAGCAGGGGCTGGGTTCTTTTTTGTCACTAAAAAAGAAGGAGATTTACGCCCGTGTATCGATTATAGGGGGCTTAACAAGATCACCATCAAGAATGTCTACCCTATCCCTCTTATATCAGAACTGTTCGACAGGTTAAGGGGATCAGCAGTACACACAAAACTCGATTTGAGAGGGGCTTACAACCTGATACGTATAAAAGATGGGCATGAATGGAAAACAGCATTTAACACCAGGAGTGGGCATTATGAATATCTGGTCATGCCATTCGGTCTCTGTAATGCTCCAGCTGTATTCCAGGATTTCATTAATGATGTGCTCAGAGATTTTTTGCAATCCTTTGTTATCGTATACTTAGACGATATACTAATTTACTCTCCCGATCTTATAACCCACCATGAACATGTCAGACAGGTATTAGCAAAACTACTTGACAATGGTCTTTATTGCAAACTGGAGAAGTGTTTATTCGACATTACTACTGTAAAATTTCTTGGGTACATTATCACTCCTTCAAAACTCACGGCCATCTCAGAATGGCCTCTCCCTCAAGGCCTCAAAGCCATACAGAGGTTTCTGGGGTTTTCCAACTATTATAGGAGATTTATCAAGAATTATTCTGCTGTAGCTTCCCCTATCATTAATATGACACGTAAAGGTCTGAAGAACCAGGTCTGGTCTTCACAATCCAAACAGGCATTCGAAGCTCTCAAAGAGGCTTTCACTTCCGCTCCAGTGTTAGGGCATCCTGATCCCAGAATTCTATTTGTACTTGAGGTTGATGCTTCCGAGATAGGCATTGGGGCTGTCCTATCTCAAAGAGAGTCTCCAGGGAAGCCTCTACATCCTTGTGGGTTCTTTAAGAAAATTATCACCAGCAGAACGCAATTATGATATCGGTAACAGAGAATTGCTTGCTATTGTGTCTGCCCTGTCAGAGTGGAGACATTTGTTGGAAGGTACTCTTGACCCTTTGTTGATAATCACTGATCATAAGAACCTTACGTACATCGGGGATGCCAAATGTCTGAACTCGAGACAGGCCAGGTGGTCATTACTACTGTCTCGGTTTAATTTTGTGTTGACTTACAGACCAGGTGACCGCAATGTAAAGGGTGATGCCTTATCTCGTCAATATGACCCGTATGAATAAAATACACAAGACCACAATCCTATAGTTCCTCCTGAACGTATTGTGGCTTCCACGGTCTGTCGGTTTCCTCGCCTTTGCTGGAACGCCTCCAAGCAGCTCAAATGGGGGCTCCACCTAACAAGCCTCCAGATAAGTTGTTTGTGCCTAAAGAGGAAAGACAAGAATTACTCATAGTGTTTCATGATTCAAAACCAGCAGGTCATCCTGGTATTACTAAGACTCTTACCAGTATCTCCAGACAGTTCTGGTGGCGCACCATGCGACAGGACGTACGTCTGTTTGTTTTGGCTTGTCAAGTCTGTACCAGAAGCAAAACCAGTAAATCCTTGCCTGTCGATCTATTGCAGCCTTTACCCATTCCTAATAGGCCTTGGTCTCATCTATCCATGGATTTTATTGTGGACTTGCCGAAGTCCAAGGGTCATACTGTGGTTCTGACAGTTGTAGACCGCTTCTCCAAAATGGCTCATTTTATTCCTTTAAAAGGAACAAAACATAAATTCCTGGCGCACCTTGTATATTAGAACATTGTTTTACAATACAATATGTATGATACAATTGTAAGTGAACAGTGGGTAAAAAATATTGAGTATGTATTTTTTTAGTTGTTGTTTTTTCCTTGTGTTTTTTTGTTTTTTTTTCCTCTTAACACTGAAAACACTCAAAAAATTCAAAACATTCAAAAAAATAGAGAAATCAGAATACTTATATTAGTAATGATGGTATCTTTATCTTCCTCCTTTCCTCCTTGGCAAATCCTCTGGAGTTAGCTTTTTTTTCCCCCCATGGTGACTCGTTTATTCATTAGCTCATTCGATGGTATATGGAGGTGCTATATAAATTTCAGTGAGGGGAAGGAGCAAACCTTATATAGACAGGTGCTAAAGTAATAAATATGCAGCAGGACGATATGCTACTATATTCAAAAATTTATTCCTATAAATTCATATAAAAATAGACCATATGGTATGCATAATTAAAAAAGTTATTTAAAAAGTAATCGTAAAAGGGGATCACTTAAAACGCGTTTTCGCCTACCGGCTTCCTCAGTAAGTGTCCTCAGATAGTCTCTGGTGAAAAATATCAGTGAAATGTCTTGTATAGAAGGTCTGTCCTTATATATAGCTTCTTCTTCCTGTTGCAAATGTGTTCGAAATCTTTTCATTACGATGTCTTTCATTTTATTCCTTTACCTAAGCTTCCTACAGCCAAAGAACTGGCGGTTGTATTTGCTAGAGAGATTGTACGAATACATGGGGTTCCGTCTGAAATAGTCTCTGACAGAGGAGCTCAGTTCGTCTCTCGTTTCTGGAGGGATTTCTGTGCGGAGATGGGGGTGCGATTGGTCTTCTCTTCAGCATATCATCCACAAACCGATGGGGCAGCAGAGAGGGCAAATCAGGGTCTCGAGCAGTACATACGTTGCTTTACCACACAACAACAAGACAATTGGTCGGAGTTGTTGCCCTGGGCTGAGTATGCACGTAATAACGCCGTTAACGAGACCACTGGCCACTCGCCACTCTCCTTTTTCTGCTATGGTTTTTTCCCTCCGGCTCTACCGCTTCAGTTTGCTGAACAGGCCATCCCGGCTCTCGATGTACATCTCACACAACTACAGGATATTTGGTGACAGATTCGCGAAAACATGGAGCGCAATGTTGCTGTCCAGAAACGCAAGGCTGACAGGCATAGGTTACAAGCTCTTTCCTACAACGTGGTGGATAGAGTTTGGTTGTCCACTAGGAATGTGAAGTTGTGGGTGCCTTCTATGAAAATTAGGGATGTGCGTTTCGGGTTTCGGAATTTCGGAATTTTCACAAAATTTCCCGATTCGTGTTTTCGGATGAGGCCGAATTTCCGAAAAATTTTAGATCCGAAAAGTTCAGATCCGAAATGTTTTCCGAGCCGAAACGAAATATTTTCGGATTTTTCGAATGGGCTTTAAATGTGTCAAACGAGGAGAACAGATGTTCCGAAAAATGAAAATTTTCCGAAAAACGAAAATTTTCCGAAAAACAAAAATTTTCCGAAAAACAAAAATTTTGTAAAAACGAAAATTTTCTGAAAAACGAAAATTTTTCGAAAAAAAACAAAAGTCGATACAAAAAACGGGCAAAATGTCACGAAAAATACGAAAAATGGTCGATATCCCGAAAAATGTGCAATTCCGAAAAACGAAAATTTCCGAAATTACGAAAAGTCGATACAAAAACCGAGCACAGTGACACGAAAATACGAAAAATGGTCGAAATTCCGAAAAAAAAATGTACCCGAAAAACGGGCTGAACCGAATCGAATCCGAAATTGGTCGAAACGAGCCGAATCGAAAAGTTTAAAAATCCGAAAAATCAAACCGAACCGAAAAAAAAATCGGTGCACAAGCCTAATGAAAATGGCACCTCGGTTTATCGGTCCATACAAGATCATTCGCCGCGTTAACCCTGTGGCTTATGCTCTTGCCCTTCCTAGACATCTTCGCTTGCACAACATCTTGCACACCTCCCTACTGAAGCCTTTGTTGTGTTATAGGTACACGCGGGTCATTCCTCCTCCTCCACCTGTTCAGGTTGATGGAGAGACGGAGTATGAGGTTAGGAAAGTTCTGGATTCTAGGCTGTTCAGGGGTGCTCTGCAGTACCTGGTTAATTGGGTAGGTTTATGGGCCGGAGGACCGGTCCAGGATTCCGGCTTCAAACATGTCTGCCTCTAGGTTGGTCAGTGCGTTCCATGCCTCGCACCCCGATCGCCCTGATGGTCGTCCTGCCACTCGCCCCAGTGGTCGTCCTGCCACTTGTCCTGTTGGTCGTCCGGTGGCCTCCCGTGGAGAGGGGGGTACTGTAACGTTGGGGGCTTCCAGCCTTTCCGGTGTGCTTGAGGGCAGCATGTCTGATGCTGCTCGCTCACCAACACCCGGTTTAAATTGAAACTGGCAGGGAGGTGGCTGCATGAGGTGCGGCTTGAGAGGGGGGCACGGTCTGGTGAAGGTCTTTTAAAAACCAACAGTTCCTTCTAAGCAGTGCCAGATCGTGGTTATCCATACCAGAGCTCCTTGTACCTGAATTCTCTTGTGATTTAACCTGTTATTGACCTTGACTTGTTTTCTGACTATCCTGCCTTCCGTTGCCCTAGACTATTTCCTTGTACTACGCTTCTGCATTGATATCGACCCGGCTATTCCATTTGACTATTCTATACTCTGTATTCCTGATTCTGGCTCGTCCGACTACCCCCGTGTTGCTGACCTGGTTTTGTATTACGACATTGTCTTTGATTAACCCTTTCTGTCTAGCTAGTATACCTGGCCAATTCTAAGGACCAGTTAGGGTTTCTTCTACGGCTACCCTGTTGGTAGCTTTCGGGCTCTGTGGAGTGTTGGGTTTTAAGGACTGCGTGGTGGGTTCCGGGAACCGTGACACGGGGTTTGGCCGACCAGCTAGGCCTGACCTCTGCAAAAACCTTCCAGAACTGCATGGCCCTCGATATGCTACTGGCAGAGAGGGGTGGGGTCTGTAAGATGTTGAAAGGCACAGGAGGCTCCTGTTGTACCTTTATCCCGGATAACACAGGCCCCACTGGTACGGTTACTAAAGCCATTAAACAATTGGAAGACCTGTTTGAGGAACTGAAGAACTCTGGTATTACTGATCCATGGGATCAGTATTTTAGTTGGATGAGCGGCTGGCAGAAGATCCTCACACAAATAGGGATAGTTATCCTGATAGTAATGGTTCTGTTGGCAGTGATTGGATGTTGTGTTTTACCCTGCATTAAAAAAGTTGTAGAAAGAACTGTGGAGTCCATTACCCCTGTTATGCTTAGTCACTTACAGTATGTGGGGAAACTGGGGAGGACATTGGGAACTCTTATGCTAATCTACAGGTTTGTGACCCATTGCAAGACGAGTTGTAGGCCCGAATCTTGACCCACCGGTCTCGACCAAGCCCAAATCCGAATTACAAAGGGGTTTGACTCAATAGGAGTTTTTCGTCTCAAACTTCTGTGAAAATGGGAGATGGCTGGCGAGACTATTAGGGGACCAGATGAAGGCGCAGCTCGTCTCCAAAAGGGACACTTGAGAAATGTGCATTTTTAGGGGGGACTGTTATGGACAATATGTATCTGCTTTAATAATATTCAAAGGCCTAGAAAAATGCTCATTTAAGTAGTTAATATGTCTTTAAGAACTGAATTAATAAAATTGTCTTCTCAGAGAGAATCAAAATGTATCTTGCGTAACTCCGCTGTTTCGACAGAATAGCTAACCACAAAGTCATGAGGAGTCTTATTTCGGTATCAAGTCGGGTGTGGGCCACCTTGCATCCTGGAACAGGACATCCACACACATCCATGATGGAGAAAAACGGCTGACACTTGTCAATGACGCATGATACCTTGACCGTTAGAAATAGCTGATATTTGATTCTTATATAGTTAATAAAATAATCTGTATGTGCACAATTTTATGCTGAAGTTGACTAAAATGTTAAGCTGACTCCCACTCGCTTACGCACCAAACTGCTATAAAACAGGTATCAGAATTTATCAGTAAAAGGAGAACTTGCTGGAACTTGTCCAGAGAGGCTGCATAGACCCATTCGTAATCTGTGTGATTTCTTTAAGTGCGCACTTTGACTTACCTGATTTCATCACCGATTAGAACAGAGACTGGCATCCGAAGGACGGATTTTCATCCATTTCACCTGCTTGAGAGCTTACAATCTAAGAGGAGAGGGGACCCTGCATGAGAGCTTACAACCTAAGAGGAGAGGGGACCCTGCCCCAGAGCTTACAATCTAAGAGGAGAGGGGTAACACACTAGGTGAGGGTTAATAGAGAATATGAAGTAACGGGGCGCATGTGGGCTGTGTGGGAAGATGGAGAAAAATGTACAGTGGGGAGATCATGGAGTGAGCTGATACAGACTTCTTGAAGGACTGCAGAGACGGGGAGAGTCTGATGTTGCGGGGGGTGGGAGTTCCATAGAAAGGGGCAGCTTGGGAGAAGTCCTGAAGGTGAGAATTGGGGGTGAGGGTACGAGAAGCTAATGCTAAGTGGACAGGTCGGGATGTACCTGTCACAGGGGCACCCTGCATGAGCCCTTTATGTGGGATGTTCAGCCCTTTAGGCAGGTTTGCCACTGGCTGCATATACACAGAAACCACAAAAAAGAACAGAACAACAGGATGGGCAGGAGTTAAAGGAGAAAATAGCAGAACACCAAAGGGAACCCTGCATCTGGATACGGTCCTTGATGACCGTCTATCTAGGGAAGGGAACCTCACAAGATATACAGAACAGGAAAGGAGAGGGTTAAAATAGAGAAAAACAAATATATTACAATCCAGCAGCACACACTAGGAGACCCTAACCAGAGACATGGTCCTTAGAATGGCCATCTGTTCTAAGGAATTCAATTCAGATGGGTGATACACTGAATAAGATACAGGACAGGGGGGGGGATAAATCCAGAGACATATCAGGGTTATCCAAAGAGATTCGAAAAGTCACCGCATGTTCGGTGACTTTTCGTTCTCTTCAATTCGGTTCCTTTTGCCGATTGCATTTCGGTGACCCTGCCGTGTATTCAGCAAACACCAGAGGGTCCCCGAATTGCAGGGAAAAGCTGACGCAAACCTGACGAAAACTAACCGAATGCACGCTGAAAACAAGCAAAAACATCTGGATTAACCTTCGAAGGAGCCGAACAGGAGCCGAATCACACAGAGCCGAAGCAGCTGTGACGTAGAGGAGGCAGTGAATAAATTAGAAAAACCATTTGTATGAATCTGGGAAAATGAAACGCTGTTTGCAAAGAAACTACTGAGCGAAAATGTCTGAAATTTTCACAGGAGGTCCAGGGAATGATAATAAAGAGGCTGTTACAAAAAAAATAAGTAAACTGAAAAAAAAAAATTAAAAAAAAATCGGACTTTTAAAAAAAAAATTAAAAAATCTGAAAAATGCTTAAAGTATCCTAAAAAATCTATAAATAAAGAGACTACTGCAGAATTTTATAATGAACGGTTTATTAGATATTGAATTAAAACAGGAATATTTTTAACATTGAAGTCTATGGGATTCTCCTGAATAAACTTGCCGAATGAAACCACCGAATGGCAGGACATTTCGGGAACCTTTCACTGCTGGTTTGTGTTCTCTGAATAGCAGAAGCAGTGCTTTTTCATGGGGATTTCACTGCCCTCGAACAGGGACCGAACAGGCACCGTATGTTCAGGCAATTCGCCAGGATTTGGCGAACTGCCTGCTCTCTGGATAGCCGAATGGTCAGGAAAGGTAACCGAACGCTGATTTTCAGCATTCGGTTACCTTTCTCAAGCAATTCGGATCTCTTTGGATAACCCTGATAGTCAAATACAAAGTCAAAGTCATAAAGCAGAGTGGGTAGTCATACAAACCAGCAATCAGCAACCAAAGAGGGAAGTCAGACAAGCTATAGGTCAGTACACAGAACAGCAATATAAAGAGCAAGAGATCACACAACAGAGTAGTCAAAACATAGAAACATAAAACATAGAAAAATGTCGGCAGATAAGAACCTTTCGGCCCATCTAGTCTGCCCAATTACATGGACACTTTACCTGGATTTATCTTTTGTTTAGGATAGCCTTATGCCTATCCCATGCCTGCTTAAATTCAATTACTGTTTTGGCCTCTACCACTTCAACTGGAAGACTGTTCCATGTATCCACCACCCTCTCAGTAAAATAATGCTTTCTGATGTTACTTTTAAACCTTTGCCCCTCTAATCTAAGACTATGTCCTCTTGTTTTGCTACTTTGTTTCCTTTTAAATATACTCCCTTCCTCTACCTTGTGGATTCCCTTTACGTATTTAAATGTTTCTATCATATCTCCTCTGTCTCGTCTTTTTTCCAAGCTGTACATGTTAAGATCATTAAGCCTTTCCTGGTAACTTTTCTCCTTCAAGCCGTACACCATTTTAGTAGCCCTTCTCTGAACTCTCTCTAAGATGTCTATATCCTTCTGGAGATACGGTCTCCAGTACTGCACACAGTACTCCAAGTGAGGTCTCACCAGTGCTCTGTACAGTGGCATGAGCACTTCCCTTTTCCTACTGCTAATACCTCTCCCTACACAACCAAGCATTCTGCCAGCATTTCCTGCTGCTCTATTACATTGACTACTTACCCTTAGATCCTGTGAAATAATAACCCCTAAATCCCCTTCCTCAGATGTTGAGGTTAGGACTGTATCAAATATTCTATATTCAGCCCTTGGGTTTTTACGTCCCAGGTGCATTATCTTGCACTTATCCACATTAAAACTCAATTGTCACAGCTCCCACCATTTTTTTAGTTTACCTAAATCATTTGTCATTTGGCTGATCCCTCCAGGAACGTCAACCCTGTTGCAAATCTTTGTGTCATCAGCACAAACCAGCACAAACCAGGAAATTGTAGAACAAAAGCATACACCAGACGACCCTTAGGGAGCAATGACCCATGCAAGAGCCCTGAGCAAATTAAGGGCTTGCATACAGGGCTGGACTGGCCTACCGGGATACCGGGCGGAATCCCAATAGAGGCGGCTTCACTTTTGGGGCCGCTGGGGGCCGTTTTTATAATTAAATCCTGTTTAAAACTTTTTCCCCCACGTTGGCCTGCAGGCTGCTAGTAGCGTACTGTGGGGGGGGGGGCGGAGCGTCACGGGGCCCCAGAGACTGACTGGTTGAGAGGGGGGGTGTATGGCCGGGTGTCAGAGCGCAAATGCAGGCAGCCAATAGTGCTGCCCTGCTTGAGTGCACGAGGCACGTGGCAGGCTCAGGCTGCCTGTAAAACATTGTGGCCGGGCTGTAAAGTGGTGAGGAGGAGTCATGAATCCTGAACTGTGCGTCTTCCGGCAGGAGCAGGAAACTGGCCCTGGAGCATATCCCTGTGACAGGCAGCATATCATCACGCCTCCTGCACTATAGGGATTTCTACTGTATGGCAGCACAGGGGTGCAGTAACCCCTGCCTGTTATGTGACCAGAGGCCCCTGCTGATACCGGGAGACAGCCAGGAGGAGGAGCAGCTGAGCTGAGAGAGCTGGAAACAAGAGGCAGGTGAGTATGGGGGAGGGGGAGGTTTGTCCATCTATCTCTGTCCTTCTGTGTGTCCCTTTGTCTGTATTTCTCCCAGTCTTTCTTTCTGAATATGTTTACCTGTTTTGTCATCTGTCATTGAGATTAATCAAATTTTCTTTCTCTATTTCCCCTCATTAACGTTCTCCTGCTCCCTTTTTCTTTTCTCCTCCCCTCTCTTTGTTATTTCTTCTATAGCGTTCTGTCACTTTCACTCTCTACTTTCTAACCCTAATCTGTGCCCTAATATTTTCTAACCCTAATCTGTGTCCCTAATATCTTCTAACCCTAATCTGTGTCCCTAATATCTTCTAACCCTAATCTGTGTCCCTAATATTTTCTAACCCTAATTTGTGCCCCTAATAGCTTCTAACCCTTATCTGTGCACCATATAGCTTCTACCCCTAATCTGTGCCCCTAATATCTTTTACCCCTAATCTGTGCCCCTATTCTGTGCCCCATATAGCTTCTACCCCTAATCTGTGCCCCTAATATCTTCTACCCCAAATCTATGCCCCTAATATCTTTTACCCCTAATCTGTGCCCCTAATAGCTTCGAACACTAATCTATGTCCCTAATATATTCTAACTCTAATCTGTACTAGGGATGAGCCGAACACCCCTGTGTTCGGTTCGACTTCGGTTCGGTTCGACTTCACTTCGTGAAGTGGCAGATTTGTAGGATGTATAGAAACATTTAAAACAAAAGAATGACATTTCAAATTACGGTAAATGGTTTTCCTTTAATCTATTCATAAACAACTGCTTGGGGCGGAAGCCTGTATGAAAAGAGGAGACGTTTTAGGACACGCAGAACAAGTTTAGTGTTTTTTTGGCTAAATTATAGTGAAACTTATGCAGGCTTTGGATGAAAGTAACAATAGGTGCTTTAAAATTGGGCCTTTAGTGTCGGCAACAGTGCCGTCACAACGTAACCCCTCTGTGGTATTATGGAAGAGTGCAGTGGTGGACCCTGCGTTCAAATATTAAAATGATATGAATCTGGTACAGGCGTCAGTGCTCCCAAATATTTTGCCTTTGTTGGCAGCAAGTGCCTTCACACCCCTCTGAGGTATTGTGGAAGAGTGCAGTGGTGGAGGTTTTGGTAATGCAGAAGAGATCCCCGATCTATTCCGTTACATCAGTAGCTATAACAAAACCGGGTTAGCAATGTTTAGGCACTTGTACTGCACTACTGTATATGGTGAGAATCGGCGCACACCAGTAGCAACAGGAAGCAAACAGAACAGGCAGGGAATACACAGAGAGAATAGTCAAATGACAGGCAAAGTCGGCAACAGATCGGATCCTCAGAACAAGCAGGGTCAGTAACAAGTAAACAAACTGATTCGGTAAGCTAGCGATGCGGGAATAAAGACTGAGACACACTGAGCGTGTAGCGACGCACAGCGAAGAGAAGCAAACATTTTGTAGGCTTGAATTCACTCCGCTCTGCCTCACAGCATGTGTACACTACATTATGTTTGCTTCTCACCGCACTGGACAGGAATCCACTAACTAAATTAAAATGTACACACAAAACCGTTTTATTTTCACAAAGCACATGTTATATAGGCAAAAAATAGTTTCTACTGAATCAAATACATCAAAAATTACTGTTAATTTAATAGGAATAGTATAAAAATATTAAAAAAAAAACCCTAATCATATATATTATAGGGACACGGAGCGCTGTGTATAGAGTAGGGATGCATTGATACCACACACAGACATATACAAATATATCAACACGCAGATATATATATACACCCACCCACAGACAATATATACATATACGCACATGGGGGGGTGGAATGTGGACAATCTCAACTAAATGCACCCCCCATTTGGCTGATCCCTCCGGAAGAAATGTTGAACCCGACAGAGCAGAGGATATATATATTATTCTCTGCTCTATCGGGTTCAACATTTCTTCTGGAGGGATCAGCCAAATGGTGGGGGGGCAATTAGTTGCCAAAATGTGTGTGTAACACAAGTCTGGATATATATATCTATAAGAATATAGATATAAATCGTATCTATATATATAATATATCATACCTGCCCTTACCTTCCCCTATAAATTTGCTAAAAATATACACACAAAAAAAACAAACCACTGCCTGAGACTAGGGATGAGCCGAACACACCCATGTTCGGTACGCATTTGACCTCGAACAATTTCAAAAGTTCGAGTTCGAACACGAACCAAACTCCATGCAAGTCAAGGGGACTCAAAAGTTTGGTTTTTAGAGTGCCCTGCAAGAAGGCATATATGCAAGATATTTGACATAAAAGGTGTATGGGGGTCTGGGAATTGCCCTGGGAGATGGGAAACAAGGACAAAAAGTTTAAAAAAAATCATTTTTAAAGGGACAAGGAGTTTTCCATGAAATAAGGGTTAACAACAAAACGAAAAATTCCTTCAAATATTGTGCCTAGGAGGTCCCCATAACCTGCCCGTGAAGTGGCGGATTTGTAGGATGTATAGGAACATTTAAAAAAAAAAAAAGACATTTCAATTTATGGTAAACGGTTTTCCTTTAATCTATTCATAAACAACTGCTTGGGGCGGCAGTCTGTATTAAAAGAGGAGACCTTTTAGGACACACAGAACAAGTTTAGTGATCTTTTTGGCTAAATCATGGTGAAACTTATGCAGGCTTTGGATGAAAGTAACAATAGGTGCTTTAAAATTGGGCCTTTAGTGTCGGCAACAGTACTGTCACACAATAACCCCTCTGTGGTATTGTGGAAGAGTGCAGGGTTGGGTCCTGCGTTCCAAAAAAAATTAAAATGATATAAATCTGGTACAGGCGTCAGTGCACCCAAATATTGTGCCTTTGGTGGCAGCAAGTGCCTTCACACCGTAACCCCTTTGTGGTATTGTGGAAGAATTCAGTGGTGGAGGTTTTGTGAATGCAGAAGACATCCCCGATCTATTCCGTTACGTCAGCATCAGGGGATTGATAGCTGCTGATCCAGGACTGATTCATTTTTATAAATGTCAGCTGGTCTACAGAGTCGGTGATAGACACACTCTTTTGTCTGTGACAAAACCTCCAGCGGCACTGAACGTCCTTTCAGAAAGCACGCTGGATGAAGGGCAACCTAGTAGCTGTATAGCATATTGGTTAAGTTCTGGCCAGTGATCCAATCTCAACGCCCTGTAAGCCAGTGGGTCATCTGCTGGAAAGGTATCCAGGTCTGCCCTTGCCCCTAGGTAATCCTGCACCATACGGTGAAGACGCTGGCAATGGGTGCCTACATTTGACATCCCTGGGCGACGTGGACTAAAAAAATATAAAAAGGCATCAGTCAAGCAGCCCTGGCCTTCACCACTATTCCTCTGATCATCCGCAGCCTCAGAAGCACCTGTGTCATCACTTGGTAACCTACCAGTGCCTGGAAAGGTGTTACACAAGTGTCGCTTTAGAGCATCCTCAAGTTTTTTCATCCTGTGCTCCCTCTGTGCGGGCAGGATGAGCTCTGCAACTTTACCCTTGTATCGTGGATCAAGAAGGCTTGCCAACCGGTAATGATCCCTCTCCTTGATAGCACGAATCCTTGGGTCCTTTACCAGGCTTTTCAGGATAAGGGAGCACATGCAATGTAGGTTGGAGGTGGCATTAGCTTCTGAGTCTTCCTGGTCAATGAGGATGACCCCATCGTGCACTTCCTCCTCCCAGCCACGTACTAGTCCTTGTGTTTCTGGGCACACAAAACCCTCCCTTGAGGAATCCCCACCTTCAATGCACCTACTACTTAATCATTCCTCCTCCTCCTCATCCTCCTCCTGTCTGATCTGAGGAGGACCCGCTGGAATGCTGTCTGCGGAAAGACTGGGGCCTTGAGAGCTAGGGAAGGCCTACACTTCCTCCCGATGCTCTGCCTCTAGAGCTACATCTATAATTCTCCCCAGAGTGCGCTCCAGCAGGAAAACTAAAGGAATTGTGTCACTGATGCATGCACTGTCCCTGCTCACCATCTTCATTGCCTCCTCAAATGGTGACAGTACAGTGCATGCATCCTTGATCATCAGCCACTGCGGAGGGGGGGACAAGTTGACCTGAGCCTGTCCTTGTGCCATACTCACACAGGTACTCATTGATGGCCCTCTGCTGCTTGTGCAGATGCTGCAGCATTGCTAATGTCGAGTTCCACCTGGTGGGCATGTCACAGATCAGACGGTTTGTGGGAAGGTGGAATTTTCTTTGAATTTCTGCCAGGCGAACACTTGCTGGGAATGACTGTCTGAAGTGGCTGCAGACTTTTCTGGCCTGGCTGAGAAGCTCTGCCAGCCCTGGGTACCTGGTTAGGAAACGCTGTACCACCAGATTTAGGACATGTGCTAGGCATGGTACATGCGTTAACTTACCCTGGCATAGGGCGGAGAGAAGGTTGCTGCCATTATAACAGACGACCATTCCCAGCTCAAGCTGGCGTGGTGTTAACCATCTCTGCACCTGCCCCTGCAGAGCTGACAGAATTTCTGGCCCGGTGTGGCTCCTGTCCCCTAAACAAACCAGCTCAAGCACAGTATGGCATATTTTTGCTTGAGCCATTGCGTAGTCCCTGTCACACGTCGGTTTAACTGCCACTTCGCCGGAGACACAGAAGGAGGAGGAAGAGGGAGAGGTGGTGGTGGAGCAGAGAGACCTCATACAAGCAGCTTTCTGGAGGCGTGGTGGATGAACAAGCTCCAGCACAGAGCCCCGTCTTGGATCCCTCCCAGCTGGAATCAGAGTTACCCAGTGTGCCATGAAGGAAATGTAACAGCCCTGTCCATGCTTGCTGGACCAAGTGTCTAAAGTCACATGCACCTTGCTGCTGACTGCGTTTCCCAATGACTCCATAACATTGTCTTCCACCGGCTGGTATAGTGCTGGAATGGCCTTCCGTGAAACTTAATGGCGTTTTGGAACCTGCCACTGTGGTACAGCACATTCAGAAAAGTCACGGAAGGAAGCAGAGTCCACCTGTAATGCGAGTAATTTTGCTAAACTGGCATTTAGACGCTGTGCTTGGGGATGGTTGGGACTATATTTTTTCTTATGCTGCAGCAACTGGGGCAATGTAATCTGACTGAGTAAATCTTCAGATGATGGGATGCTGTCACATTGTGAGGAAGGACCTGGTACATCCACTACTGTAGCATCATCCCTGTCAGTGGAGTTTGGAGTCAATGACATGGCAGGACATATAGTGGGGGTAGAGACAGGTGAGGAGGACCTATGCAAAGTTTTGCGCCAACGGGATGCGTGGCAGGTGGTCATACGTCGCCTCAAGCACGTGGTACCCAAGCGTCCGGTGCCTTTCCCACGCTTGAGCCTCATCTGACATATATTACAAATAGCAACGGTGCGGTCTGCTGCACATTTCTTAAAGAACTCCCAGACAGCAGAGTTCCTGGATGTGTGCTTTGAGACAACAGCGCTCTGCACCTCAGCAGCTCTGACATCTGATGCCTTGGACTGGCTAGTGCTATGTTGGTCATAGAGGATGTTGTGCCTCGTGTTTGTTGTGCCTCCTCCTCCTCACTTGACTCCTCTGTTCGATCAGGCACCCAGGTGGAGTCAGTGACCTCATCATCATTGTCATCACCCCCTATCTCCTCGTCACTGGAGCCAACTTGGCAGTATGCTGCAGGTGCTGGGGCAACATGAGTGCCAGTTATTTGTGTGTCATCACTGGCACCCCCTTCCTCTAGGTTGATTATACTCCCATCCTCAACCTCAGAGATTGAATCAGAGCACTGTAGTTGCTGCGCATCCTCAAGCAGCAGGTCACTGTCATTGTAGTCAAACAATTCAGCTGACTCCTCCGTGTGTGATAGTGAGGCTACAGCAAGAGTAGCTGTGGACATGGAGGCTGCATTAGATGCTTTGGCAGCTGAGGTGGACTGTAAAGCACTACAAGTCTGGCTGGCAGAGGACTGGGAGGATGAGGATGGCCTGGTTAGCCAATCCACCAAATCCTCTGTTGCTGCTGCTTAAGACGACCAGCACCAGTTAGAAAGGACAAGCGTGCTCCTGCAGAGGATTCACCACATCCACGATGACCAGAGGCACAGCCTCCCATCACAGAGGCTGCTTGCCCTCTTATCTGTGCCTGGGAGCGTCTGCCTGTCCTTTTTGGTCTTTCTGACATGGTGAGTGATATATAGATTAAAGATATACAGAACTCTGATTCAACTCGGTTATAAAAATTGGAGATATGCTGCAGAACTCTGATTCAACTCTGGTATAAAGATTAAAGATTTCCAGAACTCTGGTATAACTCAGTGAGACACCCTGATAGCTGGCAGCCAGTGACAAGACACAGATTAAAATTCCCAGAAACCTCCTATAAATCAGTGAGCCCACCTGATGGGTGGCAGTGACAAGACACAAATTACAATTCCCAGAAACCACCTACAAGTCAGTGAGACCCCCTGATATGACCCCCTGATAGCTGGCAACAGTGACAAGACACAGATTACAATTCCCAGAAACCTCCTATAAACCAGTGAGACCCCCTGATGGGCGGCAGTGAGAACACACAGATTACAACAATTCCCAGATATTTTGTAGAAATGAGACCCCCAAAATAGTTGGTGGCAGTGAGAACACAAAGATTAGAACAATTCCTAGAAATTTTGTAGAAATGAGACCCCCCCCAATAGCTGGTGGCAGACTGGCAGTGAGAACACACACTAACACAACAATCTCCTCTCAAAAAACATGTGCTGAAGCGTTGTGTGAAGCCTTATAGTGTGCTGTGGGAAAATTTGCCCAATCAGGACTCTGAGCCGTGATTGGCATAGTCTTGAACCTGTCTTGCACCTGACCTGTGGTCAGGTGCAAGGCTGTAGCCAATTACAAGCTTCAGGCCAGTGGAAAAGTGCATTGTGGTCCAGTGTGGTGCATTGTGGGCAAACATGCCGCGAACATGCGATGTTCGAATCGAACTCCGAACCGATCGAACCGAACAGCTCATGCCTACCGGAGACCCCGCGCAGCCCACATGCCACCCCCTCTACCTGGCTGAATGTATCGAATATATATAATTAAATACATTCAGCCAGGTAGAGAAAGAAAAAAAAAAGTTTTATTTTATGTTCCCGAGGACATTTAAAAATGTCCTTAGATTTTTTTTTTTTAGAAATGTGTCGCCTTACCTTATGCAACAGTTAGCCCCTGCTTGGGCCATCGTGGTGGCTTGGAACATGGGGTGAAGCCCTTAAGGTAGGTGAGTTACTGACTGGACACAAGGACACACTAATTTCTCCAATACCAAGGAGCACAAAAAAACAGAACTGAATTGCCACTAAGCTCCAAAGGTTTCAAGACCGACAGACCACTTAGGACACGCTCAGAAACACAATGATTTGCCTGACAATCCGTGAATTGAGCAGGCTGTAGGGCAGTCAACAGACAGACTTGGCGATACGGGAACTGGACTCCACATAAGGGCTTTGCAGGAACCAGACAGAAACTTCGAAAATGAGGGCCAGGGAGAAAACTGAAGGTATCCCTATGCAGGGGAATAATCCTGATCTAGAAAACCCTCACAAGGATATAACAGATCAAGATGGACAAGAAGGGCAGGGGTGAACAAGACAGACTGAGGAGGTCCTTTTAATGGCCTCAGAGACTATACTAAACTAGGACAACAAAATACATGAAACATATAAGAATGGTCATTCAGGCAAGGTTGGCAACAGATCAGCATACAGAGTACCAGGAGTGGGCAGAAGGGATCGTCAGGAAACACAGCTGAGGTCAAAACCAGAATACCATGAGACAGAAATGCTTTGCATCAACACAGGGACCACGAACTAGACAGAACCACCATGAAACTCCACAAAACGTCAATGAGGCTCTGTGCTGCTGGGATATTTATAGGGAGTGGGTCTGTGTGATTGGGCCATGTGAACCCAGACCAGGAGATCACATCAGAACCCCAGAACAGCCCCAGACAGCACAGCCAAACACACCACAGGGAAATACAGACTTGGAAGCCCTTCACCACCAGGGGGCGCAGCCAAAACCAGGGAAAATGTAACACCTTAGCCTGGTGGTCCGTGGGGGGCTCCTTGGATCCTGGTTGTGGGGGGGGCTGCCGTGGCTGCAGGTGCAGCGGCTCCCTCCCTACGCCACTATGCTAGCCCGCACAGACGCAGCTCTGTCATCTGGCGGCCGCATGCTCCTCAAGGGGATCCTTGGGAGGCCCCAGCAGGCTGCCCTCTACAGTGCTTGATTAGAGGGCCTCGTCTGCCTGATGTTTTAGTAACAAGAATGTTTTATCCCAATGTTAAAAATATTCCAGGCTTATCTAATAAACTGTTGCTTATAATATTCTGCAGTAAAGAGTTTCTCTATATCTCGATTTTTTTGTATTTTTAAAGAATTTTTTATACTTTAAAAGAAAAAGAGAAAAAAAAGAAAAAGAAAAAAAATTAAAAAAAAAATTGAACTTTTGCCCAACGTCCCATAAAAGTTCGAAGTTCGGGAACTTTCGAACAGCCGATGTTCGATTCGAACTCCGAACAGATCCGAACCGAACACTAATCCCTAATCTGTACCCTAACAGTTTCTAACCCTAATCTATGCCCCTAATATCTTCTAAACCTAATCTGTGCCCCTAATACCTTCTAACCCTTATCTGTGCCTCTAATATCTTCTAACCCTAATCTGTGCCCCTAACAGCTTCTAACCCTAATCTATGCCCCATATATCTTCTAAACCTAATCTGTGCCCCTAATACCTTCTAACCCTAATCTGTGCCCCAAATATCTTCTAACCCTAATCTGTGCCCCTAATATCTTCTAACCCTAATCTGTGCCCCTAACAGCTTCTAACCCTAATTTGTGCCCCTAATATCTTCTAACACTAATTTGTGCCCCTAATAGCTTCTAACCCTAAACCTACCCCTAATCTGTTCCCCTAATAGCTTCTAACCCTAATATGTACTCCTAATATCTTCTAACCCTAATATGTGCCCCTAATAGCTTCTAACCCTAACCCTAATCTGTTCCCCTAATAGTTTCTAACCCTAATCTGTTCCCCTAATAGCTTCTAACCCTAATCTGTGCACCTAATAGTTTCTAACCCTAATCTGTGCCCCTAATAACTTCTAACCCTAAACCTACCCCTAATCTGTTCCCCTAATAGCTTCTAACCCTAATATGTACTCCTAATATCTTCTAACCCTAATATGTGCCCCTAATAGCTTCTAACCCTAACCCTAATCTGTTCCCCTAATAGTTTCCAACCCTAATCTGTTCCCCTAATAGCTTCTAACCCTAATCTGTGCACCTAATAGTTTCTAACCCTAATCTGTTACCCTAATAGCTTCTAACTCTAATCTGTGCCCCTAATAGCTTCTAACCCTAAACCTACCCCTAATCTGTTCCCCTAATAGCTTCTAACCCTAATATGTACTCCTAATATCTTCTAACCCTAATATGTGCCCCTAATAGCTTCTAACCCTAACCCTAATCTGTTCCCCTAATAGTTTCTAACCCTAATCTGTTCCCCTAATAGCTTCTAACCCTAATCTGTGCACCTAATAGTTTCTAACCCTAATCTGTGCCCCTATAGCTTCTAACACTAATCTGTGCACCTAATAGTTTCTAACCCTAATCTGTACCCCTAATACCTTCTAACCCTAATCTGTGCCCCTAATGCCTTCTAATCCTAATCTGTTCCCCTAATATCTTCTAACCCTAATCTGTTCCCCTAATAGCTTCTAACCCTAAACTGTGCCCCTAATAGTTTCTAACCCTAATCTGTGCCCCTAATAGTTTCTAACCCTAATCTGTTCCCCTAAATTTCTAACCCTAATCTGTGCCCCCTAATACCTTCTAACCCGAATCTGTGCCCCTAGTAGTTTCTAACCCTAATCTGTGCCCCTAATAGTTTCTAACCCTAATCTGTTCCCCTAAATTTCTAACCCTAATCTGTGCCCCCTAATACCTTCTAACCCGAATCTGTGCCCCTAGTAGTTTCTAACCCTAATCTGTGCCCCTAATAGCTTCTACCCCTAATCTGTGCCCCTAATAGCTGCTACCCCTAGTCTGTGCCCCTAATATCTTCTACCCCTAATCTGTGCCCCTAATATCTTCGACTCCTAATCTGTGTCCCTCATAGTTTCTAACCCTAATCTGTGCCCCCTAATACCTTCTAACCCTAATTTGTGCCCCTAATACCTTCTAACCCTAATCTGTGCCCCTAATAGTTTCTACCCCTAATCTGTGCCCCTAATAGCTTCTAACCCTAATCTGTTCCCCTAATAGCTTCTAACCCTAATTTGTGCCCCTAATAGTTTCTAACCCTAATCTGTGTCCCAAATAGCTTCTAACCCTAATCTGTGCCCCTAATAGTTTCTAACACTAATCTGTGCCCCTAATAACTTCTAACCCAAATCTGTGCCCCTAATAGCTTCTAACCCTAATCTGTCCCCCTAATAGCTTCTAACACTAATCTGTTCCCCTAATAGCTTCTAACCCTAATCTGTGCCCCTAATATTTTATAACTCTAATCTGTGCCCCTAATGGCTTCTAACCCTAATCTGTGCCCCTAATAGTTTCTAACCCTAATCTGTGCCCCTAATAGCTTCTACCCCTAATCTGTGCCCATATATTTTATAACTCTAATCTGTGCCCCTAATAGCTTCTAACCCTAATAACTTCTAACCCTAATCTGTGCCCCTAATAGCTTCTAACCCTAATCTGTGCCCTAATATCTTCTAACCCTAATCTGTTGCCCAGTGGCATAGAGTGGGGGGGGCTGGGGCCCCGGGCGTAGTTTTGTTAGGGACGCATAATTTCAAAAGAAATTTGCGCCCCTAAAACTTGAGGCCCGGACTGACCCAAGGGCCCGCGGGTTGAAGGGACCCAGATGCCGGGCAGCGGGAGTGCCTGCCCGGTCCTGAACAGTGAGTCCATTCGTGTTGAAGGGGAGGCGGCTGCGTGCAGGCGCAGCCGGTCACGTGGTCCGGCTAATCAGGTGGTACTGAGTCTCTGTACCACCTGACTGGCCGGACCGCGTGACCTGCCCACGCACACAGCCGCCTCCCCTTCAATACGGATGGACTCACACGCTGTTCAGGACCGGGCAGGCACTCCCGCTGCTCGGCATCTGGGTCCCCTCAACCCCTGCTGGATCCGGAGCTGGGGCAAGTATCCATGTGAGAGCTGGCTGCCGCTGGGGCAATATCCAGGTGAGAGCTGGGGCAAATCCATGAGCTGGGGGCAAATCCATGAGCTGGGGCAAATCCATGAGCTGGGGCAAATCCATGTGTGAGCTGGGGCATATCCATGAGCTGGGGGCAAATCCATGAGCTGGGGGCAAATCCATGAGCTGGGCAAATCCATGAGCTGGGGCAAATCCATGTGTGAGCGGGGGCAAATCCATGAGCTGGGGCAAATCCATGAGCTGGGGCAAATCCATGAGCTGGGGGCAAATCCATGAGCTGGGGCATATCCATGAGCTGGGGCATATCATGTGTGAGCTGGGGCATATCCATGTGTGAGCTGGGGCATATGCATGTGTGAGCTGGGGCAATATCCATGTGTGAGCTGGGGCAATATCCATGTGTGAGCTGGGGCAATATCCATGGGAGAGCTGGGGCAATATCCATGTGTGAGCTGGGGCATATCCATGAGCTGGGGGCAAATCCATGAGCTGGGGCAAATCCATGAGCTGGGGCAAATCCATGTGTGAGCTGGGGCATATCCATGAGCTGGGGGCAAATCCATGAGCTGGGGGCAAATCCATGAGCTGGGGCAAATCCATGTGTGAGCTGGGGCATATCCATGTGTGAGCGGGGCAAATCCATGAGCTGGGGCAAATCCATGAGCTGGGGCAAATCCATGAGCTGGGGGCAAATCCATGAGCTGGGGCATATCCATGAGCTGGGGCATATCATGTGTGAGCTGGGGCATATCCATGTGTGAGCTGGGGCATATCCATGTGTGAGCTGGGGCAATATCCATGTGTGAGCTGGGGCAATATCCATGTCTGAGCTGGGGCAATATCCATGGGAGAGCTGGGGCAATATCCATGGGAGAGCTGGGGCAATATCCATGTGTGAGCTGGGGCAATATCCATGTGTGAGCTGGGGCAATATCCATGTGTGAGCTGGGGCAATATCCATGTGTGAGCTGGGGCATATCCATGTGTGAGCTGGGGCAATATCCATGTGTGAGCTGGGGCAATATCCATGTGTGAGCTGGGGCAAATCCATGTGTGAGCTGCGGCATATCCATGTGAGAGCTGGGGCAATATCCATGTGTGAGCTGGGGCAATATCCATGTGTGAGCTGGGGGCAATATCCATATCCATGTGTGAGCTGGCTGGGGCAATATTCATGTGAGAGCTGGCGGCAATATTCATGTGTGAGCTGGGGCAATATTCATCATGTGTGAGCTGGGGCAATATCCATGTGAGAGCTGGCTGGGGCAATATTCATGTGTGAGCTGGGGCAATATTCATGTGTGAGCTGGGGCAATATTCATCATGTGTGAGCTGGGGCAATATTCATGTGTGAGCTGGCTGGGGCAATATTCATGTGTGAGCTGGCTGGGGCAATATTCATGTGTGAGCTGGGGCAATATCGATAACGTGTCCACAGGTTGGGGGGGGCGCACAATTCTTGGCTGGCCCCGGGCGCTGACAACCCACGCTACGCCACTGCTGTTGCCCTAATAGCTTCTACCCCTTATCTGTGCCCCATATATTTTATAACTCTAATCTGTGCCCCTAATAGCTCCTAACCCTAAAAACGTCTAAACCTAATCTGTGCCCCAATAGCTTCTAACCCAAACCTGTACCCGTAATAGATTCTAACCCTAATCTGTGCCCCTAATAGTTTCTAATCCTAATCTGTGCCCCTTATAGCTTCTAACCCTAATATGTCCCCCTAATAGCGTCTAACACTAATCTGTGCCCCTAATAGCTTCTAACCCTAATCTGTTCCCCTAATAGCTTCTACCCCTAATCTTTGCCCCTAATATCTTCTAACCCTAATCTGTACCCTAATATCTTCTAACCCTAATCTGTTCCCCTAATAGTTTATATCCCTAGTCTGTGCCCTAATATCTTCTAACCCTAATCTGTGCCCCATATAGCATCTACCCCTAATCTGTGCCCCTAATATCTTCTACCCCTAATCTGTGTCCCTAGTAGCTTCTAACCCTAATCTGTACCCCTAATAGTTTCTAACACTAATTTGTGCCCCTAATAGTTTCTAAAACTAATCTGTGCCCCTAATATCTTCTAACTCTAATCTGTGCCCTAATATCTTCTAACCCTAATCTGTACCCCTATTATCTTCTAACCCTAATCTGTGCCCCTAATAGCTTCTACCCCTAATAGCTTCTACCCCTAATCTGTGTCCCTAATGGCATCTAACCGTAATCTGTGCCCCTAATATCTTCTAACTCTAATCTGTAACCCTAATAGCTTCTAACCCTAATCGGTGCCCCTAATATCTTCTAACAAATGCTTATGCCAGCCATTGAATACGGAGATGTAGTGTATGCAGCCGCCCCACAAACACACCTCCAGAAACTTACTACATTGTATAACTCATTCTGTCGCTTGGTGCTACAATGTAACTACATGACACACCATTGTAACATGTTAAAAGAACTAAACTGGCCGTCACTGGACTCTAGACGCACCCTTCACCTTTCCAACCTGGTGTTTAAGAGCTTTTCTGGGAAGCTACCACCCTACCTGAATATGCTGCTTCCCCCAGCAGCTCCCTCATCCTATAACCTCCGATCCAGGACCAGCACCTTACTTGCAATACCACAATACAAAAAGAAAGTGGCTCGATCCTCATTTTCCTACAGAGCACCACAAATATGGAATAACCTCCCAGACACCATCACATCTTCCCCCAGTCTAAAGTCCCTTAAGACTTCCCTATTAACATACCTCAATACGGAATGCACCTGTAAACATGTAACATAATGACTATATACAGAATGCACCTGTAAACATGTAACACAGTGACTATATACAGAATGCTCCTGTAAACATGTAACACAGTGACTATATACAGAATGCACCTGTAAACATGTAACACAGTGACTATATACAGAATGCGCCTGTAAACATGTAACACAGTGACTATATACAGAATGCGCCTGTAAACATGTAACACAGTGACTATATACAGAATGCGGCTGTAAACATGTAACACAGTGACTATATACAGAATGCGCCTGTAAACATGTAACACAGTGACTATATACAGAATGCGCCTGTAAACATGTAACACAGTGACTATATACAGAATGCGTCTGTAAACATGTAACACAGTGACTATATACAGAATGCACCTGTAAACATGTAACAGTGACTATATACAGAATGCTCCTGTAAACATGTAACACAGTGACTATATACAGAATGCACCTGTAAACATGTAACATAATGACTATATACAAAATGCACCTGTAAACATGTAACATAATGACTTTATTTCCTCCATATTTATTTTTCTGTTAATCTGTGTATTTGGTCTTGTGTTAATATCTTGCATTTTACTATTTTGTATTTCTGTAGCCACTCAATGTTCTCGAACCCAGGACATACTTGAAAGCGAGAGAAATCTCAATGTATCCTTCCTGGTAAAATCCTTTATAAATAAATAAATAACCTAATTTCTAAACAAGTCACATTCCTATGAGTTTTATTGCTGTGCAGCTCTGTAATACAGTAATGTGCGGTGTGTATATGTGTATTACAGAGCTCCACAGCAATAAAACGCACAGTAATGTGCTGTGTTTATGAGCGTATCACAGAGCTCCACAGCAATAAAACTCACAGTAATGTGCTGTGTGTATGAATTTGAGTTTTATTGCTGTGGAGCTCTGTGATACGCTCATACACACCACACATTACTGTGAGTTTTATTACTGTGGAGCTCTGTGACACGCTCATATACACTGCACATTACTAACAGGGTTATTCAGAGAGCGGTGAAAAGCACGAGAAAGGCTTGAGAATGGAAAATTCTAGGTCAAAATAGCCGATTTGGAAAGTGAGATGAATGGGAGAATTTTCTGGCTTGGATATTTTGACCTAGAATTTTCTGTGTTCCAGTCATTCTCCTGCTTTTCACCTCTCTTTGAATAACCCTGTAAGAGTTTTATTACTGTGGAGCTCTGTGATACAGTAATGAGCGGTGTGTATATGTGTATTACAGAGCTCCACAGTAATAAAACTCTTACAGGGTTATTCAAAGAGTGGTGAAAAGCAGGAGAATGACTGGAGAATGGAAAATTCTAGGTCAAAATAGCCAAACCCGAAAATTTTCCCATTCATCTCACTTTCCAAATCGGCAATTTTGATCTAGAATTTTCCATTCTCAAGTCATTCTCCTGCTTTTCACCGCTCTCTGAATAACCCTGATAGTAATGTGCTGTGTGTATGAGCGTATCACAGAGCTCCACAGCAGTAAAACTCACACTCATAAACACAGCACATTACTGTGAATTTTATTGCTGTGGAGCTCTAATACAGTAATGTGCTGTGTGTATGAGAGCTCCACAGCAATTAAAACTCACAGTAATCTCCCCCATATGGAATTCCTGGCCACTGAGGAGTCCCAGCCATTTCTGATGTCATCACTTCCATGCATGATGATGTCAGTGGGCGGGAACTGGTCCCACAAGCAGTTGACATCCTAGATGTTGGCCCCCTGCGGGAGAAGTCTGCGATCGGCGCCAGAGGGGCACCGAGTCCCGGAACTGCACTGATGGGTTGTAGACGTCCTCTGCAATTCTGTGGAGGAGCGTCTGCCCTGCCAATATGTGCCGGTACCGAGTACCGGTGGAAAAAAGACCTGGATATCAGTATATCGGCAATATAGAGCTGGTCTAAAAAATATTTACAGGGCTGCTTTTTATTCCCAATCCGGCCCTGCTTGCATATTTATAGTTGAAGGACAGAGCAGGCCAGGCAGATCATGTGACCTCAGGCCAGACCGGCAGCAGGGGAATCCAGGAGCTGAGAGGGAGGAATGGAAAAGCCCAGAAAAGTAAGAGCTGGACTGGATTACTCTCACCAGCAGGGGGCAGGGGTGAAAATGTGACAGTACCTGCTAATAAGGGAGGAGATGTAGGCAGCGGTGCGGTTATGGAGGAGATGTAGGCAGCGGCGCGGTTATGGAGAGTTTTGTATGTGACCAATATAATGAATTGGATTCTAAAGGAATCAGGAGCCAGTGTAGAGATTGGCAAAGGGGTGAGAGGTGTGGAGTGTATGAGACTGGCACAGGTGTTCATAACAGACTTCAGAGGACGAATCCGGAAATGGGTGCAGGAATGTTGGCTTTAGAGGGAGGGAAGAGGAGAAGTTCCGTTTTAGAGAGGTTAAGCTTTAGGAAAAGGGAAGTCATCCAGTGATACAGGTCACAGTCACTAACTAGGCTTTCAACTCACATAATATAAAGCCTCTGTGTCTTTTGGGATAATTACCAGATTCCTTCATTTTATTGACGGGGGAACAGGGCAGGCGCTGCCGCTAGGTGGCCGCCTAGAGCGCAGTCCCACCTAGGGCGCAGCCGGCCCCTACCCTACCACTGAAATTCTCGCAGGGGTGGACTGACCACTCGGTCCATTTGGGCATCGTCAGGGGGCCCGGCACTACACATGCAGCCGGTAACGAGTGACCAGTCCGCCCCTGAACATCCATTGGCTGGTTCAGTGGGTTTTCTGTGTGGCGGCGCTGCAATGTAGCTAGCCTACCACACTTGACGCCGCCCCCTCTCGCGTTACTGGCGAGATTCACGTTGGCGGGTCACATGACCCACCAACGTGACCTCCTCAGATCGTCCAGAGTCCAGAAGAGGAGGCAACTGCGTGGAGGAGCAGCAGAGCCAGCCTGGAGGAGCAGCAGGCGCAGAGGCCCATCGGGTGAGTGGCGACTGGGGAGGCGGGGGGTCTGCCTGTCTGCCTATAAAAATAAATAAAATGGGGACCTGCCTATGAAAAAAAGTGGACCTGCCTATCAAAAAATGGGGACCTGCATATAGAAAAAAGTGGACCTGCCCATAAAAATAAAAAAAATGGTGACCTGCCTATGAAAAAATGGGGACCTGCCTATAAAAAAAGTGGACCCGCCTATAAAAAAATAAAAAAAATGGGGACCTGCCTTTGAAAAAATGTGTAACTGCATATAAAAATAAATAAATGGGGACTTGCCTATAAAAAAACAGGACCTACGTAAAAAGAATGGGGGTGTGTGTAATGATGAATGGGACTGGCTGGGGGTGTCAACAACGCTGTGAAGCTCTGTGATACGCTCATACACACTGCACATTACTGTGAGTTTTATTGCTGTGGAGCTCTGTGAGACGCTCATACACAAAGTACATTACTGTGAGTTTTATTGATGTGGAGCTCTGTGATGCGCTCATACACACTGCACATTACTTTGAGTTTTATTACTACATATCCCCGGGGTGTAGAGGATATATGGTTATCTATTTAAACATATGGCTGTGTGTGTAAATGCATGTATTTGTCTTTAAACAGGCTGCTGTGCGTAAAATTCTGCGCCTGTGTACTTGTCGCAGCACGTTGTTGCCCTGCACCCAAAAGGCTGGTATTGCTCCTAGAATTGCCACAATATTTGCTGCCTGCACTGCACAAAGTAAAAATGATGAGGGGCGTCTTGGCAGCATCGTGAGGTACAGGTAGGAGACGGGGGGTATTGTTGCGGGGCAGCAAGAGGTTAAATGGGCACTCTACTCAAATTTTACCCCTTTTTTCCCTTTAACCTCGTGCTGAGCGCATCCTCTGGTTTCATGTTTGTGTGCAGAGAATGTGCTTATCATGTCACTGAAGTCCTGCAACTCAGTGCCATTTCTTTGTTGACGCAGTTGTGGCCGACCACCTGTGCCTATGATGTCAGTCACCGCTGTAGCGCGGGAAGGAGGTACAAGGGAGTACAGACACAGGACATATCCCACTCCACAGACAGCTTTTCCCCCTGAGCCGTGCGTACCCCTTTCTGTTGACCAGAATCTGGTCACGCTGTACAGGGCCAACTGGGGGTACATTGCAAGTGTGACGCCTCTGAGTCCTGCGGTACGACTTGTATGGCCGTATCAGTTGCTTCTATCCTAAGGGAGAGAAGCAGCTGATGCAGCCATACAACTTGGACTGCAGAACCCAGCGGCCGTCCCCCTGGGTGCTGATCAGGAAGTGGCACTCGAGCCCCTGCCCACCTTGGACAACCGACTATCCTTGTCTGCCGAGAGGCATCACCGTATTGGCCCAAATGGCTCTGACCCGGCATACATTTTTACTTCAAGAAACTTAATATGTGCAAAGAGTAACAAATACAAGAATATAAATAAAAAATAATTTGTGCTGCTTTTAATTTTTTTTGGGGGTTTGGGGCGCAAGTAGCTGGTCTTGCCTAGGGCGCAAAACGGTCTAGCACCGGCCCTGATGGGGAATCATAATTATAGTAAAGACACCCAGGCGAATATTATCCCACCCCTATAACCTGGGAATTTCCCTCTTTCCTCAGACTGCCAGGAATAAGGTATGGTTTCACAGTTTAGTGCTTCGTGCTTTAATGGGATTGTGACGGCTTCTTTATGACTAACATTCACGTAAAATTACGATATTACCTTTTCCCCTGGGCCTCCTGCGAGTCCGGTCTCTCCTGGCAAACCAACTGGACCCTACAAGAAAAAGTATTATCAGAAAGAGGGGAAACTGCAGTCCCATATAGAAAGTCAACATGTTTAGGACACATTCTGCGGAAAGCCCACAAAGTGCAGACTATACATTGTAATTGAATACACTATATTGACAATACAAGATGTTTGATCTGCGTAAAGGATCAACTTTACAATGTCAACACTTATCTGTAAAAAGATTGTTGACCCTAATCCATACACACACACAGGGGTCTATTCACTAAGCACAGAAAGTTCGGTGCTCGTCAGCGAGTCCATTTCGTCATCAGTATAGTGAGCTCACTATTCACGGATTGGTCACTAGCTCGCCGAGAAGCACTGAACTGAAAAATTAAATAATCCTTATAGATTTTTAATTTCATTTCAATAAAATGCATTAAAATATGTCTAAATAATAAAAGGTCCTTTAAAACAGAAAAGGGTCTGTTACAGAATAACAAATTCCATCTAAAACACAAAAAGTCTTTAAAAACATTTCTTTTTCAGCAAAAATCCTTTTTTATTTAACACTGAAACCCATGAGATTCGCCTATTTAAACCTGTCGAACGGAGACACCATAAACCATGGAATTTCACCAGGGTTTCAGCGTTCTGTGAATAGACTAACCATTACCTCTTTATGGACGTCAAGAAATCCCTCAAAATCCATCTCTTCAGATTAGCCAATCACATCACTGACACAACTCCTCCCTCTGCTCACACATGATTGAAGCTGCTTCTATGGCCCCACCATTCACAAACCACTGGCACTAATGATTCTGCCATCCAGTAAAACACCCCTCGTCTTCCTCAACCCCAATCCCTCTAGACTGTACATCCTATGAGGAGGGCACTCTACACCTCTAGACTGTAAACTCCTATGAGCAGGGCCTGTGGCAGATTAGATCTGTATTTCTAGCTATATAAGGGTCTGCCTGTGTATATGTGTCTATGTGCCTGTTTATACCTATTTCCTCCATATAGAGTCATATTCATATTTGTGTCTGATCATTTGGGAAGGATATAACACGTAACTGTAAAATGGAATGTATTTTGTGCACTGACATATCGTGTAGCCTATTTGTCACAGAGAGATGGGTATGCCTACCTGTGTCTAGCTATCGGTATATCTACCGCAATATGTATTATATAGGCATATTTATAAATATGCATATCTTTAGATTCCAGGCCATTTGGCGCAGCTGGCCTCAGAAATCAATGGCTGCATTTCCAGTCTGCTGGAGGAAACAATTAAGCAGGTTTGTGACAATTGTCTCTGGAGTCATCAAAGGTGTGAATTAAAGATAACACCTCTTTGGGGTCTACCCAGCAGGCAGAAAGAGCAATTTCTCCTGGCAGGGGAAAGGCCCAGACAGAGCGGCATCTCAACCGCATATCAAAGAAGCAATCACATTCTCTGATCACAGAAGGTGGTCTTTGGGAGATGATTGATAGCCCAGGGAATTAAGAGTAACGACAAGCCTACTGAGCATGCTCCAGAGAGGGGAACTCTGGGATATGTAGTGCATGAGGCTGGGCCATTTGCGGGTGGGGGTTGGAAGGACCAGGAAGTGTATAAATTCCGAAAACTGGCCATGTGCTTTGGCTGATCACTTGGGGTACATTCGAAAGATGACTGATCGGTCCATGTTCCTATCTCCAGGCCCCGGGAGTCGCCGACGCTAGCTTACTGATTAGCTTATTGTAAGTAACGCTCTGTGCTTAACCACTTTTCTTTTATTTGCTGTGTAGTGTGTAATTAATTGATTTATTCTAGTTATAATTTTTCCTGTAACAATGCACTGTGATTTTTCTATATCATAAATAAACAAAACGTATTTAAGTTTCTGCCTCTGGCCAGGGCCGGATTAACATAGGGGCAGATGGAGCAGCAGCTCCAGGCCTATGCCCCAGAATAGGCCCAGAGAAAAGATAAATTTGTCTGCATTGATAGGCATTTTGAGCTATATATCTCCAGCTTCATAGCAGCTACAGGGTCATGTCAGGTATCACCGGAAAGGCCAGAGCATGACCTTTCCAATGATTTCAAACATGACCAGGTTTTATGTAACAATAAAAGTAAAATAATAAATTTTTATTTTTCTTTCTAACAGCAATATTTTTCACTTTTCAATTATAAAGGGAACAATGATGCTGCAGTAACTCAACATCACATTTCTCATGTCACTAACAAGCGTGGAAGTGATGGTACAATCCATTATTACCAATTGTTACATCAAGAACCTAAACTGCCGCTCTGCAGCGAAGTGCATGGGGGGGGCTTTGGAACCCTGCGCCACCAATCTCTACACCTCGCAAGGTCAACTGAGGTGTCATCGGACAGGACAGAGTCTGGCCTTTCCATTAATACCTAACATGACCATGTAAAATGTAAGAAAAGAAAACAAAAAAACTTTTTTTAATTACTTATTTTTGTTCCAAAGTGATGGCATTGTCCATTTGTCACATATAAAATGAGCAATACCACTGCTATTACTCACCTTCTCATTTCCCATGCTGGGAGCAAGTTCAGTGTTTTATTAATAGTCATATTATTCATAAAACACCATTACTCAAAGCACATGGGAAATATCACATTTTTGGGCTAAAATTTTATATTTTCTCAGAAACATGCAGCAACACTTCCCATTTAATTTTTTTAACAAGAATTACCTATAGAATATATAACCACAGAGGTTTGGATGGTAAAAGATGAAAAAATTATTTTACACGCTGTGATGATTGAAATCTGATTGAAAATTTACTCCCTCAGTATATGCCTGGTTAGAAATACCGGTATCTGCACTGTTAAATAACCTAAAATAGGTTTTCATTTCACTAAATTCCAAAAAAAGCCCACCAAAATATTCAGCTCCAGGCCCATAGAGATCTTAATCTGGCCCTGCCTCTGGTTGATGAGATCCACGCTAACTAACAGATTGGGAGTATTGCTATTTGATTTAAGCTCGGTTATATATAAGAAATTGCGAGTTGCGGTCGTCGGAGACGGCAGGGATTGTGGAATTTGTAGTCACTGTCATAGTCTACGGTAGGCAGATAGTGCGGTTGCTTAGCCCTGAGTCTCCCATTGCGACACGCGTAGTGTCCATGAGGACTGGTGGCAGCGTAACTAATAGAATAGGAAAGTGACGCCAGGGATTGTGGGAGACGTAGTCATTACCCGCTTCAAGAGAAGACTTGTACTGCGTTGCAATCCTGGGATCATTATATCGGTGCTCTACATGCCTGTTGTGAGAGAAAGTGTGGCCGGGACGGGTAGATAAGCGCCCGTGATTATCTGGGTCTAGGATAGATAGATAGTGAGTGGCTTAACCCAGCGTCTTTCGCAGCAGCGCGCGTAGTGGTCGTGACAACTGCTGGCAAGCGGTGGGATATCAGGTTAGTATTTGGATCTGTGAAGCAACATATATCCAGATACTAAAGAAATTGGTTTTCCAATTTCCAGAGCAGAACTCATTTATTAGAGTTTACACAATACACAGCAGTTCCCTTCCCCTTCTTTGTTTTTCTTTTCTATCTTTCATTTGGCTGGAGTGAGAATGTCGCAACAACCATCGAAAAAGACCTTGGAACAATTATGTAAAGACACAAATATTTCGACGAAGGATAAAAAGAAGGATGAACTTTTGCAAGCCCTCAAGGATTATGAGGCGAGGCAAGCAGTCCAGGACGCAGCAGAGCAGGGTACCACGCTTGACCCAGCCGAAGGAAGCACAAGTCCAGTGGAAAGGACAGTGTCAAGTGCTTCGCCCAAGGGTGATACTGCCCTGGATGTTTATTTGCAGACTGTTTTAAAACATGTGGACTCTGCGGACTCTCAGATGCGGCTTCAGCTCATCCTGCAGTACCAAGAGCGAGAGGAGCGCAGAGCTGAACGCGAAGCTGCATAGCGTAGAGCTGAGCAAGAGGTGGCAGCACGCCAAGCAGACCGAGAAGCGGCAGCTCGCCAAGCTGAGCAAGCAGCGCGCCAAGCGTACCGAGAAGCTGCGGAGCACAGGGCTGCGTGTGAGCGAGAGGCTGCGGAGCGGCAAGTTGAATGGACACATCAGCTCGCTATGGCCCAGGCAGGCAGAACGCAATTATCTCCTGCCCATGTGGGTGCTGCAGATCTCTCTACGCCCAGACCTCGTGCCGAGAACTTTCCCACCCTTGACAAAGATGGGGACCTGGATGTGTTCCTGCAAAGTTTTGAAAAGACTTGTCGACAGTACCAGCTGCCCAAGGAGCAATGGGCCAGGTACCTCACTCTGGGACTAAAAGGTCCAGCGCTTGAAGCCTTTGCAGAATTACCAGCTGAGAATGACCAGGACTATGAGGCGATTAAAGCCGCATTGCAGAGATGGTATAACCTCATGCCAGAGGTATATCGCAAAAAGTTCAGGTCCTTGCAGAAGTGGGCCGCAGAGAGCTACTCTGCAGTCGTGAGCCACCTGACCACCCTATTTCGACAATGGGTCAGGGGGCTGAAGATTGACACCTTGGATGCCCTGGAAGACCTGCTAATCAAAGAGCAGTTCATGCAGCTGTGCCCACCTGCAATCCAGGAATGGCTTCTGGATCGCAAACCCGAGACGGCCCTGGAAGCTTGTGAGCTGGCCGATTTCCAAGTGGCCAACAGAGCGTCTGTGGACCAGAGCAGAGGTTCCCCCAAAGGATCATTGGGATGGAAGCCCAACTCATCACGACCCCTGACATCATGGCGGCAGCGCCCCCCCTCTGTGTCAGTCTCTGCTGGGGAGGTGGGAACGAGTCCTTCTTCACCTGGAAGAAGTGTGAGCCGTCGCTGTTTTATTTGTAACAGTGTCAACCATCTCCTGGCAGCGTGCCCGCAGAGGAAGAAGCCTGCATCCACAGCTGGGGGAGAACACCCCTCAGTATCACCCTCTGTCCTGTTCGTGACCAGATAGGAGGGCAGTGCCAACGTGAACCAGCAAGCAGTCATTGTCGGGACTCAGGTATCTGTGGGTTTACGAGATACGGCGGCTGAAGTAACTTTGGTGCGTCCAGGGTTAGTCAGCCCTGCAGACTTTATTCCTGGCAGGACTCTAGCAGTAAAGGGTTTTGGTGGGGTACGTCCTGCGGTGCCAATGGCCCGGGTTTATCTGGACTGGGGAGCTGGGAGAGGTCTGCGGGAGGTGGGAGTGTCTGAAAATATTCCTACAGATGTGTTACTGGGCACGGATTTGGGTAAATTGGTGTCACAGTATGTGCTGGAAAGGGATGCTGGGGATTTACCCAGGCCCACTAGTGGCTCTACAGTGGGGAGGGCTGTGAGTGGGGATGCACAACAGGATTCCTGAACGGGAGGGCAGGGGATGGCAGTGAGTCAGTCTGCGCCTGCGTCAGGTGTGCCCGAGGTGTTGTGTGGCAGCATGAGGGGCAGTGTGACTGGGAAGAAAGGCAGGGGGTGAGTGAATGCCCGCCTGCACCCTAGTCAGCTGGTTGCCCGGACCCCATGCGTGGGGAGGCCGCGGTGCCCGTGGCGGAAGTGGGTACCCACTGGATGTCTGCGGGGAGTAGGGCACAAGGCCCATCTCTGCTGTGTGATGGTGTGGATCAGAATGCCTGGGAAGGGTGGCAGGATACTGCGGTGTGCCTACCAAGACCAGACTCGGGTGTGTCTGTGACGCCATATGGTTGGGAGCAAGGGCAAGGGATGACTGCGGGTCTGCTTGCGCCTAAACCAACCAGGACTCTAGTGCCCCGTGAGAATGGTGTGGATCAGAATGCCTGGGAGGGCTGGCAGGATACTGTGGTGTGCCTGCCTAGACCAGACTCAGGTGTGTCTGTGACGCCATGCGGTTGGGAGGGAGAACAAAGGACCAAGGCAGGTTCCTTTAAGGCTGAACCAACTTGGTCGGTGGTGCTGGAGGGAAAGTGTGGGCATCGGAAGGCCTGGGATGAGCAGGATACCGCGGTGTGCCAGCATGTGCCATGGGTGTCTGAGACTGTGTGTGGCGCAGAGGGCCTACTGGGTGGTCGGAAAGAGAGGCCTAGGGTGGCAGAGGGTTATCCAAGGCCTGAACCATCCAGGTTGGCGGTGCCAGGTGAAAGCAGTGGAGGACAGAACATCCTGGATGGGCAGGATACTGTGGTATGCCAGTCTGTGTCGCATGTGTCTGAGGCTGCAGGTGGCACCGAGCGCATGCTGTGTGGTCAGGAGGAAGAGCCTGGGGTGGACGCGTGTTGCCCTGGGGGAAAGCCAACCAGATTCCCAGTACCACAGGAAACTGGTACTGAGCAACCTCCCTGTGGGGGAGGGTGGCATACCGCTGTATGCTCATCGGTTAAGAAGCAAGGCATGCTTGATAAACTGTGTGCAATGGGGGGGCGAGACGAGCGTGGAGAATCCTGTGCCCCATCTGTATGGTTCCCCAAATTCTGAATGTGCGGGGACAGTAAGAGAAGGGGAGGCAGCGGGTCCTGTTGGGGCCCCTGTGATCTCCCAGCCATCTGCCCAGAGCCAGGGGCAATGCCTGACTCCGTTGGCAGTTGCAGGGGGGGGCGTTTACCAGGGAGCAGGGCGCTTCACCCTGGTTTCCCAGACCCCATGCTGTAAGAATGGCTCCCGAGCAGGCGACCGTTGGTAAGTGTTTGGCTGCCTGCAAGACTGAGGTGTCAGGTGAGAGTAAGCCACACCTGCTGCACCCCCAGAAAGTGTACCCGGAGGGGCTGCAGAAGCACAGGGACTTCTCCGAGTCTGTGCCATGCTGCGAGTGCGGTGCGCGTGACCCCCTTCCCCAGGCTTGGGAGAAGTGGGGGAGAATGGTGGAGTCGCCAAAGGCCTCCATGGGGAACTGTGTGATGTGGTTGCGAGAGGGAATGCACGCTTTGGTGGGTAAAGTGCACGGACACCTCTGCGTCTCCCACTCCGTAATAGCGCCGGCGACTGGTACAGGTGCCAGATGCCCGTTGGCGAACCCGTGTTAAGACTCACGTCAGAGGCATGTTAGCCCCTCCCTTTCTGCGTTTCCTTTTGTATGGGAGATGTGGCAGATTAGATCTGTATTTCTAGCTAAATAAGGGTCTGCCTGTGTATATGTGTCTATGTGCCTGTTTATACCTATTTCCTCCATATAGAGTCATATTCATATTTGTGTCTGATCATTTGGGAAGGATATAACACGTAACTGTAAAATGGAATGTATTTTGTGCACTGACATATCGTGTAGCCTATTTGTCACAGAGAGATGGGTATGCCTACCTGTGTCTAGCTATCGGTATATCTACCTCAATATGTATTATACTAGTTGTAAAGCCTGCCCAGAGGGCAGTCTATTGTGGATATACTGCCCCTGCTCATGTATACTGCCCCAGCTCGTGGATACTGCCCCAGCTCGTGGATATTGCCCCAGCACGTGGATACTGCCCCAGCACGTGGATATTGCCCCAGCACGTGGATATTGCCCCAGCTCGTGGATATTGCCCCAGCACGTGGATATGCCCCAGCACGTGGATATTGCCCCAGCACGTGGATATTGCCCCAGCTCGTGGATATTGCCCCAGCACGTGGATACTGCCCCAGCACGTGGATACTGCCCCAGAACGTGGATACTGCCCCAGCACGTGGATACTGCCCCAGCACGTGGATATTGCCCCAGCACGTGGATATTGCCGCAGCACGTGGATACTGCCCCAGCTCGTGGATACTGCCCTAGCACGTGGATATTGCCCCAGCACGTGGATATTGCCCCAGCTCGTGGATACTGCCCCAGCTCGTGGATACTGCCCTAGCACGTGGATATTGCCCCAGCACGTGGATGGATACTGCCCCAGCACGTGGATATTGCCCCAGCTCGTGGATACTGCCCCAGCTCCTGGATATTGCCCCAGCACGTGGATATTGACCCAGCACGTGGATATTGCCCCAGCACGTGGATATTGCCCCAGCACGTGGATACTGCCCCAGCACGTGGATACTGCCCCAGCACGTGGATATTGCCCCAGCTCGTGGATACTGCCCCAGCACGTGGATACTGCCCAGCACATGGATATTGCCCCAGCACGTGGATTGATACTGCCCCAGCACGTGGATACTGCCCGCAGCGTGGATACTGCCCAGCACATGGATATTGCCCCAGCACGTGGATTGATACTGCCCCAGCACGTGGATACTGCCCCAGCACGTGGATGGATACTGCCCCAGCACGTGGATACTGCCCCAGCACGTGGATACTGCCCCAGCACGTGGATATTGCCCCAGCTCGTGGATACTGCCCCAGCGTGGATACTGCCCAGCACGTGGATATTGACCCAGCACGTGGATATTGACCCAGCACGTGGATATTGCCCCAGCACGTGGATATTGCCCCAGCACGTGGATACTGCCCCAGCACGTGGATATTGCCCCAGCTCGTGGATATTGCCCCAGCACGTGGATATTGCCCCAGCACGTGGATATTGACCCAGCACGTGGATATTGCCCCAGCACGTGGATACTGCCCCAGCTCGTGGATACTGCCCCAGCACGTGGATATTGCCCCAGCACGTGGATGGATACTGCCCCAGCACGTGGATATTGCCCCAGCTCGTGGATACTGCCCCAGCTCCTGGATATTGCCCCAGCACGTGGATACTGCCCCAGCACGTGGATATTGACCCAGCACGTGGATATTGCCCCAGCACGTGGATATTGCCCCAGCACGTGGATACTGCCCCAGCACGTGGATACTGCCCAGCACGTGGATACTGCCCAGCACGTGGATATTGCCCCAGCTCGTGGATACTGCCCCAGCACGTGGATACTGCCCAGCATGTGGATATTGCCCCAGCACGTGGATTGATACTGCCCCAGCACGTGGATACTGCCCCAGCACGTGGATACTGCCCCAGCACGTGGGTGGATACTGCCCCAGCACGTGGATACTGCCCAGCACGTGGATATTGCCCCAGCTCGTGGATACTGCCCCAGCACGTGGATACTGCCCAGCACGTGGATATTGCCCCAGCACGTGGATATTGCCCCAGCACGTGGATACTGCCCAGCACGTGGATATTGCCCCAGCACGTGGATATTGACCCAGCACGTGGATATTGCCCCAGCACGTGGATATTGCCCCAGCACGTGGATACTGCCCCAGCACGTGGATATTGACCCAGCACGTGGATATTGCCCCAGCACGTGGATACTGCCCCAGCACGTGGATACTGCCCCAGCACGTGGATACTGCCCAGCACGTGGATATTGACCCAGCACGTGGATATTGACCCAGCACGTGGATATTGCCCCAGCACGTGGATATTGCCCCAGCACGTGGATACTGCCCCAGCACGTGGATACTGCCCCAGCACGTGGATACTGCCCCAGCTCGTGGATACTGCCCAAGCTCGTGGATACTGCCCAAGCACGTGGATACTGCCCCAGCACGTGGATATTGCCCCAGCTCGTGGATACTGCCCCAGCACGTGGATACTGCCCAGCACGTGGATACTGCCCCAGCACGTGGATACTGCCCCAGCACGTGGATACTGCCCCAGCTCGTGGATACTGCCCCAGCACGTGGATACTGCCCAGCACGTGGATATTGCCCCAGCACGTGGATATTGACCCAGCACGTGGATACTGCCCCAGCTCGTGGATACTGCCCCAGCACGTGGATACTGCCCAGCACGTGGATATTGCCCCAGCATGTGGATATTGACCCAGAACGTGGATATTGCCCCAGCACGTGGATACTGCCCCAGCACGTGGATATTGCCCCAGCTCGTGGATACTGCCCCAGCACGTGGATACTGCCCCAGCACGTGGATGGATACTGCCCCAGCACGTGGATACTGCCCCAGCACGTGGATACTGCCCCAGCTCGTGGATACTGCCCAAGCTCGTGGATACTGCCCAAGCACGTGGATACTGCCCAAGCACGTGGATACTGCCCCAGCACGTGGATACTGCCCCAGCACGTGGATACTGCCCCAGCTCGTGGATACTGCCCCAGCACGTGGATACTGCCCAGCACGTGGATATTGCCCCAGCACGTGGATATTGACCCAGCACGTGGATACTGCCCCAGCACGTGGATATCGCCCCAGCACGTGGATACTGCCCCAGCACGTGGATACTGCCCCAGCACGTGGATATCGCCCCAGCACGTGGATATGGCCCCCCCGCTCGTGGATATGGCCCCCCCGCTCGTGGATATGGCCCCCCCGCTCGTGGATATGGCCCCCCCGCTCGTGGATATACTCACCTACATCGGCCCTCCAGCGATGGCGGTCCCGCGTCCCGCTTCAAGCGTCCTCTCTCGCTCCGTTGGTCGCCGGGATGACGTCACGAAAGCCTTTGACCCCCGGGGTCAAAGGCTTTCGTGACGTCATTCCGGCGAACAACGGAGCGAGAGAGGACGCTGGAAGCGGGACCGCCATCGCTGGAGGAGCTAAGGGCCGATGTAGGTGAGTATGTGTCCCCCTACATTGGCCCAGAGCCTCAGCGGTGGCTGTCGCAGGCTGCTCGGCCGCCTCCAGGCTTAGGCGAGCCCCCGGCTCGGCTGGGCCTGTAGGCCCAAGCCAAGCCGGGGGCTCGGCCTGAGCCTGGAGGCCGGCCGAGCAGCCTGCGACAGCCGGAGGACAGTCACCGCTGGAGCTCAGGGCTAATGTGGTGGTAGAGCTCTCCACACCCACCCTGCTACCTCGGCCGGTATCCAAGCTTAGGCGAGCCCCCGGCTTGGGCCTAGAGGCCCAGCAGAGCCGGGGACTCGCCTGAGCATGGAGGCCGGTCGAGTTGCATGCTCGGCCGTCCTCCAGGCTCAGGTGAGTCCCTGGCTCGGCTGGGCCTCTAGGCCCAAGCCAAGCCGGGGGCTCGCCTGAGCCTGGATGCCGACCAAGCTTAGGCGAGCCCCCGGCTTGGCGTGGGCCTAGAGGCCCAGCCGAGCCGGGGACTCGCCTGAGCCTGGAGGACGCCCGAGCATGCAACTCGACCGGCCTCCATGCTCAGGCGAGTCCCCGGCTCGGCAGGGCCTCTAGGCCCAAGCCAAGCCGGGGGCTCGCCTAAGCTTGGATACCGGCCGAGCAAGCAGGGTGTGTGTGTGTGTGTAGAGCACATACTCACCTACATCGGCCTCGAGTCCTCCACCGGTTCCACACATACTCACCGACATCGGCCTTTAGCTCCTCCAGCGATGGCGGTCCCGCTTGCAGCATCCTCTCTCCGTTGCTCGCCAGGATGACGTCACGAAAGCCTTTGACCCCCGGGGTCAAAGGCTTTCGTGACGTCATTCCGGCGAGCAACGGAGAGAGAGAGGATGCTGCAAGCGGGACCGCCATCGCTGGAGGAGCTAAAGGCCGATGTCGGTGAGTATGTGTTAGGCAACATCGGCCCTGAGCTCCAGCGGTGACCTCCTCCGGCCGAGCAGGCTGCTCGGCCGGCCTCTACGCTTAGGCGAGTCCCCGGCTCGGCTGGGCCTGTAGGCCCAAGCCAAGCCGGGGGCTCGCCTAAGCCTAGAGGCCCGCCGAGCAGCCAGCGGCAGCTGGAGGAGGTCTCCGCTGGAGCTCAGGGACGATTTTGGGGTGTGCTTGTTTGGGAACTTCGGCCCCGATCCTCCAGCGGTGACCACCTCCGGCTGCCGCTGGGTGCTCGGCGGGCCTCTAGGCTTAGGCGAGTCCCCGGCTCCGCTGGGCCTGTAGGCCCAAACCGAGCCGGGGGCTCGCCTAAGCCTAGAGGCCCGCCGAGCAGCCAGCGGCAGCCGGAGGACGGTCACCGCTGGAGCTCAGGGCCGATTTAGGGGAGTATGTTTTGGAACTTCGGCCCCGATCCTCCAGCGGTGACCTTCTCCGGCTGCCGCTGGCTGCTCGGCGGGCCTCTAGGCTTAGGCGAGTCCCCGGCTCAGCTGGGCCTGTAGGCCCAAACCGAGCCGGGGGCTCGCCTAAGCCTAGAGGGCCGCCGAGCAGCCAGCGGCAGCCGGAGGAGGTCTCCGCTGGAGCTCAGGGCCGATTTTGGGGTGTGTTTGTTTGGGAACTTCGGCCCCGATCCTCCAGCGGTGACCACCTCTGGCTGCCGCTAGGTGCTCGGCGGGCCTCTAGGCTTAGGCGAGTCCCCGGCTCGGCTGGGCCTGTAGGCCCAAACCGAGCCGGGGGCTCGCCTGAGCCTGGAGGCCCGCCGGCAGCCGGAGGACGGTCACCGCTGGAGGATCGGGGCATCTGGCCGTTAGAACACACAGGTAGCTGCGCGCGGCTCGTGCCGTTTTTTTTTTTTTTTTTTCACGCGGCCGGCACGCGCAGCTACCTGTGTGTTCTAACGGCCGCTTTCAAATGTCCGTCGCGCATGCGCAGTAGGGTTTTGGCGACGGACAGTTTTTAGCTTATCCTTTTATAGTATAGATAGGCATATTTATAAATATGCATATCTTTAGATTCCAGGCCATTTGGCGCAGCTGGCCTCAGAAATCAATGGCTGCATTTCCAGTCTTCTGGAGGAAACAATTAAGCAGGTTTGTGACAATTGTCTCTGGAGTCAAAGGTGTGAATTAAAGATAACACCTCTTTGGGGTCTACCCAGCAGGTAGAAAGAGCAATTTCTCCTGGCAGGGGAAAGGCCCAGAGAGAGCGGCATCTCAACCGCATATCAAAGAAGCAATCACATTCTCTGATCACAGAAGGTGGTCTTTGGGAGATGATTGATAGCCCAGGGAATTAAGAGTAACGACAAGCCTACTGAGCATGCTCCAGAGAGGGGAACTCTGGGATATGTAGTGCATGAGGCTGGGCCATTTGCGGGTGGGGGTTGGAAGGACCAGGAAGTGTATAAATTCTGAAAACTGGCCTTGTGCTTTGGCTGATCACTTGGGGTACATTCGAAAGATGACTGATCGGTCCATGTTCCTATCTCCAGGCCCCGGGAGTCGCCGACGCTAGCTTACTGATTAGCTTATTGTGTGTAACGCTCTGTGCTTAACCCCTTTTCTTCTATTTGCTGTGTAGTGTGTAATTGATTTATTCTAGTTATAATTTTTCCTGTAAGAATGCACTGTGATTTTTCTATATCATAAATAAACAAAACGTATTTAAGTTTCTGCTTCTGGCTGATGAGATGCACGCTAACTAAGAGATTGGGAGTATTGCTATTTTCTTTAAGCTCGGTTATATATATGAAATTGCGATCGGAGATTGTGGGATCTGTAGTCACTGTCAGAGTCTAGGGTAGGCATATAGTGCGGTTGCTTAGCCCTGAGTCTCCCATTGCGACGCGCGAGTGCGGTTGCTTAGCCCGGAGTCTCCCGTTGCGACGCGCGTAGTGTCCATGAGGACTGGTGGCAGCGTAACTAATAGAATAGGAAAGTGAGCTCTGGGGTTGTGGGTGTCACATGTAGACTGTGATTGGTATCGCAGGTGGGGTTGTGAGCCCAGGATGCAGTGAAATAGGCAGGTTTTGCAAACTAAAAAGGGTTTATTTATAGAATAAATACACAAGAACATAAACAGACATGAACTAACAGCAGATCAGAACTAGACACTGGAGGAGACTGGGCACAATAGGGAATAGCTTTAGAGAAGGAGGTTGAAGTAAATAGAAGGGATTGCTGGGAGTTGTGGGAAGGGAGGTTAAGGAGAACTAAATGGGAGCGGTTTAGGAACAGAAGGAATAAGGGATAGCAAGATGAGAATGAGAGTGAAAATGGACACAAAAGGGAACTTAACAGCACATGGGGCAAGCAATGAATAAACAATAATACACTAAACAGATAAATACAAGAACATGGAATCAGGCAACAACATAGAATCAGGCAGGGAACAGGCAATAAGGATAGTCTAGAGGCTCAGCAATGGGTCTGGTTCACGGGGATCTTCGATGGGGGCAGGATGGGGGGGTACCAGTATGATGAAGTAATGAAAGTCCAGATAGCAACAGAGGGTCCTTGGAGTCTTTGGTGGTTCAATCAAGAAATCTTTGGGAACGTCATTGAGCTTTCTCAAACAGGTTCACAGTCTGCAACTTCAATGTGGAAGTGTGCTGGGGAGGGCGTAGCTTCCATAAATGCTGGGGTAATCAGGGGAAGGTGAGCTCAGGTGAGGCTCCAGGGCCAGAACGTCCGTGCATTCAGGAAGGTGCATTGTTCATATTGCAGGGTTAGCGTGAGTGACAGGGGCCAGAGCGTGGTGACCGTAACACTGGGAGACGTAGTTATTATCCGCTTCAAGAGAAGACTTGTACTGCGTTGCAATCTTAGGATCATTATATCGCGCTCTACGTCCCTGTTGTGAGAGAAAGTGTGGCCGGGACGGGTAGATAAGCGCGTGTGATTATCTGGGTATAGGATAGATAGTGAGCGGCTTAACCCGGCGTCTTTCGCAGCAGCGCGCGTAGTGGTCGTGACAGGGCCCTCTACACCTCTAGACTGTAAGCTCCTATGAGCAGGGCCCTCTACACCTCTAGACTGTAAGCTCCTATGAGCAGGGCCCTCTACACCTCTAGACTGTAAGCTCCTATGAGCAGGGCCCTCTACACCTCTAGACTGTAAGCTCCTATGAGCAGGGCCCTCTACACCTCTAGACTGTAAGCTCCTATGAGCAGGGCCCTTTACACCTCTAGACTGTAAGCTCCTATGAGCAGGGCCCTTTACACCGCTAGACTGTAAGCTCATATGAGCAGGGCTCTTTACACCTCTAGACTGTAAGCTCCTATGAGCAGGGCCCTTTACACCTCTAGACTGTAAGCTCATATGAGCAGGGCCCTTTACACCTCTAGACTGTAAGCTCCTATGAGCAGGGCCCTTTACACCTCTAGACTGTAAGCTCATATGAGCAGGGCCCTTTACACCTCTAGACTGTAAGCTCCTATGAGCAGGGCCCTCTACACCTCTGGTTTCCATCATATGTCCATTTATATCGCTCCCTTTGGATATTGTAAAACGCTGCTGAAACTGTCGGCGCTATATAAAGGGATGATAATTGTGCATTTAATAATTATTCCTAATACCCATGCGCAGGTGGCTGTGCAGGCTGAGATGACATTTGGAGGTGGAGAGAATAGACCAATGTCAGTACAGACAGCATTAAAGCCGCTGATCAGAAATGTGATGATACAGATAATTGATGCTACAGAACTGAAGATCTGGAAAGACAATGCAGAAAGAAGACATTAAATGAATCACCATATGTCTTGCGCTGAACGATCATCCAGAATCAAGATGTGTCACATGTCCTCCTCTGAAAGAACAGTGAAGGTATTGTCCACAGATATATTATCCAGATGCTCCTAGACCCGACTGGGAGATACAGCTTGGCAATGGGAAAATTATATAATATGGCAGATTCTAGAATCTCCCAGAACAACCCAAAAAGATGTTCCAGTACCTGGAGCAACATTTTGTTTATTGTCCCACCACATCATCTTGTTATGACCTCCCTGATCTTTTATTAGAAGGAGTTTTAGGCTAGGGTCAGACGAGCGCATTTTGTACGGACTGTGCATCTGTGCAGTATGGACGCACGTTCTGACGGAAGACGCAGTAGTGGCCACATGGTCCGTGTTTGTGATGGACGTTATTTTTGACTGATGTAGATGGGAAATGACAAACCATTTTGTCCGTCAAAAATGCTGGACATATAAATGCAGTCTGTCTGACCACGTTCCATCACTCACACACAAAGCTATGCGCACTCCACACCTCCGTTCTAGCGGTTTTACGTTCTTGCCTAACCTGCATCCGTTTGCTGCATCCGTTGTGCGTCCGCACTTCTGTGTGTTTACTTTGTGTGCATCATAAATATATGCTACCACGGACGTTACAATGTGCGGCAACACGGCCGTGATCACTGCGCTCGTCTGACGCCGGCCTTAGAGGATCTCAGACATATTTTATGCAAAACAACTTCCACATGCGAAATTCATTTATTTATTCAATAAAAGCGTAAGACACAGTACAGGTGCATCAAAGCAGTGACAAGGTCAACTGTACGAGTGCAAAAGGAAGGCGACTGAGGAAAACCTGAGGATCAACTCAGGTAAAAAAAAAAGATAAAGACGATAAAAAAAAAAGTGAAAAACAAGCAGGAACAATTGCACAGTTCGAGCAATACTTCGCACATCCAAGAAGCCAGTCCGCAAATCTTCCCCAGGGGACATGAAAAAAACTGCAGAACAAGCCCGATTCTAAGGCTAGGGTCAAATGAAAGCATTTTTACACGCGAACGTAAAAAAGTGCGTCCGAACGCATAGACGTATTTTTTCACGCAATACGCGAAAACGGTCATACGATGCGCATTTTTTGGCGTGATTTTCTACGGATCTGCAATTAAACGCGTAATCTAATTAACCGAATCAAAAAATAAAGGTGAAGGGGCATAAAAAGCCATTTCGTGGATGGTGGCGTTTCACCAAGATGGATGCACTGCAAGTGATTGTGTTTGCTGCAACGGGCTACCTGTACCTCCAGAACAAACGACAACGGCGGATCATGGGTTCATCCCATCAATGCTGCCAGACACACACATGGACACTTTGTGACGCTGTACAGGCCACTGCGAGAGAGGGACCCCGTGAAGTTTTTCAACTACATGTGGATGTCCATCCCCTCATTCGATGAACTGTTGTCACAGTTACGGGAGCCGCTGACCAAGAGGAACACCAACATGAGGGATGCCATACCACCGGAGGAGATGCTGGTCATCACTTTGCGGTAAGTACTTCCAAACAACAGCATGCATGACTTCGCTGCCAGTCAGCAGACATGTGCTCGGTGTGCAGAGCCCCTATTGTCGGTCTGTAGTGACATGTACGCAAACACATTCATACCCACCCACACGCAGGCATAACATTCCAAGACACGTCCAAAAAAAACTCTGACACTGACAAGAATGTATGTAAATAGAAATATATTGTAATAAACAAGAAAATAAATGAATAACATATTTGTAACATATACAAAAGAAAATAACATGAAGGACAAAACATAACAGTGACAACAGGAACAGCATGTCAACCAAAAACATAAAACAGACAAGACACCTCACAAATCCTGGTACAGAGGAGCATCTGGCTCATGAGGACCATGTGTGGATCCGCGGTGGTACCCAGACTCTGGGGGAGGCCCAGCAACATGGGACATGGGTGGCGCCTGGCTGTGGCTGGCATAACCAGTGGCATGGTGGCCTTGTGGCACCGCACCATAGTAGACCGCAGCCTGTTCTGGACGGGACAGGATCTCATGGATGAGGTCCAGGGATCTGCGGCGATACTCCACCTTCTGCGCCGGGGTCATCTGGTCCAGCAGGGATTGACAGGAATGGACAAAGGACATGTCCTCACTGTCAGTGATGGTGCAGCGTGGAGGTTGTGGATTGTGCGACCCCATGAAGCTGACCATAGCCTGCTCGAAGTCGCTAGGTGGTCCCCTCCTCCTGTTGTGAGCCGGTCTGGTGCTGTCTCTCGGTGCTGCAGCTGGCACCGGTCCAGTCTCCACCTCCCCCTCCACCTGCGAGTCCGTGCCACCCTGGTCAACCTCCTCCTGCCAGCTGCCAGAACCCCCTGCCGGCAGGTGTTGCTCCTGTGACCCAGAGGTGGATGGCTGGTCAATGCTGCTCGCAGTTGGCCTTGGCTCCTGGGTCCTCCTGAGGAACGACAATTGTTCGGCATAAAGATAGCTGTGCACCTTCCTCCTTGCCCCAGCTCCAGAGCGCGCAGCTGCCGCTTCCTTTTTCAGGACCCGGGTGTAGTTGTCCCTGATAGTGTGCCACTTGTTGCTGATTTCATGTGCTGCAAAACATAATGAGAGTGACATTAGGGTCGGTTCATGTGATGTGATCATAACACAGATTTAATTCATATTTCCCAGGTATCTCGCTAGAGGATGCAGTTTGAAGGATCTGCATTACAACTTCCGCGTTGGCAGATCAACAGCTGGTGAGATCGTCCACAAGGTGTGCCAAACAATATGGGAAACCATGAAGAAGCAATGTTTACCAACACCCACGGACGAGGCATGGGTAGCAATTGCAGCCGGATTTTGGGGGAGAGCCAACTTCCCCAATTGCCTTGGAGCCGTGGATGGCAAACATGTCCGCATAGTGAAGCCACTGCACAGTGGCTCACTGTATCAAAATTATAAACATTTCTTTTCCATTGGCCTACTGGCGGTGTCAGATGCCAACTATGGTTTTGTGTATGTGGATGTCGGATCATACGGCAAAGACTCTGACTCCACAATGTTCAGGAACTCTACACTGTGGGATGAGCTCGAGAGTGGGACCCTGCACATACCCAGACCCGCACCATTGCCTGGCAGTGACGTGGCAGTCCCCTATGCCTTCGTGGGTGACGAAGCATTCGGCCTATCCACACATCTTCTACGGCCCTACTCAGGGACACACCTGAATGTGAAGAATCGGGTGTTTAATTACAGGCTGTCGCGGGCGAGACGGTATGTGGAGTGTAGCTTTGGCATATTGCCCAACAAGTGGAGGATTTTTCATAGACCGCTTGATGTAAATGTGGAATTCTGTGTGGATATAGTCAAATGCTGTTGCATCCTACATAATTATGTTCGTGCGAGGGATGGTTTGAATTTCGCTGATACCCTCACAGTTACGGGTCTGGATGAATATGCAAACCATGACATAATAGCTGTGAATAGACACAGCAACAGATTTCACGATGCTCTGTCTAATTATTTTACTAGCGATGCAGGGCAGGTGCCCTGGCAGCTGGGGAGCATTTAACATGTGACGGCACCTATTATGTTTGCCTTTACTTTTATTGTACATGCAATTTACATTTGATTATGAATTAAATAATAATGTACTCACTCTGTAGCTTCTGCTCTCTGTCAGACCACGTATCATACTCCAGGTACACCACCCTCGAGACTGCAACCCCTGCGCTGGCCTTTCTCTGTTTGTCCTTTTACAGGTCACAAGCCGTGTCCCAAATCTCGGGATGCTCCGCCACTGCCGCTATCAGACGCTCCACATCAATATCCAGACCAGCCATCTTCTGCAATTGCCAGCTACCACAACAGCCACCACAGGACACTTTTTTCGTCTGGACGTTATATAGGCCGCACATGTGCAGCGTCTGACGTCTCCGAATCACGCAAACACGCCGCTATGCCGCAGATGCGCACTCAGTACGTCAGTACTAGCGGTTCAGCGTTTTCAAAAAAATGCGATCAAATTCCACTTGCGTTGCACGGCCGGACTTTTGTGTGGCTGTACATCGTATATTGGCCGTCATTGCCCGTCATCTGCTGCTAGTGCGGCCGTAATTATGTGCGACAGAACGCACGTTAAAAGTGCGCTGGTCTGACCCCAGCCTAAAAGACTCCACAGATCCAGGTCCCGAGTGCGTTTCATTGGAATAAATGTAGAAAAAGAAAGAAAAAGAAAAGAGGGAAAGAAAAAGGGGGAGTGGGAGGAATCCAGAGGGACATAAAGGAACAATGATAGGCAAGGGGGAAGAACAGTACGAGGGAACGGCAGAGGAGGTGCACCAACCCCCCACCACCGCGACTGTGCCAACAACCTCCTAGGACAGCTGGGCTCAGCTCTCGCCTAGGGACATTTATTCATGCCAGTAATACCATTTCAGTAAATGGGCTGGGGTCTTCCTGACGCCGAGGCTAACAGGCTTTCATGTAAGGCTAGGGTCAGACTGAGGCAGTGCGAACGCGCGTTCTGGCGCACTTAATCACGGCCGTGCTAGCAGCAGATGCCGGGCAATGACGGCCAATATACGAAGTACGGTCGCACAAAAGTCCGGCTGCGCAACGCAAGTGGAAAATGAACGCATTTTTTCGAGAACGTTAAACCACTAGTACTGACGTACAGAGTGCGCTGCGTCCGCTAGCGGCGTGTTTGCTCGATTAGGAGACGTCAGACGCTGCTAATGTCCAGCCAACATAACGTCCAGATGCAAGAAGTGTTTTATTGATGATCCGTACTAAATCACGGATGAAACTGCGCATAGTATGACCGCTATTGCGTATTCCGTGAAAAAATACGTCCATTCTTCGAACGCACATTTTCACGGACAACGTGAAAAATGCGTTAGTCTGACCCTAGCCTAAGTGTATCTCCTCAATGCAGCATATGAATCCACACACTGCTGGGAAGCGCCTCTCTGCGGTATAATTAATGCAGCATATGAATCCGCACACTGCTGGGAAGCGCCTCTCTGCGGTATAATTAATGCAGCATATGAATCCACACACTGCTGGGAAGCGCCTCTCTGCAGTATAATTAATGCAGCATATGAATCCACACACTGCTGGGAAGCACCTCTCTGCAGTATAATTAATGCAGCATATGAATCCACACACTGCTGGGAAGCGCCTCTCTGCTGTATAATTAATGCAGCATATGAATCCACACACTGCTGGGAAGCACCTCTCTGCGGTATAATTAATGCAGCATTTGAATCCTCCACACACTGCTGGGAAGCACCTATCTGCGGTATAATTAATGCAGCATATGAATCCACACACTGCTGGGAAGCGCCTCTCTGCAGTATAATTAATGCAGCATATGAATCCGCAGGCTGCTGGGAAGCGCCTCTCTGCGGTATAATTAATGCAGCATATGAATCCACACACTGCTGGGAAGCACCTCTCTGCGGTATAATTAATGCAGCATTTGAATCCTCCACACACTGCTGGGAAGCGCCTCTCTGCAGTATAATTAATGCAGCATATGAATCCACACACTGCTGGGAAGCACCTCTCTGCAGTATAATTAATGCAGCATATGAATCCACACACTGCTGGGAAGCACCTCTCTGCAGTATAATTAATGCAGCATATGAATCCACACACTGCTGGGAAGCACCTCTCTGCGGTATAATTAATGCAGCATTTGAATCCTCGACACACTGCTGGGAAGCGCCTCTCTGCAGTATAATTAATGCAGCATATGAATCCACACACTGCTGGGAAGCGCCTCTCTGCAGTATAATTAATGCAGCATATGAATCCACACACTGCTGAGAAGCGCCTCTCTGCAGTATAATTAATGCAGCATATGAATCCACACACTGCTGGGAAGCGCCTCTCTGCAGTATAATTAATGCAGCATATGAATCCACACACTGCTGGGAAGCACCTCTCTGCAGTATAATTAATGCAGCATATGAATCCGCACACTGCTGGTAAGCGCCTCTCTGCAGTATAATTAATGCAGCATATGAATCCACACACTGCTGGGAAGCGCCTCTCTGCAGTATAATTAATGCAGCATATGAATCCACACACTGCTGGGAAGCGCCTCTCTGCAGTATAATTAATGCAGCATATGAATCCACACACTGCTGGGAAGCGCCTCTCTGCAGTATAATTAATGCAGCATATGAATCCACACACTGCTGGGAAGCGCCTCTCTGCAGTATAATTAATGCAGCATATGAATCCACACACTGCTGGGAAGCATCTCTCTGCGGTATAATTAATGCAGCATATGAATCCACACACTGCTGGGAAGCACCTCTCTGCGGTATAATTAATGCATCATATGAATCCACACACTGCTGGAAGCGCCTCTCTGCAGTATAATTAATGCAGCATATGAATCCACACACTGCTGGAAGCACCTCTCTGCAGTATAATTAATGCAGCATATGAATCCACACACTGCTGGGAAGCGCCTCTCTGCAGTATAATTAATGCAGCATATGAATCCACACACTGCTGGGAAGCATCTCTCTGCGGTATAATTAATGCATCATATGAATCCACACACTGCTGGGAAGCATCTCTCTGCGGTATAATTAATGCAGCATATGAATCCACACACTGCTGGGAAGCACCTCTCTGCAGTATAATTAATGCAGCATATGAATCCACACACTGCTTGGAAGCGCCTCTCTGCAGTATAATTAATGCAGCAGAGCTATTTCATGTCAAGTGATCCAATTTTTAAATGAATTTTTTAATTCCTGTCTTCCAATTTTCATAAAATTTTGTACACTTGTTGAATGATAAAAACTAAGTTTAAATCTATGATTTTATTTCATCTGTTTTTTGAGTTATGAGGGTTTGAAGTTTCAGAAAAAAAAAAAAAATTTTTGATTATTCTGCCTCGCTAGCAAATCTGTGAGGTGTGGGCACTTGAGACTATCTAAGTCTGTATTGACCAGTACTCACACGATGAAAGTTCGGCAGACAGCGTCAACTCAGCAAAACTGACACGTAGAAAGATGAATCCAGTTGAAACCTTTAATGATCAGACTGACACTTTATTTATTTATTTTATTTATAAAGGATTTTACCAGGAAGGATACATTGAGATTTCTCTCGTTTTCAAGTATGTCCTGGGTTCGAGAACATTGAGTGGTTACAGAAATACAAAATAGTAAAATGCAAGATATTAACACAAGACCAAATATACAGATTAACAGAAAAATAAATATGTAGGAAATAAAGTCATTATGTTACATGTTTACAGGTGCATTTCGTATTGAGGTATGGTAATAGGGAAGTCTTAAGGGACTTTAGACTGGGGGAAGATTTGACGGTGTCTGGGAGGTTATTCCATAATTGCGGTGCTCTGTAGGAAAATGAGGATCGAGCCACTTTCTTTTTGTATTGTGGTATTGCAAGTAAGGTGCTGGTCCTGGATCTGAGGTTATAGGATGAGGGAACTGCCGGGGGAAGCAGCATATTCAGGTAGGGTGGTAGCTTCCCAGAAAAGCTCTTAAACACCAGGTTGGAAAGGTGAAGTGTGCGTCTAGAGTCCAGTTATGGCCAGTTTAGTTCTTTTAACATGTCACAATGGTGTGTCATGTAGTTACATTGTAGCACCAAGCGACAGAATGAGTTATACAATGTAGTAAGTTTCTGGAGGTGTTTTTGTGGGGCGGCTGCATACACTACATCTCCGTATTCAATGGCTGGCATAAGCATTTGTTGTACAATCTGCTTTCTTACCGCGGGGCTCAGACAGGATTTGTTTCTGTACAGGGCACCTAGTTTGGGGTAGAGTTTAGATGAGAGTTTTTCGATGTGGGGGCCAAAAGATAGATTTGGGTCTAACCACATACCTAGATATTTGAGAGAAGTGACTGTGGTCAGTGTGTCATTTGATTTTTTCCCAACACATAGATGGGGTGTTTGCAATTTGTGTAGTTTAGGTGCGGTTCCAAAGAGCATTGTAACAGTTTTGTCAGTATTTAGAAAAAGTTTGTTATTTGCGATCCTTTTTTCTACCCCTGTGAATTGTTCTTGCAGTATTGCCTCCAGCTGTGGAAGATTTGGTTGGCTGGTATAGATTACAGTGGCGTCTGCGTACATGTGTACAGTTGAAGCTTTTCAGACGTTGGGCAGATCATTTATGAATATTGTGAATAGCAGGGGGCCAAGTATCAAGCCTTGGGGTACACCGCAAGTGACTGGGAGGGAAGTGCTGTCAGAAATGGACACAAATTGAGACCTATCAGACACATATGATTGGAACCAGGTTAACGTACTATCACCAATACCAGAGTTCTTAAGTTTTTGTAATAGGATGCCATGGTCTACTGTGTCAAAAGCCTTGGCAAAATCAAGGAAGATGCTCCAGTTAGATTTCCTTGTTCCATGCCCGCTTGGATATCATTACAAACTTTTAAAAGGGCAGTTGTAGTTGAATGGTTTGGACGAAAGCCGGATTGATCTGGGGTTAAATAGTTCTGATACTGATAATAATCACGTAATTGAGTGTAGACACATTTTTCCAGAATTTTTGACATTACAGGGAGCAGTGATATTGGGCGGTAGTTGGATACCAAAGTATTGTCTCCACTTTTATGGATAGGTACCACTCTCGCAGCCTTTCTTTAATAGTGTACAGCAATGCAGGTAAAAAGACAATTGTGCTGTCCAGCATAGAACTAAGATGGCTGCTAGGTGACCAGTAATTACCTTAGAACTAGCCTGAGGAAAAAGGGGTTGAGCTAGCTGGATGCAGCAAGGCTATGGTGACCCAGCAGGAACAAAATAGCTATGAAACCATAACTGTAAGCAGTAAAAGGCAGATGCAACACATAACATTAACATATACAAATAAAACCTGAATCATGGGGCATGACACTCCCAATCTGAAATCTTTAGATGTCAAAATCAACTAACACTATAACTTTACATGTCCTCCTGGAAGCCCAATGCGGACCTGAAAAACGAAGGTAAAGCATTCAATAATACAATTTTACACTTTATAGCCAGTAACTAAGTCAATAGTCTTGAAGGTAGGCCATAGTTCCAGATGCAAGGAATAAACTTAACAAACTAACCCATTCTTTGTGCTGAGGAAGCCGCTCTAGGCGAAAACTTCCACCAACACAATTGTAATCCAACTGGCTGTTTGTGGAAAGGCTTCTGCCGAGAGCAGAAACTCATAACTCTTTCTACCAAGGGAAAGGGTCAGCTATCAGTTTGGTGATTGGCAACACCTCCCTTAGTCTCCTTGACCCGCACTCCTCGGATCCTTCCATCGTCACTGGGCATAACCCGAGCGACAAGACCCATTGGCAGGAGTTGGGAATCCACAAACTTCTGATCAGCTTTGCGCTGTTGTGTGACTGCGCATTTTTCCTTCTCTGTTTCAAAGATCTCTCCCTCCTGGTGCTTGGGTTTGCGCAGCCTCTTCTTCTTGAAGTAAGCATCAGTCAGGTGCTTTGGAACCTTGACACTTGAGATATTGACTTTTGTGGAAGTGACGATAACAAATTTCTGGTGAGCTCTAAGCAGGGGCATCCAGTTGATAACCCAGTGGTCCTGTTACCAGCAGAAGGCCAGACTGGAGCTGCGTCAGAAAAAACACACGCTTCCCCCTGTGGCGTCCATTGAGGAGGATAAGTACAGTCCCAGGGGTGATGGAGGAGTGCCGGTTGCGTTTGTGCTGGCTGAAAAGCTTCTCGCCTTGGCTTAACAGCCTCCTTGGAATATCTTCAGTGGAATAATCACGAGGCATTTTACGCAGTTTGACTACACGTGTGCCGCCATTCTTATCCCCACCGACTGTCTTTGACACGGTAGCTTTAGCCTTCTCCTTTTTCTTCCTTTCAATCTTTGTTTCTGGGGCTTTGTACTTGCACTTGTAGAGGGCTTTCCTGGCAGAATGGGAATATTTCCTGATTCCGCGGACCAGCACTGGATTTTCGGCTGACATGGTGCCGGTTCACCTTCACAGCCTCGGTTTTCTTCTTCAAGGTGCGCTCAAAAGAGGCAAATTGAGCACCTGCATGCTGTAGATTGTTAGGTAGCTTTTCTCTAGGCGTACGAAAGGGTAAGGGTGCTACCCAGCTATTGGCATCATCCTGAGCGAATTCTTTATCCATCATCTTGAGAATTTCCCCATCTTCTCTTGCCAGTGCTAGTTTGTTGTCATCATTGGTAGAACTGAACACTGTGGCTTCAAAGGTTTTATCCCAGGACTGAAAGGCATTTAATTTATCTTGGTCGTCATGCTGCCATTCGTTGCTGTTCAATTTCTCCTTTACTCTGTAATGGTGTGGGCATGGTTCAAGATAGGTGTTTCGACCATTTGGCACGATGTGTGTTTTGAAGGAAGAAATCTTGGTAGGCACCTTCATTTTCCTTATACAAACATTGCCTATGATAACCCAACCTAGATCAAGGCGATGAGCGAATGGAGCACCATGTGGACCATTAATTTGTTGCCGTACTTTATGTACTCTGAGGATATCTCTGCACAGGAGAATTAGGATATTTGCATTCGTGTCAAGGGCTGGTATTTCATTAGCTATAGCCTTCAGATGAGGATGGTGTAGGACAGCTTCTGGTGTAGGGATCTCTTGCTTGTTAGATGGGATCTGGTTGCACTCGACAAGTGTGGGTAATTGCAGATTGCCCCCAAGAGAAGCTACTACGAATCCGCTGGCTCTTCTTCCAGAGACCTCTGTAATGCCACTACATGTACCTAAAGTACAAGGGTAGGAATCTCCTAAAAGGTTAAAAGGATCAAAGATTTCCGTTCTTGCGAGGGACCGATTGCTCTGATCGTCCAGGATGGCGTACACTTAAACAGACCTTCCTGGGTGATCCCTGTAATAGATGTCAACCAAGCATATTTTAGCACAAGACTTGTCGCAAAGATCTTCACCGCATTCTGCTGTACAAGAAGAGGACACTATGGTAACTTCCTGATCTGTAGTCTCCCCACTGTGCATTAACCCAGGAGGGGAGTCTGTTGATGTTGCAGGCATGTACTGACATGGATGTAGCGCCTGCACATGATCCACACCATCACATCTATGCACTCGATAGGAAAATTGCAGTGTTTGACAAAGTGCTCAGTAGAAGCACAACATCTAAACATTCACTGTTTTGCTTTAGTACATAGTCTCTGGTGCGATCAAGGGAATTTTCCCTATCTACGCTGCCCAAGCTGATGCTGTCTCTATCACGTGCGCTGACAGCTTGTTCTAGAACCGTTAGCATAGCCACGGCTGTGGCATGCTCACTCTATTTCTCTAGGGCTTCTATTTCTGCTCTTTTGTGAGCTTCTTCCATTTCCATTTCTGCTTTCCATTCAGCTTTTTTGCGAGCGGCGTCCATTTCCATTTCTGCTTTCCTTTTTGCAAAGGCTCTTTGTAGTCTCTGCCTTTGCCCGGGCTTGGATAAGCTGCAGACTAATTGATGAACTCTTTGAATATTGTGAGGATTTTGACCTTGCAAGATGAGAGCTATTTGAATTTCTTGCTAGATGCTGAAATGCGAGAAGCAGCCTCCTGGAGTTGGGCAATTCTCTCTTCCGCCACTACTCTGGCCTGAGGTACAAAATTGTCTCTTTCTGAATTAAGACATTTTAATTCATTTATTTCTTGTAAAGCCTTTTTAGAATTTATCTTCTCTAAATTAGAGACTTAAATGTGACAGTGGGCAAGATATTGAGCATGCGCTGTAGAAAGCTGTCTTAAAACTTCTTTTAGTGAGAATGCACCACAAACAGGGTGTTAGCGTGATGGTGGAGACATAACTCATCACCTGATCCCAAAGCCATGACATTTGCTGTGATTTCTCATAGTTTATGTTCATAAGTGATTCAGTAATCTTCCATGTAGGCTTTGTGTTGCGTTTGCTTCTGACTGGATTGATATTCATTACTTCCACATCTGAAACAATTTGCTTTTCCTGTAATGTTAGAGAGCTTCTTCTGTCTGCCATGTTTTCACAGATGAGAAGAATAAGAAGGGAGCAGCAGGCACTGTGTGGCAAAGTTTACAAAGGCCAAACGGTGCAGCTGTAGACAGACTCTGTGGCTTTTCACTAATGCTGTAATGTCTTTTACACACTGCTGTTAATGTCTTTTCACTAATGGCAGTAATGCTGGACTTTAATGTCTTTTCACTATTCTGCCTCGCTAGCAAAGCTGTGAGGCGTGGGCGCTTGAGACTACGGTAGCTAAGTTGGTATTTGACCAGTACTCACACGATGAAAGTTCAGCAGACAGCGTCAACTCAGCAAAACTGACACGTAGAAAGATGAATCTAGTTGAAACATTTAATGATCAGACTGACAAATCTTTGTAATAGTGTACAGCAATGCAGATGAAAAGACATTCGTTCTGTCCAGCATAGAGCTAAGATGGCTGCTAGTGACCAGTAATTACCTTAGAACTAGCCTGAGGAAAAAGGGGTGGAGCCAGCTGGAAGCATCAAGGCTATGGTGACCCAGCAGGAACAAAATAGCTAATAAATCATAACTGTAAACCGTAAAAGGCAGATTCAACACATAACATTAAAATATACATATAAAACCTGAATCATGGGGCATGACATTTATGTTTTTGTGTAGTTCAGAATGGTCAAAGCTCAGCCAAGAATTGAGATAGTACAAAATTAAAAATACCACTCTCTTCAGAACTTCGTGGGCTTTAATAGGATATGCCACAGGATGGACTTATTTTAAATTTTATAATTAAGTTGCAAAATTTAAAATGTTAAAAAGTTATTAAAAAAAGTAAAAATTTTCAAAAAAATGGTATTGATTTATATCGTATTTCTAAAAAACCTTCTGTAAAATTTCATCTTGGGATCTCAATGGAGTCACATTTTTAAAAACATATTTTGTACATACATGTCTGCCTTAGTGGGCTATGTTCAGGATAATTGGAAATACAGTTGTGTTCAAAATTATTCAACCCCCACTGAAATTGAGTGTTTTGGCCAGTTTGACATTGATTTTGATCATTCAGTCATCTTGCTTACAATTAAATCAAAGAGGCACGTGTAGGTCAGACAAATATAACATAACATTTATAATGAAATAACCACAAATGTCTTTTCTGTGCTCACATCATTATCAGTTTTATTCAACCCCCAAGTGACATTCAATCTTAGTACTTAGTACAACATCCTTTTACAGTTATAACAGCTTTTAAACGTGAAGCATAGCTTGACACAAGTGTCTTGCAGCCATCTACGGGTATCTTCGCCCATTCGTCATGGGCAAAAGCCTCCAGTTCAGTCACATTCTTAGGCTTGCACACTGCAACTGCTTTCTTTAAGTCCCACCAGAGGTTCTCAATCGGATTTAAGTCAGGTGACTGCGATGGCCACTCCAAAATGTTCCAGCCTTTAATCTGCAACCATGCTCTAGTGGACTTGGAGGTATGCTTAGGATCATTGTCCTGTTGAAAGATCCAATGTCTCCCAAGCCTCAGGTTTGTGACGGACTGCATCACATTGCCATCCAATATCTCCTGGTACTGAAAAGAATTCATGGTACCTTGCACACGCTGAAGCTTCCCTGTACCTGCAGAAGCAAAACAGCCCCAAAGCATGATTGACCCCCCGCCATGCTTCACAGTAGGCCTTGTTCTTCCTCCTCCAAACATAGCGTTGATCCATGGGCCCAAACAGTTCTAATTTTGTTTCATCAGTCCACAGAACACTATCCCAAAACTTCTGTGGTTTGTCCACATGACTTTTGGCATACTGCAGTCGACTCTTCTTATTCTTTGGAGACAGCAAGGGGGTGCGCCTGGGAGTTCTGGCATGGAGGCCTTCATTACGCAGTGTGCGCCGTATTGTCTGAGCTGAAACTTCAGTACCCACATCTGACAAATCTTTTCTCAGTTCCTCAGCAGTCACACGGGGTCTTTTCTCCACTCTACGCTTCAGGTAGCGCACAGCAGTCGAAGTTAACATCTTCTTTCTGCCACGACCAGGTAGCGTTTCAACAGTGCCCTTTGCCTTGAATTTGCGAATGATGCTTCCTTTGGTCTCTCTTGGTATGTTTAACATCTTTGCAATCTTCTTATAGCCATTGCCCTTCCTGTGAAGAGTAATCACCTCTTCTCTTGTCTTCCTGGACCATTCTCTTGACTTCACCATGTTTGTAACCACACCAGTAAATGTCTAGAAGGAGCTGAGTATCACAGTCATTTTAAAGCTGCCTAATTGGTGCTTTATTATGCTTTATTGCTGCTCCGTGACATCCACAGGTGTTTTCAATACCTGATTGAAAACACTTGAATGAACCTCTGTTCTTCAGAGTGGTAGTCTTTAAGGGGTTGAATAATTGTGTCAATGAAGAATTCACAAAAGAAACATTTACTACTGTATTACAAAACCAATTGATGTCATTTTAGTTGCATATGGTTCTTTAAAAAGTCCTTGTAGGATTTCATTCTGAATACAATTACAAATGTCACTAAATTCCCTAAAACCCTTTACAGCATTGGGGTTTGAATCATTTTGAACACAACTGTATATGGTCTATACTAAGGCAGGCAAATAAGTAGAAGCACGAAAGGAAACTAACATTTCAATGGTCTTGAACACAGGACGTACTTGAAAACGAGAGGAATCTCAATGTATCCTTCCTGGTAAAATACTTTATAAATAAATAAACAAACCCCTGCAGGAATCCTAACAGTCAATATCCAGCAACAGAAATGGGGGTAACCCTGGAATATGGCTAGAACAAAGGATATTGATTGACTGAGATAGGAGGAGTTTATTAGGGATGGGCTGCCGGTTCGAATCTGTTCTAAGTTCGATTCGAATATCGGCTGTTTGAAAGTTTGCGAACTGCGAACTTTTCAGGCCATTCGCAAAAAGTTCGGAAATTTCTTCTTAATTTTTTTTTAAAAAATGCTTAAAAAAATCTAACAATAAAGAGACTCTTTATTGCAGAATATAATAGGCAACAGTTTATTAGATATTGAATTAGAACGGGAATATTTTTTAAAAAAAAAAACATAATTTTTATTGAATATTAACACCAGGAGTTTCCAACATACTGTAGTCCGTTTACATATACTTTATATCTTTTCGGCAAAACCTAGTGCGTTTACCACGAACCAGACGAACAGGGGGAGACGCACACAAGACAAAGGGGAGAGAAGAGAGAAGATGAAGAGAGAAGAAAAGAAAAAGAAAAGCAGGATATAAAGGTGGACAGTAAAGCGGGGAAGAAAAAGAGCGAGAGAGTCTGTCTTACAGATATATAACTGCTAGATATAAACTTCAGAGCCCAATAACTGCCTCGACCCCAGTAACCGTTTAAGAATCATATTCCACCCATGGTTCCCACACCTTATAAAATGCCTGTACTGTGTGGCGCACCTTAGCAGTTAACTCATCCATTAACATGGCATCCCTAATGTTAGACAGTACCCTGCCAAAGCGGGGGGCCACCCTATGCCTCTTATTGTCCCAAACAAAAGCATCTATAGCCGTTTGCAAACCTGCAAGATCCACCTGGGATAGTGTTGTCAGAAGGGCCTGAAAGAGGTACAGGAGGCGAGGCAGCACATTCATTTTCACACAATGCACCCTCCCCAACCATGATATATGCAATTTACCCCAATGTTCAAGATCACATTTTATTTGCCGAAAGAACGGAACATAGTTAAGCAGATTTATTTCCACATGAGACCCCGGGATCTGAACACCAAGGTAAGGAATAGAGACTGTGGTGGTATGAATACCAAACCGCCTCTCCATGGTCTCGGTCTGAGCCCGGTGATACCCAAGAGGAGAGCTGTATATCTTGCCATATTCACTTTATACTACCTCCGAGAACCGATCCAACACCTCCATCAGCCTTGCCACCGAGGTCACAGGACTGGTTAGGGACAGAAGCATATCATCTGCATAAGCAGAAACCTTATATTCGTCCACCCACACACTATGTCTTTAATCTGTGGGTCCGCGCGAATAGAGGCTAACAGGGGCTCAAGTGACAAAGCGAACATCAGTGGCGATAGTGTGTAACCCTGTCTTGTACTGTTCGCCAGACCAAAAGGCCTAGGGGTCGTGCCCGGTATCTCAATCTGCCCCATAGGTTGGTCATACATAGACCCGAGCGCCGCCCTAAATTCCATGGGAAAGCCCAAATGAGCCAGCAGTTGAAACAAAAAGGGCCATCCTACTCGGTCAAATGCCTTCTCGGCATCCAACGACAAAAGAACCAAAAAGGTTCCCCTGTGTGTTGTGCTAGCCATACCAAGTCACACGCTCGCCGAGTATGGTCATAGGCCTGCCGGCCTGGGACAAACCCCCACCTGATCGGCATGGATCAGTCCCGGAACAATAGCATTCAAGCGAAGCGCCAACACCTTAGCTAGGATCTTGATATCAAAATTTAGGAGGGAAATGGGTCTATAATTTTCCGGGCCAAGGGGGTCTTTTCCTGGCTTAAGGATAGTGACCACCGAGGCAGTCAGAGAGTCCCTAGAAAACGGCGCTCCCTCTCTCGTCAAGTTACACATCGCAGTTAGGTAGGGGAGCACTAATGGCAGAAAGGACTTATAATACCGCCCGGGAAGTCCTTCAGGGCCCGGTGCTTTATTCGGTTGCATGAGACCAATGGCATCTTTGACCTCCTCTTGGCTTATGGGAGCCCGTAAAAGCTCTGTCTGAGTTTCTGACAACACTGGCAAGTCCAAACCGGACAGAAAGGATTGCACCTTGGCTACATGCACCGGGTTACCTAGGGACAACTGCGGGGAGTGGTTATAAATCCTCTCATAAAACTGTGTGAAAACCTCTCTAATCTTGGACGGAGACCAACAAACCACCCCTGATTCATCTCGTACAGCCCCTACCCCCTGGTTACGCTGGAGACCCGCTATCCGGCGTGCCATTGGGGTGTCCATCTTCTTCGACTTTTCATAATAAAAATGCCGGGACCACAACAGAGCTCTGCTGACCTCATCTAGGGATAATTGGGTTAGCGCCCATCTCGCCTCCTGCAGCGCAACTAATGATTCAGGTCCAGGGGCGGATATATGTTGAAATTCCCACTTTCTCAACTCGGCTTGTAACTGTAAGAATCAATCCGCTTTGCGTTTTTTCCGATACGCCGCCTGACTAATAAGCACACCTCACGCTACCGCTTTATGCGCAGCCCACACCACCTGCGGGGAGACCTCGTCAGCCGCATTAATTTGAAAATATGATTCTAGCTCCTGTGCAACCACCTGCAAGATCTCCTTAGTATCCAGCAGGGTCGGGTCCATCCGCCACTGACCCGTACTCCTTTTCCCAGGCACTGCCAGTGTCATACTGACTTCTGCATGGTCCGACCATGTAATGGAGCCAATGGAGGAGGACCCGATCCCAGGAAGGGAGGCCGACGCCACCAGCAAATAGTCTATTCGCGAATATGATGCATGGGGGTGTGAATAAAAGGTATAATCTCTAGTAGTGGGGAAGGAAGTCCTCCAGACATCCACCAGTCCCATTTTACTGACAAAGCGATGAAACATCTTATCCTGTGACCTTTTGGCCTGCGGCACCGCCGGCTGGGAGGCGCTAGATCGGTCCAAGGTAGGGAAGAGCACAGCGTTAAAATCCCCGGCCACCAGCAAGGAGCCAGTAGCGTAAGTGGTAATAAAGGACTGCAAACCATCCCAGAAGGACGCGTCCGGGACATTAGTGCTGATGTGCTATCCACTCGTTAACCAAAACATACCTGCCCTCCCCACCCGACTCAACTGAACCCAAGGTGAAAGGACAGGCACCCCCTCACAAGGATAGAAACCCCGCATTTCTTATTCAGAACACATGAGGAGAAGAAGACCTGGGAGTAGCGCCTGTCACAGAGCCAGAAGGACGCGGATTTAGGAATCCTGGTTTCCTGTAGGCAGGCTATGTCGACCTTATGGTGGCGCAGCTCTCTAAAGAGAAAGCGTCACTTCCCAGGGGAGTTAAGGCCCTTGACATTCAAGGACCAGACCTTCAAGGGCTTAGCCATAGTAATCCGGCAGAAGCGAAACTACGGCTCCATGACATACCACCCCCCCCCCAGGAGAGCAGGGGACCAGAGAAGGAAAAAAAAGAGAAAAAGAAAGAGAAAGAAAAAAAAGAGAACGAGAGAATAAGAAGGAAGTGAAAGGAGAACAGAAAGACATGAACCACACTGACACATCAGGGAACACACAGCTCCCTACCCTGGTCCGGTGGGAAGAACCCGAAAACCAGGCCTCGGGGGGGGGGGTCACGTTCCCACGTTCCAAACCTGTCTTCCCGCCCTCTGTATTTGTATTTTGTGTTTTTTCCCTTGTGTTTCTGTTGCTGCCAATTCCTGGGTGGCCTCCCAGGGGTTAATTGGTGTTCTGTGTTCTGCTCACCTGTTGACCCTTGCCTTGATTTCCCCTGCCTATATTAGAGCAATGTACCTGTAGTACATTGCTGGGTCATTTTACTTTGCCTGGTCTCCTTGCGACTTGTGTCCTGAGAGCTCCTTGCTGTGTTCCTGTTATCCTCCGTTTGTTCATGCTTGTTTAGTTTTTGCCTCTGTTATTTCTGTTCCAGTTTATGTCAGTTCCTTTTGTGTATTTAGTTCTGTCTATTGCTGTATTTTGGTTTGCTGTTTATGTTCCATTCTGATTCCCCGGTTACCGATTTTGGCTTGGCTGACTTCCCTTCTGGTTCCTATTCCTATATCCTGTATGACGTACTCTCTTTGGTTATGACCTTTTGGCTTTCCTCTATATGACTACTCTATAGTATTTTCCTTGTCTGTACCGTTTCCAGGTAACCCTGTCATCTGTATACAACAAAAGACTCTGTACGGCTTCAAGGTAATACTTTCCTTTAGATTAGATCCGGCTATCCTAAAGACCGGCCTTTCAGTGCAGGGAATCTTTGGTATTGCCGTACAGAGGTCTTTTGTTAACCCTGTGTTGCTTTCATCTGTCGTTGCAGTTTACACTGCATCTCTGCATATAGGGGCTTCTCTCAGGAACCAGGGCCTCACCTTGCTGTGAGTTATATTCATAGGGATATATATACAGACCGACCACTTCCAAGGATCGGAGGGCAAGGATAGGGTGGTGCGTGCCTGGTGGTACTGCCACCGTGACATAATGACCCAGCCTTTACATAAGCCCGCAGAGATGTGTACCGTGTTGGAAACCTTATTGCACATGTTTGAGGAATTTGTGGTTCACCTCAAAGGGTTACTGAGCCTGTGTCTAGACTCTGGCAATCAGGTCTCATTTGAAAGCAGGGTTCGTGGTCCTCTTTCTCCTGATGAAAAGAACAGAAAACGTGAGTACAATCTGTTTCTATTGTGCCAGCTCGTTGCACTTTTTGTCTGGCTGTCCCCTCAAGCCGGTGAGTCCTGGGGCTGGAGTGCCGGTGCGTCCTGGGCCTGGAGTGCCGGTGCACCTCAAGATTTGTGGTGGGTCTGTGCACCCTGATACTGGCCGAGTGCCAACTGTGCCCATGTCCCACAGTAAGGCCGCTAAAGCCAGTCCACGCATGAGATCCACGGGCGCCAGTTACAGCTGGGAATCAGAGGGTGCCAGACCACGTAGGGGGGTCTGACGGTGCCAGACCTAGCTGGGAGTCGGATAGTGCCAAAAACACGTAGGGGATCTGATGGTACCAGACCCGGCGGGGAGTCAGATGGCACCAGACCCCACTTTGAGTTCAGACCTCCTGAGAAAACCAGGTCTGAGAAAGAGACACTTGAGTCTATGAAGGATGAATCCTTTTTGGCCATAAGGTCAGAGGATGAAGTACCCATGGAGGTTATGTCGCTCATGGCATCCGATAATAAACCTCAGACTTCTGTAGATAGCTCTGATGGCTGTAGGGTTTTAAAGACACAACTGGCTGGTTCTGAGCAGCGACTGACATCCAAAAGACAGTCCCTACGTATTGTTACTGGTTGTATTACATGCAGAGCCGCAACCCCAGTGCCAATTGGCAGTATGCCAGTCCTGTCTGGCAATGAGAAGCCAGTCCTGTTTCCGTCTGGCAATGAGAAGCCAGTCCTGTCTCCGTCTGGCAATGAGAAGCCAGTCCTGTCTCCGTCTGGCAATGAGAAGCCAGTCCTGTCTCCGTCTGGCAATGGGCAGCCAGTCCTGTCTCCGTCTGGCAATGGGCAGCCAGTCCTGTCTCCGTCTGGCAATAGGCAGCCAGTCCTGTCTCCGTCTGGCAATGCGCAGCCAGTCCTGTCTCCATCTGGCAATGCGCAGCCAATGTTGCCTGATCCTGGCACGATGCCAGTCTCAAGCTGTGTGTCAGCGGTGCCAGTCTCAAGCCGTGTGTCAGCGGTGCCAGTCTCCAGCCGTGTCTCAGCGGTGCCAGTCTCCAGCTGTGTCTCAGCGGTGCCAGTCTCCAGCTGTGTCTCAGCGGTGCCAGTCTCCAGCTGTGTGTCAGCGGTTCCATAAACCCGGTCAAGCTGTGTGTCAGCGGTTCCAGAAACCTGGTCAAGCTGTGTGTCAGCGGTGCCAGAAACCCAGCCAAGCTGTGTGTCAGCGGTGCCAGTCCCAAGCTGTGTGTCAGCGGTGCCAGTCCCAAGCTGTGTGTCAGCGGTGCCAGTCCCAAGCTGTGTGCCAGTCCCAAGCTATGTGCCAGCGGTGCCAGTACCAAGCTGTGTGTCAGCAGTGCCAGTCCCAAGCTGGGTGTCAGCGGTTCCAGAAACCCAGTCAAGCTGTGTGTCAGCAGTGCCAGAGCTACATTGCAACACCACTGTACCCATGCCCCACAGAGAGTCCGAGGTTTCCAAATCTCATGGTAAGGCACAGGTAGGCGAGCCTACTCCCACTGTTGCCGTGTCGTGTGGGGGGGTCACCAGTTCTAGATCTCGTTCAAGGAGAAGACGGGAAAAGGTGTCTAACCCTAGTCCCACTGATTCTATGTCCAGTCTAACTGATGCCAAGATCCCCCTACCCCATCATGTCCCTGAGGGCTATGTGCAGTCGCCCTTTGGACTGGTGTTCAGGAAGGACCACTGGGTTGCCATTCAAAGGAACCCTCATAGACAGGGGCGTCTTGTGGAGGAGGATGACGACTCTGAGTGGGACCTCAAAGGACTTTGGTGACTGGTGTTCGTGATCGGGTTTCCTGATTCTGTCTATCGTGTTTGTTGTTTTAGGTGCCCTGAGGTCACCTTTTTTGGAGGGGGCTACTGTCACGTTCCCACGTTCCAAACCTGTCTTCCCGCCCTCTGTATTTGTATTTTGTGTTTTTTCCCTTGTGTTTCTGTTGCTGCCAATTCCTGGGTGGCCTCCCAGGGGTTAATTGGTGTTCTGTGTTCTGCTCACCTGTTGACCCTTGCCTTGATTTCCCCTGCCTATATTAGAGCAATGTACCTGTAGTACATTGCTGGGTCATTTTACTTTGCCTGGTCTCCTTGCGACTTGTGTCCTGAGAGCTCCTTGCTGTGTTCCGGTTATCCTCCGTTTGTTCATCCTTGTTTAGTTTTTGCCTCTGTTATTTCTGTTCCAGTTTATGTCAGTTCCTTTTGTGTATTTAGTTCTGTCTATTGCTGTATTTTGGTTTGCTGTTTATGTTCCATTCTGATTCCCCGGTTACCGATTTTGGCTTGGCTGACTTCCCTTCTGGTTCCTATTCCTATATCCTGTATGACGTACTCTCTTTGGTTATGACCTTTTGGCTTTCCTCTATATGACTACTCTATAGTATTTTCCTTGTCTGTACCGTTTCCAGGTAACCCTGTCATCTGTATACAACAAAAGACTCTGTACGGCTTCAAGGTAATACTTTCTTTTAGATTAGATCCGGCTATCCTAAAGACCGGCCTTTCAGTGCAGGGAATCTTTGGTATTGCCGTACAGAGGGCTTTTGTTAACCCTGTGTTGCTTTCATCTGTCCTTGCAGTTTACACTGCATCTCTGCATATAGGGGCTTCTCTCAGGAACCAGGGCCTCCCCTTGCTGCGAGTTATATTCATAGGGATATATATACAGACCGACCACTTCCAAGGATCGGAGGGCAAGGATAGGGTGGTGCGTGCCTGGTGGTACTGCCACCGTGACGGGGGGGCATCTGCAGGCGACCACAAAGCCGCACGCGGAGCCCATTAAAGGGAACCAGCCACCCAGTGGGTGGCCCCACAGAACAGTTAAACATATCACAACAACCGTCAGCCCAAACCGAACAGATATACTTAAAATTTTCAAAACTTGCCCATAGCACAAACCAACATTTCCCAGCCTCAGGGCAGCCCCCATCCCCTCCCACAAGGCCCAGCAAGCCGTTCCTCTAGGTGTCCCTAGACTTTGGGGATAGAAGGCCGAACAACATAACATAGCGTAAACCATAGATCCACAGGGCATGTGTTTTGGATACAACGGGCAATGAGGTTGGGCTGATCAGAGTCGTTTGGCATCAAAAACGACCTGACTAAGTCACACAGGGACACTTCTGACCATCAGAAATGTGCCCCACAAAAAAAAAGGTGAAAAATATGGCCCGTTAAGGGCTTTTCAGGTATTCCACCGGGAATCGTTGAAGTTGTGGTGAACCAACCGAACGCATCCCCTCTGGCATCTGAAGACCCAGTCGTTCCATAAAGGCAGGTAGAGCACTTACTGTGGCACAGGAAAATGAGCGGGAATCCTTGGTTACCATTAAGCGAAAAGGGAAGCCCCAGGCATACTTGAGGCCGTTTGCACGAAGTAGCTCAGTCATTGGCTTCCAATCCCGGCGCCTGGCCAACGTCGCCGGAGCCAAATCCTGGTAGATCTGAAGCTCATTCTCTTCGTACTGAATACATTTCACTCTATTGGCTCTGAGGATCTTTTCTTTAGTTTTATAGTAGTGCAATCTCAAAATGACATCACGGGGTTGTGAATTTGGAGGGCCTCTGGATCGCAGCGCGTGGTGCACTCTATCCATCAGGAAATGTTCTATAGGCAGATCTGGTAATAACTTCTGAAATATGCCCACCACAGTGGCCTCCAATATCGCCGGTGTCACCTCTTCCGAGAGCCCTCGGATGCGCAAATTATTCCGTCTGGTTCGGTTGGACATATCCTCCAGGGCCGCCTCCAAGCATTCCACTTTGTCCTGCAACCCATTGACACAGTCCGCAGACACATTGGCCTGTGCCACCACCTCCTCCACCCGGGTCTCCAGGAAGTCAGTGCGGTCCCCCAGGGCCTGTATTTCTGACCTCACTGTCTGCGAACCCTTCAGGATTTCCCCGCCAGCACCTCCTGTACCTATGATACTATGATATTTTGCGGAATAAGGCCGAAATGTCCTGCTTGGAAGCCGGGGTGTGATCTGCCAGGCCGTCAGTTTCCTCTCCGCCATCCGCAGCTGAGGTCTGGCCGCCATCTTGCCTCGTGTCCATGGTGCGGCAGGGTGTGAAGATCGGCGCCACCTGGCCGCCGCTCGTTTTTTTTTGCTTCTGTTGTGGCATACCGGGGTCTGGGGTCTTCTGCCAGCAGCTTGTCAGTTTTGGTCAATTTTAGTCAGGTCTGTGCAAGCTATTTCTGCAGATTAGTCACCTCTCAACCGGGAGCTCAGCTCTCACACGTCCTGCCTCATGCTCGCCCAGGCTCCGCCCACTGAACGGGAATATTTTTAACATTGAAGCCTATGGGATTCAACATTTCTCACACCTTGTTGCTAAAACATCAGGTAGACGCTGCCCTCTAAATCAGGCACTATAAAGGGCTGCCGGGGCCTCCCAAGGATCCCCTTGAGGAGCGAGCGGCCGCCGTATGACAGATGCGACTGCGAGAGCTGGCCGGCCGGGTGCATGTGGCAGAGAGTCGGCGCAGGCAGGGAGCCACTGCACCTGCGGCCACAGCAGACCCCCCCCCACAATCAGCATCTAGGGAGCCCCCACTGACCACCAGGCTAAGGTAAGGTGACACATTTTTAAAAAAAATAAAATCTGAGGACGTTTTTAAATGTCCCCAGCAACATAAAATAAAACACTTTTTTCTAATACTCATCTGATTCCTGGATCCACCAACAAGCGCAGCCTACCGTCTCCCATGCTGTTAGAAGCTGCATACACTGGCGCGCTGTGTGCAGCTTCTGAGAAGATACGCTATTAGTGTAGAGGGAGCAATGCAAAATGCACAGCTGGCTTCCTCGCTACACTAATAGCGTACAGTCAGGTCCAGAAATATTGGGACATGGACACAATTGTAATATCTTTGGCTCTATACAGCACCACAATGGAGTTGGAATGAAACAAACACAATGTGCTTTAACTGCAGACTGTCAGCTTTAATTTGAGACTATGTACATCCAACTCAGGTGAACGGTGTAGGACTTACAGCAGTTTGCAGATGTGCCCCCACTTGTTAAGGGACCAAAAGTAATGGGGCAGAATAATAATCATAAATCAAACTTTCCCTTCTTAATACTTGGTTGCAAATCCTTTGCAGTCACATCATCAATAAATACAAGAGAACCAGTTCCATTAGCAGCCATACATGCCCAAGCCGTGACCCTACCACCACCATGCTTCACTGATGAGGTGGTATGCTTAGGATCATGAGCAGTTCCTTTCCTTTTCCATATTCTTCTCTTCCCATCACTCTGGTACAGGTTGATCTTGGTCTCATCTGTCCATAGGATCTTGTTCCAGAACTATGAAGGCTTTGTTAGGTGTTGTTTGGCAAACTCTAATCTGGCCTTCCTGTTTTTGAGGCTCACCAATGGTTTACATCTTTGTGGTGAACCCTCTGTATTCACTCTGGTGAAGTCTTCTCTTGATTGTTAACTTTGACACAAATACACCTACCTCCTGTTCTTGATCTGGCCAACTGTTGTGACGGGTGTTTTCTTCACCAGGGAAAGAATTCTTCGGTCATCCACCACAGTTGTTTTCCGTGGTCTCCCGGGTCTTTTGGTGTTGCTGAGCTCACCAGTGCGTTCCTTCTTTTGAGACTGTTCCAAACAGTTGTTTTGGCCACGCCTAATGTTCTTGCTATCTCTCTGATGGGTTTGTTTTGTTTCTTCAGCCTAATGATGGCTTGCTTCACTAATAGTGACAGCTCTTTGGATCTCATCTTGAGAGTTGACAGCAACAGATTCCAAATGCAAATAGCACACTTGAAATGAACTCTGGGCCTTTTATCTGCACATTGTAATTGGGATAATGAGGGAATATCACACACCTGGCCATGGAACAGCTGAGAAGCCAATTGTCCCATTACCTTTGGTCCCTTAACAAGTGGGAGGCACATCTGCAAACTACTGTAAGTCCTACACCGTTTACCTGAGTTGGATGTACATACCCTCAAATTAAAGATGACAGTCTGCAGTTAAAGCACATTGTGTTTGTTTTATTCCAACTCCATTGTGGTGGTGTATAGAGTCAAAGATTTTAGAATTGTGTCGATGTCCCAATATTTCTGGACCTGACTATCTTCTCAGAAGCTGCACACAGCGCGCCGGTTGAAGATAGCATCAGACTGTAGAGGTGCTGCCCGGCAGTGTGCGGATTAATATGCTGCATTATTTATACTGTAGAGGTGCTGCCCGGCAGTGTGCGGATACATATGCTGCATTATTTATACTTTAGAGGTGCTGCCCGGCAGTGTGCGGATTGATATGCTGCATTAATTATACTGTAGAGGTGCTGCCCGGCAGTGTGAGGATTCATATGCTGCATTAATTATACTGTAGAGGTGCTGCCCGGCAGTGTGAGGATTCATATGCTGCATTAATTATACTGTAGGAGGTACTGCCCGGCAGTGTGAGGTCTGACCCACGTATCTCTTCCCACAAGGACATTTGAGGCAATTTCAGTGGTACTCCCTTTTGAAAAAATATACTTCTCTTTTAAAAAGAATTTTTTAAGATGTGATAAATATTATGTTTTCTATTTCTTTGTTTTTATTTATGATCTATGTATAAATTTATTTTTGTTGGGGGATTGAGAGGCATCGTCTGGCATTCATTGATGTCTGGTTGCTCGATTCCGAAAGTAAGAACATTTATTAGACATAAGTGTACCATATCAAGGATAAACCCATAGCGGGATAAGAGGCTGACCTACGCCATCACTCAGTGCCTAGACGGTTAAACACAAATCGGAAGCCGCTGCGATACGCATGTGGACACTACAGACGCACATCGAGATGGTTATGTGTCACCAACAAACATCCACGCGGTGAGACGCAAACCGGAAGTAGTGGTGACCCGCACGTCAACATCCACGGGGTGAGACGCAAACCGGAAGTAGTGGTGACCCGCACGTCAACATCCACGGGGTGAGACGCAAACCGGAAGTAGTGGTGACCCGCACGTCAACATCCACGGGGTGAGACGCACACCGGAAGTAATGGTGACCCGCACGCAAATACCACGCTTTCTCGCATAGTAATGATGGCGACTATAAAAGACTTCTCATGGACATACAGGGGTAATATCCGACTGAAGAAGCCTGCAGGATAGCAGGAGAAACACGTTTCGGTTTACATCCCCTTTTTTTTATTGTTTTATGTAATAAATACTTTACTTTCTGAATTCCATCGTCCCACTTGTGGAATACATAATTGTTCTCTCGATTCCTGAGACTCAAGAAGGGTGAGACCTCCCTATATATGGTCTGAGGCTATCACTACTGAGCCACCCCCCTAGGAGGCTCTGTGACACGTGAGTTGTTCCACGCAATTTGTTTTTTCCCTTGGCCTCAAACAATATTGTGCTATATCTGTATTTCCTTTGAGGTCCTTTTCTGATCCACCACGTGTATCTGGACAAAAGACGTATCGATCAGGTGGGAGAAGCCCCCCTTAGTGGCTTATAAACGAAGATAGAGAGCCCTACAGGCTCCAGTTTTGTGAGTGTGCAATCGTCGTATACATTGTTGCATCTCCACTTGATCTTTTGATATCGCACAATTGTTTTTTTCTTTTCTTCATTCTCATTTTTAGGGTAACGTTTCTATCCAATTTATACCTGAGATGAGTATTTTTTCTATTGTATTCCACCTTTAACACTTGTGGTGTGAGTGCTTTTATCACCATTCTGTGTGCGCTCCCTGAGTTAATTTTCTGGTAATTCTGCTTTTTGTGTACTCCCTGCCTGTTCTGTTTGCCTCTTGTTGCTACTGGTGTGCGCCGATTTTCACCATATAGCACAGTACTAGTGCCTACACGTTGCTGACCCGGTTTTGTTATAACAACTACTCTCGCTCTGCGCCCCTGTCTGGTATATTCCGCAGCTTGTTACTGCTGGTGCGCTTCCATCCTGCCATACACTATAGCGCAGTACAAACATATATTGATCTCAGTCTGTGGTGTTTATGTTAAAGTAAGATCCCATATAGCGTAACTGTTAAGATATTTTAACTAGACCTGTTTGCTATCATTAATTGCCATATCTTTACCAGTCCTGTTTGCACTCCAAAATTGCCATCTTTTGTCAGTTATATTTACTTATTTCCACTCAGCCATGGGCCTGCTATTCTGTGCCCCCCCCCCCGTCATGATTCACTGCATTAGAGAATTTATTGCCCCAACATCCCCCAAAGATGCAATGTAATCCTGGATTTCTGTTTTTTCAGCATACTTAACTCCATACAGCTTCCAGGGCGGCCAGCCTCTATCACAGTGTCCTCCTAGCTCCCACCTGGACTTGGTTCCCACCCTCCTTCCTCTCACCCACCCCACAGTTCTCATTTCATTTATACCCATCTAATTTGGTCATGTGATATTTTCAGCTACCAAACTACACCACTCTGGAACTTCACCTACCACACTCCCTTCCATCTCCTGCTTTCCTTATCAATTCCCTGCCTGTCTTCTACTTTTCCTTTTTTTCCTCCCCTTCTCCTACACCACCTTTCTCTAGAAATGTTTTTCCCTCTCTTCCCCCTCTTGCTGCTTCTTTCCACTCTCTCCCTTCTCCCTAAATCTACCCTCCTTCCCTATACACCCTACAAATTACAGCAAGCTGGAAAAGAAACCCAAATACACCATAGCCTGCTCAGCTCCTTTAACTTATCAGCTGAGAGCTGGTGGAGAGTGTTAAAATCCAGCCCTCCCACCCCCACACAACAGAGCTTTAAAACTCTCCAATCACTATTTTCCAAAAAGAAAAACCTGTCCAAATTGCTTTTTATTCTGCTGTTTGCTCTGGCAAATGATGTTGAATCCAACCCTGGTCCAATAGCTGACACCATATTTAATCTCCCCACTAAAAAGGCCTCTCCTTTGTGCATTGCAACATTCGCAGTTTACTCCCTAAACTGGATGAGCTTAAAGCTTGGTGCTTCTATTACAAACCTAAAGTCATTGTGCTGACAGAATCATGGTTAACCCCTAAAGTGCCAGACTCTGCCATAGCAATACAAGGGTATTCATGCTCTAGAAAGGACAGAGCTAAGAGAGGAGGGGGAATTGTTATCTATGTTGACAACTCCATAAAGTTCACCCCGTTGCAGAATCCTAGCTCCCCGGCCACATTTGATTTCCTTTCTGGTACTATTGAGATCCCATTCAGTAAAACAATTATTGTTGCTGGATTCTAACGCCCACCAAGTTCCCCAGTGCACTCCCTTTCTGACATAATCCAAATTCTTAGTAAATTAGTAGCTCAAAACCAAAAAAGTAAACTGCTGGTCCTCGGCAACTTTAATGTTGATTGGCTGAATCCTAAAAACAATAAACACTGCTCACTGTTTAAGGCTTTGCAGCTAACACAATTAATCTCCTCCCCCACTCGCATTAATATGAAAAGCCCTTACCACACCTTGCTGGACTGAATTCTCTCCTCATGTCCTGATCGAATACAGGAGGCAGGCATTCTCGCTAACAGTTTCAGTGATCACTGCCTAGTGTACTGTGTGCGCAAAATAAGGGCCACAAAATGTCCACCAAAGGTAATAATCACCAGGTCTTTCAAGAAATTTAATCTTGAATCCTTCCTAAATGATCTCAAACAGCTCCCATGGTACAGACTAAACCTAATCCCAGACCTGGACTGTGCAATTGAATACTTTCAAGCCGAGCTCCTGAAAGTCTGGAACACCCATACCCCACTGCGCCAAGTGCGAGTAAAAGGGGCCCATCTCCCCTGGGTTACAGCTGACCTCACACATATGTACCAGTTTAGAGACTCCCTGTGGTCAAAGTTCAAGAGTACTGGATCCATGAACGATCACTGTGAATACCGAAAATGCCGGAATGAATGCACAAAACAAACAAAAATGGCTAAAGCCCAATACTTCAATGAAAATTTAAACAATAACATATCAAACCCCAGAAATTTTTGGAAAATCATAAGTAACATACAAGCACCCCGTCCACTCCCAACCAGCTGCTTTAAAAGTAAACAACCAAACTGTACAACACCCCCTAGATGTAGCAAATGCTTTTAATAATTATTTTGTTGGATGGGCCACCACCCTGATTGCTAAGCTAGGAAATGACACACAATCAGAAAGGCCGCACGCAGGTCAGGCCCCACCAACAGTGCAAAGACCCCGTAACCCAGAGAAATTCAGTTTTAGACCAGTGCCTGTCAGTGCCATCACTAAACTTCTCCATAACCAAAAAATGAAATACCAGTCTGGACCTGATCAAATCCCAGCAATGCTGCTGAAAATCAATGCACCAGCAATTGCAAAACCTGTCGCAACCCTGATTAATGAATCACTGGCGACTGGATACATACCCAAACTCTGGAAAACTGCAAGGGTGGTACCTATCCATAAAAGTGGAGACAATACTTTGGTATCCAACTACCGCCCAATATCACTGCTCCCTGTAATGTCAAAAATTCTGGAAAAAGGTGTCTACACTCAATTACATGATTATTATCAGTATCAGAACTATTTAACCCCAGATCAATCCGGCTTTCGTCCAAACCATTCAACTACAACTGCCCTTTTAAAAGTTTGTAATGATATCCAAGCGGGCATGGAACAAGGAAATCTAACTGGAGCCATCTTCCTTGATTTTGCCAAGGCTTTTGACACAGTAGACCATGGCATCCTATTACACAAACTTAAAAACTCCGGTATTAGTGATAGTACGTTAACCTGGTTCCAATCATATGTGTCTGATAGGTCTCAATTTGTGTCCATTTCTGACAGCACTTCACTCCCCCTCCCAGTCACGTGCGGTGTACCCCAAGGCTCGATACTTGGCCCCCTGCTATTCACAATATTCATAAACGATCTGCCCAATGTCTGCAAAGCTTCAACTGTACACATGTATGCAGATGACACTGTAATCTATACCAACAAACCAAATCTCCCACAGCTGGAGGCCATGCTGCAAGAACAATTCAAAGGGGTAGAAAAGTGGATCGCAAATAACAAACTTTTTCTAAATACTGACAAAAGTGTTACAATGCTCTTTGGAACCACACCTAAACTACACAAATTGCAAACACCCCATCTATGTGTTGGGACAAAATCAAATGGCACGCTGACCACAGTCACTTCTCTCAAATATCTAGGTATGTGGTTAGACCCAACTCAATCTTTTGGCCCCCACATCGAAAAACTCTCATCTAAACTCTACCCCAAACTAGGTGCCCTGTACAGAAACAAATCCTGCCTGAGCCCTGCGGTAAGAAAGCAGATTGTACAACAAATGCTTATGCCGGCCATTGAATACGGAGATGTAGTGTATGCAGCCGCCCCACAAACACACCTCCAGAAACTTACTACATTGTATAACTCATTCTGTCGCTTTGTGCTACAATGTAACTACATGACACACCATTGTGACATGTTAAAAGAACTAAACTGGCCATAACTGGATTCTAGACGCACCCTTCACCTTTCCAACCTGGTGTTTAAGAGCTTTTCTGGGAAGCTGCCACCCTACCTGAATATGCTGCTTCCCCCGGCAGTTCCCTCATCCTATAACCTCAGATCCAGGACCAGCACCTTACTTGCAATACCACAATACAAAAAGAAAATGGCTCAATCCTCATTTTCCTACAGAGCACCACAAATATGGAATAACCTCCCAGACACCGTCAAATCTTCCCCCAGTCTACAGTCCCTTAAGACTTCCCTATTAACATACCTCAATACGAAATGTACCTGTAAACATGTGTAGCGCTGTGTTAAAATCTTGCTGTGGCATTACCTATTTTTGGCCACAAGATGGAGACAGTCGCGATTAGAGACACTGGACATTGGGACTACATTTCCCGGCATGCTTTGCAAGGAGACAGGAAGTGGGTGGGGACTGGACACTTACATCCTCCACCTCGTGGAGAACGCGCCAGAGCGTGCCAGGGAACGAGAGAAAGCAGACGCACTGAAGAGATCGCGAGAGGGCCTAGGCCAGAGCCTGAGTGAGACATGTCAGTCATTATTGGGTCACTCAACCTGAGGAGAAGGAGACTTGCTAGAATCCAGGAATTGCTGCAGACCGGCGGAACCGAAGACCTCGAGTGAGGAGTCACCGCGAGTTGATCGGGTACGGAGAGCAGGCGGTGAGCTGGACAAGCTGTATAAAGTCAGACAACGGATCCGGCCGCTAGTATCCCCAGTCAAAATCGAGCGGAGAGACGTCCTGGGTCAGCGGAGCCTAAAGCAATCGTCGGATGGGTGAGAGGCCTCCAAGGCTGTGTTGTGATTAAAGGATACGCTGCTGTTTTCTCTTTAAAGTCCACAGGGCCCCAACTGACTAGTCGAAGACATTCCTTCAGTAAATTCACTGGCCAGTTGAACAGTACACGGGTACCATACACACATACACACCTTTTACATTCCGGGACTTAACCTGTGCAGGACTCATTCTGTTACGAATCGGAACGGGGGTTAAAGATACGTTCCGAATACATATTTTTCTCTTTTCCGCTGCGCGTTTATCGTAATACGAAGAGATTGTATTTTGGGGTTCGCTACGTGTCTCTGTTTTTCCGAACTATTGAGTAATTGCATATATTTTTCTGTTCGGTTGCGAATATTTTATTTTCCGAAATACGAAGCCTCGTGTTTCGTTTCTTTTCCGCTACGCGTTTTACCGCAATACGAAAGTACTGTAATAATATCTGTGAATACCGTGTCTTAACATCTGCCTATTATTTTAGTAAACTATTTAAATGATAAAACTCACAGCGGTGTTGGAGTATATTTATTCCCTAGTGCGGGGAGACTGACCCGTGGTTCAATTTCAGCGGCTCCTCGGGAGTGAGCGCTACACGTGGGGGCTTGTTTCCGGGATTCAGTCTCTGGAAAAACCGCATCTAAAGGCTTAAATATGGATCCAGACACTGTTGCCGAATGGTGTGAGGAGCACAATAGTCAGCTAGAATGTTGTATAGTCATGGATATTCCCGCAGACACTTGGGCCGAAGAGCAGATCCGCCAGGCCGTGGCCACGCTAGCACCAGATCATCGGGGGTTAATACTGGACATTAAAAAAATTCCAGATACTTCTCACACGTATGTTCTTCTCGAGTGGAGAAAGGGCGTTCCACCATGCTTTAAGGCGCGCGAGCGTGAAACTGGCCGATGAGGTGGAAGTCCAACTAATTCAGCCAAGTGCGCCACGTGGCGAATCCGCAAGTGTTCCCGCGCCTAGTCCGTTGGCCATGATCGGGCCTGAATTTATCGTGGCTATTGGAGATCTACTGGCTAAATGTCAGAAAACAAGCCCTCCTCACACTAACTTCGGTTATCGACGGTTAAGAAATTTTACAGGAAACGTACCAACTCCGGCGGGAGAGAAAAACCTTTGAAGAATGGGTGGAACAGGCGATGCAGGCTGTGGATGAGTGGGACGTCCCTGAGGCCCAGAAGAAGCAAAGGATCACCGAGAGCTTAAAGGGACCTGCGTCGGAAGCGGTGAGAAACCTAAAACTGAGTAGAAAAGACTGTACTGCTTTAGATTATCTAAACGTTCTTGAAGAAGTTTTTGGACGAACCGAAAAGGCAGCCGAACTGGTATATCAGTACGAACACACCTATCAGAGAAGAGGTGAAAGGATGACCGAGTACATGAGGCGCCTAGATAAGATTCTACACCAGATACTCCTGAAGAAAGGGGCCGAACCGGCCGAAGTAGATAAGATCCGAATAAAACAGATCCTGAGGGGCTCTCAACCTCTAGATCCAGTAATGATGCAGCTGAGAAGCAGAGCAGGTAACCAAGAGTTGAAGTACCTGGAACTGATCCGAGTTGTACGAGAGGAAGAGGCTTTACTGGAAGGGAAATCCTTCAGGCGGGGGAAAGGGCTTATGCACAACCTGTGAGACATAACGACGGCCTGCAGCCTGAAAGCGACTCTCTAGATACTTATGGATCTGACGAGGACGAACAAGAACACCTAGTTGTTTTTAAATCTACAGAGAGGGCTGCCAAAGAATCGAACCTCTCTGAACGTGGTGAATTGTCCAAGACCGTCAAGAAAGTACAGGAAGCTCAAGCTGAATTGCAACAAGCGCACGCGGAACTGTGCCGAGTGTTGATGAAGGTGACCGAAATGCAGGCAGAAATGCAGAAATTCCTCACAGATATGCAGACGACGGGAGCTGCTGTGGCGTCTGGTCCAAGTCCCTTAAAATCCCAACAAGCAACTACGTCTCCGCTCTCTAGGAAGAGATGTTTTGGTTGTGGAGAAATGGGCCATTTCCGCGCACAGTGCAAAGGCCAAAAGCCTGAGAAGGATAGAGTCGAGGGACTGTTGAAAGCCCTAGAAGGACTGTTATCTACCTCACCGGCAGGAAACGCCAGAGGGCACCAGTGAAGGAGCAACCTAAGTACCCGAAGGTTGAACCCCGCTCCAGAAACCAAGCCAAGACTAAGAGGGCGAGAAGGCCCAAAGCCGAGTCAACTGTGGAGCCTGCCAGGACTGAAAGAGTCACTCCTTAGCATCCGGGTCTACGTCATGGGAAGCAATGCACACCAAAACCTGCACGGGCCAAGAAAAAGGCCAGGGTACAGCAAACTGGGTCTAAGTGTCCGGATACCGCCACCAAGTTTCCTGACCAACTGATAGGTCCTTCTCCTATTGTGCCAATCCAAGTGGAAGGAGTCTACACCAAAGCCCTGTTAGATTCAGGGGCTCAAGTGACATTGATCTACAGAGACTTCTACGAGAAACACTTAAAGCACATTCCTCTGCAAGAATTGAAGGATTTGGAAATATGGGGTATCGGCACTGAGAAACTCCCTTATGACGGGTACCTGCAAGTGAAGTTGGAGATCGGATCTGAAGTCATCGGGCAGTCTGGGGGTTGTGATGCATTGGCCATTGTGTGTCCTCGACCCTCGGGTGCGAACAGAAGCTCCCTGATAGTGGGGACGAATACTGACCTAGTGCGGCGTCTGACGCCTATCGTGTTGGAAGAAGGTTCAACTCAAGGAGTACACCCAATGTTACGTCCGGTCTATCAGAGGATGGTCGAAGAACGAAAGGCACCTGCCGAGGTGGGAAGACTGTGGAGACTGGGTGGAACAGAGAAGGTTCTGCAAGCAGGAGAAGTAGCGAGCTTCCGGGCTTCAGTCAAGTTGAACGGATCGCAACCCGGTCCCTATGTGGTGCTGGGAACCGATTTTAATCATGGGAGTGAAACCGGAGTCGAAGTGATTCCTGAAATAATCTCCACCAAAGCTCTGAAGAGAACACGAGGAAGAGTCTCGGTCAGCGTGTGCAATGTGACGGATTCTCCAGTAGTCCTTAAAGCACGAATGCCTATCGGGCAAGTAGAGTCTGCTACACCCCTCTCTACCGATTTAGGAGGGGGAGTGGAAAAAGAGATTCCAGATGAAAGATTCTACCCCAAAGACGCTCCCATTTCACCTGAGTGGAAGAAACGTCTTCAGTCTCAAGTCCTAAAGTGGAAGGAATTGTTCTCGAAAGATGAGTTCGATGTGGGCCTAGCAAAGAGTACTGAGCACCGCATACGGTTACAAGAAGACAAGCCGTTTCGGGAAAGATCAAGGCGAGTTCCGCTAGGAGACTTAGATGATCTGCGAGAGCAGCTGAATGAATTGCAAAGACCAAGGTGATTCAAGAGTCCAGGAGTCCATACGCATCTCCCATAGTGTTGGTCCGGAAGAAAAATGGTTCTGTCCGTCTATGCATAGACTACCGCACGTTGAACCGGAGAACCATCCCCGATCAATATGCCACTCTGATAGAAGATGCCCTACAGTGTTTGTCTGGAGCAAAGTGGTTTAGTGTACTAGACCTGCGAAGCGGATATCACCAGATACCCATGCATCCTGAAGACAAGGAGAAAACTGCGTTCATCTGTCCACTGGGGTTCTTTGAATTCAACAGGATGCCTCAAGGCCTTACGGGGGCTCCAGCCACGTTCCAACGGTTGATGGAGAAGACAGTCGGGGATATGAATCTAATTGAAGTATTATTGTACCTGGATGACATAATTGTGTTTGGGAAGACTCTGGAAGAACATGAGCAACGTTTGGAGAAGGTCTTGAAGAGGCTCCATGAAGAGGGGCTGAAACTGTCGCTGGAGAAATGCCAATTCTGTTACGTATCTGGGACATGTGGTCTCAGCAGAAGGTGTTTCGTCAGATCCTCGGAAGTTGGAGGCCGTAGCTTCTTGGCCTAGACCCCGAAACGTCACTGAGCTTAGATCTTTCTTGGGATTCTGTTCATACTATCGAAGATTGTGGGAGGATTCGCAAAAATAGCTCAACCACTGAACAAACTCCTGCAGAAGGAAACCACCGAAGAAGGCTGCAAGGTCTCTGATAAGAACCCGTCAGCTCCAGGGCCAAGGAAAGCTCGAGAGTCTATACAAGGTGAATGGACCAGTCAATGTGAGGGAGCTTTTGTGAAACTGAAAGAGAGTCTAACCCGAGCTCCTGTTTTGGCCTATGCGGACCCTCACAAGCCGTATGAGTTACATGTGGATGCCAGCCGAGAAGGTCTGGGAGGAGTCCTGTATCAGGAGTATGGCGGATTGCTGAGGCCTGTAGCGTACGTGAGCCGGAGCCTTACGCCTTCAGAGAAGAACTACCCTACTCACAAGTTGGAGTTCCTAGCCTTAAAGTGGGCAGTGGTAGACAAGTTAAAAGACTATCTGTATGGAGCTGAGTTTGTGATCAAGACAGATAACAATCCTCTTACCTACATCCTTACTACCGCAAAACTGGACGCAACGGGACATCGGTGGTTGGCCGCTCTGTCAGGGTTTCGGTTCAGTCTGAAGTACCGCCCTGGGGTAAATAATCGAGATGCTGATGCGTTATCAAGAAGACCCTACACTACAGAATGAACTCAGTTGACTCCAGACGGGGTGCAAGCTTTGTGTCAAGGAACAGAGCGCCGGGTCAAAGGAGGGATTGAAGCGGAGGCCATAGGAGTTATGGCTGCGGCTGTTCCTGAGTTCTACTGTAACCCTACGCAGTTAAGGGATGAGAGTTTACCTACCTTTTCGAGACAGGACCTGAAAGCGGATCAGGCCAGAGACCCTTTAATTGCCTTGACCATAAAGGCCCTGTCTGCAAACCAGCGAGAGATTTTGTTGACCAACTCCCCGAGTGGAGCCAGATTGGTCTACAAGGAGTGGGAGCGGTTAAAGATGTTGGATGGGGTGGTCTACCGAAGGGGCCCCTCAACCAACGCTGAAGAGATTCAACAGTTATTCCTCCCCACTAAACATAGGGAGAGTGTGCTTCGATCACTACATGATGAGCATGGACATTTAGGTGCAGAGAGAACTTTTAAGCTGGTGCGAGATAGGTTTTATTGGCCTTGCATGAGGGCTGAAGTAGAAAGTTATTGTCATTCCTGTTTGAGGTGTATTCAGAGAAAGACTCTACCGACCCGAACTGCTCCAATGAGCCATCTGCAGAGTCAGGGACCCATGGATTGGTGTGCATTGACTTCTTGTGCTTAGAGCCGGATGCTAGTGGGCAAGGGAACATTCTAATAGTGACTGATCATTTCACTCGTTACGCCCAAGCATTTTCCACCAAAGATCAACGCGCTCCGACAGTGGCCAAGGTGTTGATGGAAAAGTTCTTTGTTCATTACGGACTGCCAAGGAGGATACACTCTGATCAGGGTAGAGACTTTGAAAGCAGACTGGTGGGGCAATTGTTAGAGCTGTTGGGAATCCAAAAGACCCGAACTACACCATATCACCCTCAAGGTGATGCTCAGCCTGAAAGGTTTAATCGCACACTGTTAAACATGCTGGGGACCTTGTCGAATGTGGAGAAGCAGAGCTGGAGTCGGCACATAGCTACTTTGGTGCATGCATATAACAGTACGGAGAGTGATGCAACTGGATACTCACCATACCGTCTTATGTTCGGAAGAGAGGCTCGATTGCCGGTTGATTTGGCATTTGGGTTATCTCTAGACCAGACGTCAGTAGCTTCCCATAGAAACTACGTGGACAGACTTCGAAAGAATTTGGCTTCTGCATTTGAACAGGCCCGGTTGACCTCAGGAAACAGGGAGCAAAGAAACAAAAGGAACTATGACTTGAAAGTCCGAATACAAGATCTACAACCCGGTGATAGGGTTCTATTGAAGAACTTGGGTGCTGCTGCGAGACACAAGTTGGCGGATAGGTGGAGTTCCCAGGTTTACATTGTCTGCAAACAACTGCCGGGTTTACCAGTGTATGAGATTCGCCCGGATGGAAAGGCTGGGCCTCTTAAGAACTGGCACCGAAATCATTTGTTACCTTTGAGAGAGGCTGTAAGGATGCCAGTTGGGGACGAACCGCCTCTGCCAAATCCGCCTGTTCCATGTTTGCCTCCTGTTACTCGGTCTCAACAGACCCGGGTTGTCGAAGAGAGCGAAAGGACAGTGAGGAAGAGAGTTTCTGTCTGGACTGGATGCGTTCACCGGAGCCTGAAGAGATTATCTCAGTTCCTGAACGATGGGAGAGTAATTTGAGGCCTGAAGCTCCTGAATTTTTGTTGGAAGTCCCTGAGACTGTTGATATCCCTGAGCCTCTTGAATTTCAGTTGGAAGTCCCTGAGGCTGTGGGAATCCCGGTAGCTCCGGAAGCTTATTCAGGTGATTATAGTTCTATGCCTTCACTGGAGGGATCATACTCTGAAGAAACGTCTGCTCCAGTGATAGAGAGAAGGATTGAGCCAACACCTATAGTACTTCCACCTGAAGAGGAACTGATTGAGCCAGAACCAAAACGCTCTGTTCGACCGCCCCAACGACTCACCTACGACTCACCAGGACATAGCACTGAAGAGGCCATCACCACAGTGCAGAGGTTGCCCAAAATATGAGTCAACTTGAGGAAGTGTTCCTAACTCACTATATGTAAACTGTATTCAATATTGTGGAAATGTAATGTAACTGTTGTACCTCCTTGGAGAGACCCAAGAGTTCTAGGAGGGGGAGAGTGTAGCGCTGTGTTAAAATCTTGCTGTGGCATTACCTATTTTTGGCCACAAGATGGAGACAGTCGCGATTAGAGACACTGGACATTGGGACTACATTTCCCGGCATGCTTTGCAAGGAGACAGGAAGTGGGTGGGGACTGGACACTTACATCCTCCACCTCGTGGAGAACGCGCCAGAGCGCGCCAGGGAACGAGAGAAAGCAGACGCACTGAAGAGATCGCGAGAGGTTCTAGGCCAGAGCCTGAGTGAGACCTGTCAGTCATTATTGGGTCACTCAACCTGAGGAGAAGGAGACTTGCCAGAATCCAGGAATTGCTGCAGACCGGCGGAACCGAAGACCTCGAGTGAGGAGTCACCGCGAGTTGATCGGGTACGGAGAGCAGGCGGTGAGCTGGACAAGCTGCATAAAGTCAGACAACGGATCCGGCCGCTAGTATCCCCAGTCAAAATCGAGCGGAGAGACGTCCTGGGTCAGCGGAGCCTAAAGCAATCGTCGGATGGGTGAGAGGCCTCCAAGGCTGTGTTGTGATTAAAGGATACGCTGCTGTTTTCTCTTTAAAGTCCACAGGGCCCCAACTGACTAGTCGAAGACATTCCTTCAGTAAATTCACTGGCCAGTTGAACAGTACCCGGGTACCATACACACATACACACCTTTTACATTCCGGGACTTAACCTGTGCAGGACTCATTCTGTTACGAATCGGAACGAGGGTTAAAGATACGTTCCGAATACATATTTTTCTCTTTTCCGCTGCGCGTTTATCGTAATACGAAGAGATTGTATTTTGGGGTTCGCTACGTGTCTCTGTTTTTCCGAACTATTGAGTAATTGCATATATTTTTATGTTCGGCTGCGAATATTTTATTTTCCGAAATACGAAGCCTCGTGTTTCGTTTCTTTTCCGCTACGCGTTTTACCGCAATACGAAAGTACTGTAATAATATCTGTGAATACCGTGTCTCAACATCTGCCTATTATTTTAGTAAACTATTTAAATGATAAAAACTCACAGCGGTGTTGGAGTATATTTATTCCCTAGTGCGGGGAGACTGACCCGTGGTTCAATTTCAGCGGCTCCTCCGGGAGTGAGCGCTACACATGTAACATAATGACTTTATTTCCTACATATTTATTTTTCTGTTAATCTGTATATTTGTTTTTGTGTTAATATCTTGCATTGTATTACTTTGAAGTGTTACAGAAACACAATGTTCTTGAACCCAGGACATACTTGAAAACAAGAGAAATCTCAATGTATCCTTCCTGGTAAAATCCTTTATAAATAAATATATATGGTCGGTGCTGTCTCCCTGGCCTGTGTGGCTGCTAGAGGTTAGGTTTAGTGGTCCCGACCATTCTAAGGATCGGAGGGTTAGAGATCTGTTACCAGGGATCCTACCAGGTCTGTCCTGGGGAATCGTTACAAATATACGGTGAACGCCGCAGCAAATGTTAATGCTCATGCAAGTGTGTGTTAAGATCGTAATTTTTCCGCCTCATTGTTGCTCAAACATTTCCCATGGCTTCAAATCGCGTTTAAACATGAGCAAAAGTGGTAAAAATGAGCTCAGCGCACAGCGTGAAATGGCTCAGCACTCAGCAGTGAAAGGGTTAAAAATGTTATTTTTTTAAATTTATTTATCATTGTTTCCTGTCCCCCAGGGCAGTACCCGGACCCCATACACCTTTTATGACCAATATCTTGCATATATGCCCTCTGGAGGGGACCTTCATTTTCGAACTTTTGAGCCCCATTGACTTACAATGCATTGGAATTAGAACTTTTTCAACTGTTCGAGTTTGAATGTGAACCGAAAACGTTTTTTTTAGCCCATCCCTATTACTGAGCCCCATTACCTGCCCTGAGCTAAAACAGGGTTTTTTAGCCCATCCCTATTACTGAGCCCCATTACCTGCCCTGAGCTAAAACGGGGGTTTTTAGCCCATCCCTATTACTGAGCCCCATTACCTGCCCTGAGCTAAAACGGGGTTTTTTAGCCCATCCCTATTACTGAGCCCCATTACCTGCCCTGAGCTAAAACAGGGTTTTTTAGCCCATCCCTATTACTGAGCCCCATTACCTGCCCTGAGCTAAAACGGGGGTTTTTAGCCCATCCCTATTACTGAGCCCCATTACCTGCCCTGAGCTAAAACGGGGGTTTTTAGCCTATCCCTATTACTGAGCCCCATTACCTGCCCTGAGCTAAAACGGGGGTTTTTAGCCCATCCCTATTACTGAGCCCCATTACCTGCCCTGAGCTAAAATGGGGGTTTTTAGCCCATCCCTATTACTGAGCCCCATCACCTGCCCTGAGCTAAAACGGGGTTTTTTAGCCCATCCCTATTACTGAGCCCCATTACCTGCCCTGAGCTAAAACGGGGGTTTTTAGCCTATCCCTATTACTGAGCCCCATTACCTGCCCTGAGCTAAAACGGGGGTTTTTAGCCCATCCCTATTACTGAGCCCCATTACCTGCCCTGAGCTAAAACGGGGGTTTTTAGCCCATCCCTATTACTGAGCCCCATTACCTGCCCTGAGCTAAAACGGGGGTTTTTTAGCCCATCCCTATTACTGAGCCCCATTACCTGCCCTGAGCTAAAACGGGGGTTTTTAGCCCATCCCTATTACTGAGCCCCATTACCTGCCCTGAGATAAAACGGGGGTTTTTAGCCCATCCCTATTACTGAGCCCCATTACCTGCCCTGAGCTAAAACGGGGGTTTTTAGCCCATCCCTATTACTGAGCCCCATTACCTGCCCTGAGCTAAAACGGGGGTTTTTAGCCCATCCCTATTACTGAGCCCCATTACCTGCCCTGAGCTAAAACGGGGGTTTTTAGTCCATCCCTATTACTGAGCCCCATTACCTGCCCTGAGCTAAAACGGGGGTTTTTAGCCCATCCCTATTACTGAGCCCCATTACCTGCCCTGAGCTAAAACGGGGGTTTTTTAGCCCATCCCTATTACTGAGCCCCATTACCTGCCCTGAGCTAAAACGGGGGTTTTTTAGTCCATCCCTATTACTGAGCCCCATTACCTGCCCTGAGCTAAAACGGGGGTTTTTAGCCCATCCCTATTACTGAGCCCCATTACCTGCCCTGAGCTAAAACGGGGGTTTTTAGCCCATCCCTATTACTGAGCCCCATTACCTGCCCTGAGCTAAAACGGGGGTTTTTAGCCCATCCCTAGAGCTTATAAGTAAAACTTAAATTTTATTGGAAACTATAGAAACAGAACAACAAAGACGAACCAAGGAAAGGAAAAAAAGTCTCCGTGGCTTCAGTCAGTGGGATAAATGCCACATAGAGTCTTATCTAGGTGCACCTAGTACCCTATGAGATCCAAACAGACAAACGGCCTAAATTCTGTCAACTCCTCTCAAAGTGCAGAAACGGGCCTTCGTGGGTCGGCATAATAGGACAGAGAGAAGCTGCTAGACATGGTTCCCAATGGAATGCAATTTTACTTGCCACTCATTCCATTGGGAACCCTCTCTCTATAGCAGCTTCTATTATGCCGACCCATGAAGGCCCGTTCCTGCACTTTGAGAGGAGTTGACAGAATTTAGGCTGTTTGTTTGTAACCCATAGGAGAGTTTTATCTAATGCGGCAAATGGACGCAAGTTAGGCAAGAACGTCAATCTGCTAGGACGGACGCACATAGCTTTGTGTGTGAGTGATGGAACGAAGTCAGATGGTCCGCATTTTTGACGGCCAAAATGTTTTTTGATATCATGTATCAAGTTGTATAATTTTTCATATTGATATTATTTCCCATAGGTCCCTCTTTTTCTCTACGTCAGTCAAAAATAACGGACTGTGTGGCCACTACCGCGTCTTCCGTCAGAACGTGCGTCCGTACTGCACGGACGCACAGAATGCGCTCGTCTGACCCTAGCCTTAGACAATATTTGATGGGGAAACACTGGGGAATGGTGGGTGACAAGAGGTTTTTTTTTTTGCTTAGGGTGGCTGAAATGCTTGCACCAGCCCTGCGTTTACCATGAAGCTGCTCCAGCCTGGTCTCTTTCCCCATGATAACCTGCCAGGGGGTGTCTTCATGAGATATTGCTGCTTACCCAGATGCCTCGCTGGGTGCCGTCATTTTAGTATGTATGTAAGTAGACGTCTCTCCTGTTTACATAGCGTCCGCATGTCACCTGGGGGAGGGGGGGGTCCCAGGCTCTTCTCCCCCTGGGTAAATAGAGACTTGTTGTCTATAGAGTAATTGTAAGTGCTTGGAAGATGCATTGAAGTCATTCCTGCTTCAGACCAGCCTCAGGTCACCTCTGCTGTATCCGGCGCCTATTGGGGACGTCTAGGAGTCACATAGAGAGGCTTAAAAGCAGAGATAGCCCATAGGGATACGAGAGGTCTGTGCAGTCTAGAGGTACATTAACATCTCCCATACAACGTATACTCGAGAAACCTGGCGCAACATACATGCAATAGGCTCTTATGCTGAGTGTTATACAAACGACTGGTTTAGTGTCCAGATTGGGATTTTAAAGTGCAAGTGATATGTAATGCTCTTTATATCCGTCAAATAAAAAACTTACTGCTTCTCCGACTTTTCCAATGTTTCCCAGCATTCCAGTCTCCCCCTATTCAAGAGGAAAAATGAATAGAAATTGACATTAAATTAAGCTAAAAGTCCATTAATACAACATGTAAGCTTGTGATTTTTATATCACAGGGTGGGTAACTATTAGATGTATCAGAATTATATTTGATCATATAGCCCTAACAGTAACACTTCTATATAACCCTAACCTTAACACTGATAAAATCACTAGAACTACAGAGCTCCGCTGCTGTCAAAAGGAAAAAAAAAACATTTAAAGCGTGGGCACGAATTACTAAATTGTTCCCACGCTTTAACCCCCCCCCCCCCATTTGGCTGTGCATGACTTGCTCGGTCCGTGCACAAGCTAAAGAGACAGTCTCCCCGCCCCAAGTCCTCCTGCCTCAGACAGGGGCTGCAGCCTCCGGCAGGTCTCCTTAGTTATCCCGCTGCAGAAGAATGCCAATAAGCCTAAAACCTCCATGTTAGCTCGGTGGCTCAACAGATTATCGCACCTTGTTAGTAAGCATCAGGTCATAGGACTGAACCCTTCGTATTTTTTTTATACTTCTTCCTGTGCCTTATAGGTTTGTAACGCTGCTATTATTAGAAGATTGTATTATAAATAATAGTAGAATTATAATAATATTATGATTATCAAGTAACGAAAACAAAGCTTGTATTATTATTATTATATCAGGGTTAGATGTGATTCCTGCAAGGCTGCTCGGCGATGTTTCAGGGTTAAGGTTAGGTTATATGGCTTCTCTGGGGGAGGTAGAATAATTTGAAAAGAAAAACACAGGCTTTGACACTATTATACATTAAAACAAATTAAGAAATAGTTTATATGGGTTCACCCAGTCAGGGACTATACATCTCTGACGGTCCTGTAAACCAATGTTAAAAAAAATAATACATCACCATTTAGTGAATCCAGTCCAATAACAAACAGACTTTAGCAGACTCTGATAAAATATATATATATATATATATATATATTATTCGCTTCTGTCAGATACTGTATATAATACTCAAGTGATTACACACACACACATTATATATATATATACAGTATCTGACAGAAGTGCGTACACCCCTATATATACAGTATCTGACAGAAGTGATTACGCCCCTATATATATATACAGTATCTGACAGAAGTGAATACACCCCTATATATAACAGTATCTGACAGAAGTGATTACACCCCTATATATACACAGTATCTGACAGAAGTGAATACACCCATATATATATATATATAGTATCTGACAGAAGTGAATACACCCCTATATATACAGTATCTGACAGAAGTGAATACACCCCTATATATACAGTATCTGACAGAAGTTAATACACCCCTATATATACAGTATCTAACAGAAGTGAATACACTCCTATATATACACAGTATCTGACAGAAGTGAATACACCCCTATATATACAGTATCTGACAGAAGTGATTACACCCCTATATATACAGTATCTGACAGAAGTGATTACGCCCCTATATATACAGTATCTGACAGAAGTGATTACACCCCTATATATACAGTATCTGACAGAAGTGATTACACCCCTATATACACAGTATCTGACAGAAGTGAATACACCCCTATATATACAGTATCTGACAGAAGTTAATACACCCCTATATATACAGTATCTGACAGAAGTGATTACACCCCTATATATATATACAGTATCTGACAGAAGTGAATACACCCCTATATATACAGTATCTGACAGAAGTGATTACACCCCTATATATACACAGTATCTGACAGAAGTGAATACACCCATATATATATATATAGTATCTGACAGAAGTGAATACACCCATATATATATATACAGTATCTGACAGAAGTGAATACACCCCTATATATACAGTATCTGACAGAAGTGAATACACCCCTATATACACAGTATCTGACAGAAGTGAATACACCCCTATATATACAGTATCTGACAGAAGTTAATACACCCCTATATATACAGTATCTGACAGAAGTGAATACACCCCTATATATACACAGTGTCTGACAGAAGTGAATACACCCCTATATATACAGTATCTGACAGAAGTGATTACACCCCTATATATACAGTATCTGACAGAAGTGATTACGCCCCTATATATACAGTATCTGACAGAAGTGATTACACCCCTATATATACAGTATCTGACAGAAGTGAATACACCCATATATATATATATATATATACACAGTATCTGACAGAAGTGAATACACCCAATATATATATATATATATATATACACAGTATCTGACAGAAGTGAATACACCCCTATATATACAGTATCTGACAGAAGTGAATACACCCTATATATACACAGTATCTGACAGAAGTGAATACACCCCTATATATACAGTATCTGACAGAAGTGAATACACCCATATATATTATAACAGTATCTGACAGAAGTGAATACACCCCTATATATACAGTATCTGACAGAAGTTAATACACCCCTATATATACAGTATCTGACAGAAGTGAATACACCCCTTATATACACAGTATCTGACAGAAGTGAATACACCCTATATATACAGTATCTGACAGAAGTGATTACACCCCTATATACACAGTATCTGACACGTTATACCCCCTATATATATATATATACAGTATCTGACTTGGTATATATATACAGTATCTGAAGAAGTGAATTATATATACAGTATCTGACAGAAGTGATTACACCCCTATATATACACTATCTTACCTTATATATTAAGTATCTGACAGAAGTGATACCCTATATATACATCTGACAAATTGATACCCCTATATATACAGTATCTGACAGAACTGATTACACCCTATATATACAGTATCTGACAGAAGTGAATACACCCCTTATATATACAGTATCTGACAGAACTGATTACACCCCTATATATACAGTATCTGACAGAAGTGAATAACTCCTATATATATACAGTATCTGACAGAAGTGATTACACCCCTATATATACAGTATCTGACAGAAGTGATTACCCCTATATATACAGTATCTGACAGAAGTGATTACACCCTATATATACAGTATCTGACAGAAGTGAATACACCCCTATATATACAGTATCTGACAGAAGTGATATATTATCTGACAAGATTCACCCCCTATATATTAGTATCTGACAGAAGTGATTACACCCCTATATATACAGTATCTGACAGAAGTGAATACACCCCTATATATACAGTATCTGACAGAAGTGATTACACCCCTATATTATACAGTATCTGACAGAAGTTAATACACCCCTATATACACAGTATCTGACAAATTTACACCCATATATATACAGTATCTGACAGAAGTGATTACACCCCTATATATACAGTATCAGAAAGTGAATTCCTATATATACAGTATCTGACAGAAGTGAATACACCCCTATATATACAGTATCTGACAGAAGTGATTACACCCCTATATATACAGTATCTGACAGAGTGAATACACCCCTATATACTCTGACAATTACACCCCTATATATACAGTATCTGACAGCAGTGATACACCCCTTTATTATTTATGTATACACCAGTATTTTATCTGACAGCAGTGATTACACCCCTATATATACAGTATCTGACAGAATTCCCCTATGATTCCTGTTATATTATACAGTATCTGACAGAAGTGAATACACCCCTATATATACAGTATCTGACAAAGTAATCTATATATATAGTATATACAGCAGTGATTACACCCCTATATATAAAACATATGTTATAAAGTATCTGACAGAAGTGATTACACCCCTATATATACAGTATCTGACAGAAGTGAATACACCCCTATTATATATACAGTATCTGACAGAAGTGAATACACCCCTATATATACAGCATCTGACAGAAGTGAATACACCCCTATATATACAGTATCTGACAGAAGTGATTACACCCATATATATACAGTATCTGACAGAAGTGAATACACCCCTATATATACATTATCTGACAGAAGTAATTACACCCCTATATACACAGTATCTGACAGAAGTGAATACACCCCTATATATACATCATCTGACAGAAGTAAATACACCCCTATATATACAGTATCTGACAGACGTGATTACACCCCTATATATACAGTATTTGACAGAAGTGAATACACCCCTATATATACACAGTATCTGACAGAAGGGATTACACCCCTATATATACACAGTATCTGACAGACGTGATTACACCCCTATATATACAGTATCTGACAGAAGTGATACACCCCTATATATACAGTATCTGACAGAAGTGATTACACCCTATATATATACAGTATCTGACAGAAGTGATTACACCCCTATATATACAGTATCTGACAGAAGTGATTACACCCCTATATATACCTCTGACAAGTGAATACACCCCTATATATACACAGTATCTGACAGAAGTGAATACACCCCTATATATACAGTGTCTGACAGAAGTGATTACACCCCTAAATATACAGTATCTGACAGAAGTGAATACACCCCTATATATACAGTATCTGACAGAAGTGATTACACCCCTATATATACAGTATCTGACAGCAGTGATTACACCCCTATATATACAGTATCTGACAAGTGAATACACCCCTATATACACAGTATCTGACAGAAGTGAATACACCCCTATATATACAGTATCTGACAGCAGTGATTACACCCCTATATATACAGTATCTGACAAGTGAATACACCCCTATATACACAGTATCTGACAGACGTGATTACACCCCTATATATACAGTATCTGACAGCAGTGATTACACCCCTATATATACAGTATCTGACAGCAGTGATTACACCCCTATATATACAGTATCTGACAAGTGAATACACCCCTATATACACAGTATCTGACAGAAGTGAATACACCCCTATATATACAGTATCTGACAGCAGTGATTACACCCCTATATATACAGTATCTGACAAGTGAATACACCCCTATATACACAGTATCTGACAGAAGTGATTACACCCCTATATATACAGTATCTGACAGAAGTGATTACACCCCTATATATACAGTATCTGACAGAAGTGAATACACCCCTATATATACACAGTATCTGACAGACGTGATTACACCCCTATATATACAGTATCTGACAGAAGTGATTACACCCCTATATATACAGTATCTGACAGAAGTGATTACACCCCTATATATACAGCATCTGACAGAAGTGAATACACCCCTATATATATATACAGTATCTGGCAGAAGTGAATACACCCCTATATATACAGCATCTGACAGAAGTGAATACACCCCTATATATACAGTATCTGACAGAAGTGATTACACCCATATATATACAGTATCTGACAGAAGTGAATACACCCCTATATATACATTATCTGACAGAAGTAATTACACCCCTATATACACAGTATCTGACAGAAGTAAATACACCCCTATATATACAGTATCTGACAGAAGTGAATACACCTATATATACAGTATCTGACAGAAGTGATTACACCCATATATATATACAGTATCTGACAGAAGTGATTACACCCCTATATATACAGTATCTGACAAGTGAATACACCCCTATATATACAGTATCTGACAAGTGATTACACCCCTATATATACAGTATCTGACAAGTGAATACACCCTTATATATACAGTATCTGACAGAAGTGATTAAACCCATATATATACAGTATCTGACAGCAGTGAATACACCCCTATATATACAGTATCTGACAGCAGTGATTACACCCCTATATATACAGTATCTGACAAGTGAATACACCCCTATATACACAGTATCTGACAGAAGTGATTACACCCCTATATATACAGTATCTGACAGACGTGATTACACCCCTATATATACAGTATCTGACAGAAGTGAATACACCCCTATATATACACAGTATCTGACAGAAGGGATTACACCCCTATATATACACAGTATCTGACAGACGTGATTACACCCCTATATATACAGTATCTGACAGAAGTGATTACACCCCTATATATACAGTATCTGACAGAAGTGATTACGCCCCTATATACACAGTATCTGACAGAAGTGAATACACCCCTATATATACAGTATCTGACAGAAGTGATTACACCCCTATATACACAGTATCTGACAGAAGTGAATACACCTATATATACAGTATCTGACAGAAGTGATTACACCCATATATATATACAGTATCTGACAGCAGTGAATACACCCCTATATATACAGTATCTGACAGAAGTGAATACACCCCTATTTATGCACAGTATCTGACAGAAGTGATTACACTCCTATATATACAGTATCTGACAGACGTGATTACACCCCTATATATATACAGTATCTGACAGAAGTGATTACACCCCTATATATACAGTATCTGACAGAAGTGATTACACTCCTATATATACAGTATCTGACAGAAGTGATTACACCCCTATATATACAGTATCTGACAGAAGTGATTACACCCCTATATATACAGTATCTGACAGAAGTTAATACACCCCTATATATACAGTATCTGACAGAAGTGATTACACCCCTATATATACAGTATCTGACAGACGTGATTACACCCCTATATATACAGTATCTGACAGAAGTGAATACACCCCTATATATACAGTATCTGACAGAAGTGAATACACCCCTATATATACAGTATCTGACAGAAGTTAATACACACCTATATATACAGTATCTGACAGAAGTGATTACACCCCTATATATACAGTATCTGACAGAAGTGATTACACCCCTATATATACAGCAGGGCTCAAAATTTCAGGTCCCAAGCTACCTGCCGGGCCTTAAGAGTTTACTCGCCACCCAACCCATACCCTTAACCAGGGGCGTACCTGGGGGGCAGCCCGCACCTGGTGGCACCACCCCCTAGGGTGACACTAAAACATTTTTTTTATTTTTTTTTACTTTTGCAAAGTATTTTACCAGGAAGGATACATTGAGATTTCACTAATTTTCAAGTATGTCCTGGGGAGACAAGGCCTAGGCTTTCACTTTCCAGGGGGCAGCAAAAAACCTCACCACTAAATAGGTTACTCACAGAGCAACGAAATTATGCCAACATTTTGGTGTTCTGTTGTTTCCTGAACTTCGGGGAATAACATTTCCCCACCCTGCAGTGAATTCACCATTCACCGCAGGGTCCCCAAAGTGCATGGAGTCGGCCGCTGAATGCTGCCACCGCAAACCCGTGGCCTGCTGTTTTCAAAAAAACTACTGAACGAAAATGTCTGGAATTTACATATAAGATCCTATGATTGATAATAAAAAGTTGTTACAGAAAAAAGAAAAACTGCTATTAAAAAAAGGGGGGGAAATTTGGCTGAAAAAAGATCTGAAAAATGACTAAAAAAAAAATAAAAAATAAATAAATAAATAAAGACTTTTTACGGCAGATTAAAATAATAAATGGTTTATTAGATATTGCATAAAAACGGGAATATTTTTAACATTGAAACCTATGGGGTTCGCCTGAATAAACCTGCTGATTGAAACCACCGAACATCAGGGCATTTCACTGTCATTTCTCTGCTGTTTGGTGTTCTCTGAATAGATTAACCATTACTTCTCTATGGGGATTTGCACTGCCTTCAAACAGCACCGTACTTGCTGGCAGTTCACCAAACTTGTGTGTGAGCATATCACAGAGCAGTGGTGTACTTAGGGGAGTGGCGGGGGCGGGCCTTCCCAGGCACCAGTGATTATTGGGGTGTCATTAGGGGGTGCTAGGAGGTGCCACTGTCACTATGTGTCAGCTTTGAGCTGTGTTCTCAAACAACGAGCAGCGGAGCAGGGTGTTTGCATAAGGAATAAAATAGAATAAAAATCCCCCTCTCCTCCCTCCATAGCTCCTCCCCTGCCCCACAGAAGCTTTAGGAGAGGGGAGGGGGATGTGATTTGTGTACAGAGAGAGAAGATGACAGTAAACGGCAGGTAAAGGGGGGTATCAGCAGAATATGAAGCCCTGTCTGCTTACTGCTGTTTAAAGTGGACCTTTCCTTAACCAGCACTGCAGTGATCAGAACTTTGTCATTGAGCTGCCTGGCTCTTGGTGAGGTCCTGCATTGAGGGGGCCAGGCTGCATTCACTACATCACCAGTGAATAGGCAGCCCAGGGTAAACAGGGACAGGGAAGAGGGAGTCTTAAAAAACAGGAAAAGTAAATAAAAAATACCATAGCAGCAAAACCTGCAAAACACACACCCATTCTCTGCTCAGCAACTCCAATCCACAGAACCAGCCACCCAGCACATACACACAACTCCTATCACACAAAACAAGCCACCCCAACACACACATCTCCCATCAACAAAAGAAGCCACATGTGTACTTTTGTTCATAGCAGGAGGATGGATATGTTGTGAGTTTGTAAAATCACTTAAAAATAACAATTCTTCAAAAAAATCTACACTCGCCTCTTATTGCACAGCACAGAGGACACATGATCCACCATCGGCAGATTCATAATATAACATTATATGTATACATCATGTCCTGCCAGAATGCTATAACTAAAACTATTTTTGAAAACATAAAAAAAGTGCGTCTGATTTTTTTCTTTACATTTTAAAGCGGGGGGGGGTGCCAAATGTTCTAGGTTCTCTTAAATTATTATTCATCATTAATAATATAACAAAGCAGTGCAACCACTGTAGGCAAGGTGTTCTTTTCTTCATAGGCCTTGTTCTTCCTCCTCCAAACATGGCATTGATCCATGGGCCCAAACAGTTCTAATTTTGTTTCATCAGTACACAGAACACTTCTGTGGTTTGTCCACATGACTTTTGGCATACTGCAGTCGACTCTTCTTATTCTTTGGAGACAGCAAGGGGGTGCGCCTGGGAGTTCTGGCATGGAGGCCTTCATTACGCAGTGTGCGCGTATTGTCTGAGCTGAAACTTCAGTACCCACATCTGACAAATCTTTTCTCCGTTCCTCAGCAGTCACACGGGGACTTTTCTCCACTCTACGCTTCAGGTAGCACACAGCAGTCGATGTCAGCATCTTCTTTCTGCCACGACCAGGTAGCGTTTCAACAGTGCCCTTTGCCTTGAATTTGCGAATGATGCTTCCTATGGTCTCTCTTGGTATGTTTAACATCTTTGCAATCTTCTTATAGCCATTGCCCTTCCTGTGAAGAGTAATCACCTCTTCTCTTGTCTTCCTGGACCATTCTCTTGACTTCACCATGTTTGTAACCACACCAGTAAATGTCTAGAAGGAGCTGAGTATCACAGTCATTTTAAAGCTGCCTAATTGGTGCTTATTATGCTTTATTGCTGCTCCGTGACATCCACAGGTGTTTTCAATACCTGATTGAAAACACTTGAATGAACCTCTGTTCTTCAGAGTGGTAGTCTTTAAGGGGTTGAATAATTGTGTCAATGAAGAATTCACAAAAGAAACATTTACTACTGTATTACAAAACCAATTGATGTCATTTTAGTTGCATATGGTTCTTTAAAAAGTCCTTGTAGGATTTCATTCTGAATACAATTACAAATGCCACTAAATTCCCTAAAACCCTTTACAGCATTGGGGGTTGAATCATTTTGAACACAACTGTATGCCCTCTTGCAGGGCACTCCAAAAATCAAACCTTTGAGTCCCATTGACTTGCATTGAGTTCGGTTCGTGTTCGAGTTCGAACTCGAACTTTTGAAATTGTTAGATTTCGAATGTGAACCGAACACGGGGGTGTTCGGCTCATCCCTATACACACGGTCACTATACTTATATTAAAGACCCAGTAGCAGGATTCCATTATACTATACACAGCAGGATTCCATTATACAGTAAAGTATAATGTTTGTCAAGTGGTGGGTCGTGACCCAAAAGTGGGTCACGACCAGGGGTGGACTGGGCCGCGGGGAAAGTGCCCCCAAACCTCTCTAATGCCTGGGACCTGCTGATGCGTCTTACCTGGAGGCAGCGCGACTACCTCTGAACAGTCTTCCAGTAGAAGTGGTAGAGGCCAAAACAGTAATTGAATTTAAGCAGGCATGGGATAGGCATAAGGCTATCCTAAACAAAAGATAAATCCAGGTAAAGTATCCATGTAATTGGGCAGACTAGATGGGCCGAAAGGTTCTTATCTGCCGACATTTTTCTATGTTTCTATGTTTCTAATGTTTCCAGGTGCCACCTGGGACCTGCTGCATCAGGTAAGATACTCTAATTGCAAGGAGGGGGGAATTTGTAATGGGAAGGTGAGGGGTGGGACTCAGCAGCAGCTCTGCACTCCAAACACCAGTCCCTGAGACACTGTGCACAATGCACGTTTCAGTGAAGCAAAAGGCTGTTGGGTAAGGGGGGGGGCTCCCTATGTATATTTGATTGTGTTTTTCTCTGTCATTTTGTTACTCTGTCCTTTTACCTGTTTATGCAGGCTTCTTTCTGAATATCTGTTATTCTGTCTGTCCATCTATATCTGTGTGTCCTTCTGTGTATTTTTCCATCTGTCCTTGTATCAATGTCTTCCTCTCCATTTCTCTTTTTCTCATCTCTCTCCCTTTTACTCTATAAATCTCTCACTCCTCTTCCGCTCCTGCCTTCCTCCTGATGTGATATTCTCTGCAGAAAACTAGAATGTACACTGAGAATTCATACACTGCTTCCTGATCCCAGCCTCCCTGCATGTCAAGGACGGGCTGCTGAGGCACTGGCTAGTATCAGAGCCAGATACACACAGGTTATGTAGGTTCAGGGCTCCCCAGGATCTGGCTGCTCTCAGGGCTCCCCAGGATCTGGCTGCTCTCAGGGCTCCACAGGAACTGGCTGCTCTCAGGGCTCCCCAGGAACTGGCTGCTCTCAGGGCTCTGCGTCGTCCACTCCAGGCAGCCGTGCACTGCTCCCTCCACCTGCAGGGAGGAGGTGCCAACACATTGAACAGGCACGGCCCTGCACCCACTGACTGTGCGAGACGTGGAAAGTCACAGGACTGTCCTGCGTCAATCAATTCATGGGAGGACAGCCTTCCATGGAGGTGTTCTTTGGCTTGGACCAATGGTGCTTTCCCATTGGTCCAAGCTATTCAATTGTTCTTCAGTCCCTCTCTGAGGCACTGCAGAGCATAGGTTCAGGAAGAAGGCAGCGCCAGATGCGCACTACAGACCTCAGTCTCTTGGCCAGCTTGACCTTATGCGATTAGCGTAGCAGTCAGCTACACAAATTGTGTAGGCTCAGGGAGGGCCCGCTGCTGCGAAAAAATTATGTGCGCAGTGGCAGAAACAGATTGTGGAGGAGCATGGAGCAGGTGAGTTTAAGTTTTTTTTAATAATATTTTATTCATTCAGTAGTGATTTAAATTAGAGTTGCTTTGTCTACCATCACCCCAGACTATGAGACTCTTATCAGGGAGCAATTCATTATATTGGGCACATACAAAGCTCTCCATAACCACACCGCTGCCTACATCTCCTCCCTTATTAACAGGTACATCCCCCATCAGATGCCGGACAAAATCCCTACAACCAGGTTCTCTAATGCCAACATTCCAACGGCCAAATTCCAGGCAGAACAAGTGTTGGACATACCAAGTTTCCTACAACTCCCTGACAGCCAACTTCCAGACATCCAAAATGCCAGCGGCTAACCCTAACAACCTAACCCTTAGGGAGTTATGGCTAGGTTTAGGGGGTTAGGGCTAGGTTTAGGGGGCTAGGGTTAGGGCTAGGATTAGGGAGTTAGGGCTAGGCTAGGTTTAGGGGGTTGGGGAGTTAGGATTAGAGCTAGGTTTAAGGGGTATGGGTTACGGATAGGTTTAGGGGGCTAGGGTTAGGGCTAGGATTAGGGGGTTTGGGTTACGGATAGATTTAGGAGGTTAGGGTTAGGGAGTTAGGGTTAGAGCTAGGTTTAGGGGGTTAGGGCTAAGTTTAGAGGACATGGGTTAGGGCTAGGTTAAGGGGGTTGGGATTAGGGATAGGTTTAGGAGGTTAGGGTTACTGCTAGGTTTATGGGGTTGGGATTAGGGCTAGGTTTAGGGGGTTAGGCTAAGGGCCAGATTTAGGGGATTAGGGAGTAAGGTTAGGGTTAGCCGAAGGAATTTTGGATGTCTGGAAGTTGGCTGTCAGGGAGTTGTCTGTAGGGAACTTGGTATGTTCGGCATTTGTTCTGTCTAGAAGCTGGCCGTCGGGATGTTGGCATTAGGGAACCTGGTTGTAGGGATTTGACCCAAACCCCACCCCGACCACTTCACTTGGCCAATGATCTGATGCTATCAGTTCCTCGTACCCGCAACCTCAACTCTTGCCTTCAGGACTTCACCCAAGCTGCCCCCTTTCTATGGAACACCCTCCCCGGCAACATCAGACTCTCCCCGTCTCTTCAGTCTTTCAAGAGGTCTCTGAAAATGCATTACTTTAGAGAAGCCTATCGGCTCACCATGATCCCTCACTGTACATTTCCTAATGCATCTTCCCACACAGCCCACATGCGCCCCAATACTTCATATTTTCTATTCACCCTCACCTAATGTGTCACCCCTCTCCTCTTAGATTGTAAGCTCTCGAGCAGGGTCCCCTCTCCTACTGTTCTGTGTGTGTAATGTGTATGTATATTTGTTATTCTCTCTCCCATTGTACAGCTCTACAGAACTTGTTGGCAACTCTCATGTATATTGCCCCAGGTCTCATGGATAGTGCCCCCCAGGTCTCATGGATAGTGCCCCCCAGGTCTCATGGATAGTGCCCCCCAGGTCTCATGGATAGTGCCCCCAGCTCTCATGGATAGTGCCCAAGCTCACCTCTCATTGCCGCGGCACATTGCTGGCGGCCGTGTGCTTCCTGCTAGAACGGCCGCTGACAGGAAGTGCAGCCGCTCGCCTGGGATCGATGAAACAGCCTGGCGCTGAACGTCTTTTGGCACTGGTGAATGATGTATCGGCCCTCCCAGCACCTATAGTTGTGTTCAAAATGATTCAACCCCCAATGCTGTAAAGGGTTTTAGGGAATTTAGTGACATTTGTAATTGTATTCAGAATGAAATCCTACAAGGACTTTTTAAAGAACCATATGCAACTAAAATGACATCAATTGGTTTTGTAATACAGTAGTAAATGTTTCTTTTGTGAATTCTTCATTGACACAATTATTCAACCCCTTAAAGACTACCACTCTGAAGAACAGAGGTTCATTCAAGTGTTTTCAATCAGGTATTGAAAACACCTGTGGATGTCACGGAGCAGCAATAAAGCATAATAAGCACCAATTAGGCAGCTTTAAAATGACTGTGATACTCGGCTCCTTCTAGACATTTACTGGTGTGGTTACAAACATGGTGAAGTCAAGAGAATGGTCCAGGAAGACAAGAGAAGAGGTGATTACTCTTCACAGGAAGGGCAATGGCTATAAGAAGATTGCAAAGATGTTAAACATACCTAGAGAGACCATAGGAAGCATCATTCACAAATTCAAGGCAAAGGGCACTGTTGAAACGCTACCTGGTCGTGGCAGAAAGAAGATGCTGACTTCGACTGCTGTGCGCTACCTGAAGCGTAGAGTGGAGAAAAGTCCCCGTGTGACTGCTGAAGAACTGAGAAAAGATTTGTCAGATGTGGGTACTGAAGTTTCAGCTCAGACAATACGGCGCACACTGCGTAATGAAGGCCTCCATGCCAGAACTCCCAGGCGCACCCCCTTGCTGTCTCCAAAGAATAAGAAGAGCCGACTGCAGTATGCCAAAAGTCATGTGGACAAACCACAGAAGTTTTGGGATAGTGTTCTGTGGACTGATGAAACAAAATTAGAACGGTTTGGGCCCATGGATCAATGCTATGTTTGGAGGAGGAAGAACAAGGCCTATGAAGAAAAGAACACCTTGCCTACTGTGAAGCATGGCGGGGGGTCAATCATGCTTTGGGGCTGTTTTGCTTCTGCAGGTACAGGGAAGCTTCAGCGTGTGCAAGGTACCATGAATTCTCTTCAGTACCAGGAGATATTGGATGACAATGTGATGCAGTCCGTCACAAACCTGAGGCTTGGGAGACGTTGGACCTTTCAACAGGACAATGATCCCAAGCATACCTCCAAGTCCACTAGAGCATGGTTGCAGATTAAAGGCTGGAACATTTTGGAGTGGCCATCGCAGTCACCTGACTTAAATCCGATTGTGAACCTCTGGTGGGACTTAAAGAAAGCAGTTGCAGTGCGCAAGCCTAAGAATGTGACTGAACTGGAGGCTTTTGCCCATGACGAATGGGTGAAGATACCTGTAGATCGCTGCAAGACACTTGTGTCAAGCTATGCTTCACGTTTAAAAGCTGTTATAACTGTAAAAGGATGTTGTACTAAGTACTAAGATTGAATGTCACTTGGGGGTTGAATAAAACTGATAATGATGTGAGCACAGAAAAGACATTTGTGCTTATTTCATTATAAATGTTATGTTATATTTGTCTGACCTACACGTGCCTCTTTGATTTAATTGTAAGCAAGATGACTGAATGATCAAAATCAATGTCAAACTGGCCAAAACACTCAATTTCAGTGGGGGTTGAATCATTTTGAACACAACTGTACTTTGTCGTAATAGACATGTGTCCGGCAGTGAATGGTTTTACTATTCTGCGGTTCACCATTTCCATTGTTTTGGATTATTATACGCTTCACCTTTGTTTTTATACTAATTTCTTGATTATGGAGTGTTGGGGGCAACCCTTTTGGGTGTTACAGCGACATTGATTATTTTACTTTTCTAGTGGAGCAGTGATCTATTGTGCTTTAGGTATTCTTTAAAAGGTGTTTAAAACAATAAAAATGTATGAAAATAATAAAAAGGTCTGTTACAGAATTAAAAAATGCCTTTAAAAAATAAAAGGGAATCAAAATTATGCCTAAAAAATTTCAAAACAAATCCCAAAAAATAAATAAAAGACAGTTTGCTGAAAATGAAGAGAACAAACAGTTAAAAATAAAATAAAAACGATAATTTTTTTTTATATTGAATCCAATGGGATTCCCCCATTTAAACCTGTCAAACTGAATCACTGAAAATCAGGGCATTTCCCTGACACATTGGTGCAGTTTGGCATACTGTGAATAGATTAAGCACTATATACAGTCAGGTCCAGAAATATTGGGACGTCGACACAATTCTAACATCTTTGGCTCTATACACCACCACAATGGAGTTGGAATGAAACAAACATCTGCAAACTGCTGTAAGTCCTACACCGTTCACCTGAGTTGGATGTACATACCCTCAAATTAAAGCTGACAGTCTGCAGTTAAAGCACATTGTGTTTGTTTCATTCCAACTCCATTGTGGTGGTGTATAGAGCCAAAGATGTTACAATTGTGTCCATGTCCCAATATTTCTGGACCTGACTGTATGTAGGGCTGTTAGATCCCAGGCGAGCGGCTGCACTTCCTGTCAGCGGCCATTCTAGCAGGAAGCACGCGGCCGCCGGCAATCGTTCCCGCAGGACTCGAGCCATGGCTGCGCCCCTTCTCAGCTGTGCCCAAGGCACGTGCCTCACTCGCCTCGCCCTTCCTACGGCCCTATTTGGTATCATTAGAACAGGCCAGTGTCACCGGTCCCCCCTGACAACCAGATATTGGTCCCTGTATACAGTGCCCTGTCTACCCTTCAGATCCTTGAACTTTAGAGGAAATTCTAACTTTAGGAACTCGATATCAAAACAACAAGCAAGGATTAACAGAGCATACAGAGTGCTCTTTATACATAACCGGGTCAGTACCAGAAACGTGGTTCTCACACAAGCCGAGTCAATAACAGGAGCAGTTCACATACAGATCGAGTCAGTAACAGGAGCGGCTCTCATGCAAGCCGGGTCAGTAACAGGAGCGGTTCTCATGCAGACCGGGTCAGTAACAGGAGCGGTTCTCATGCAGACCGGGTCAGTAACAGGAGCGGTTCTCATGCATACCGGGTCAGTAACAGGAGCGGTTCTCATGCAGACCGGGTCAGTAACAGGAGCGGTTCTCATGCAGACCGGGTCAGTAACAGGAGCGGTTCTCATACAAATCGAGTCAGTAACAGGAGTGGTTCTCATGCAATTTGAATCGGTAACAGGAGTAGGTCTCATACAAGCCGGGTCAGTAACAGGAGCGGTTCTCCTGCAAAGCAAGTCTTTGACAGACCACCTGGCACACCGACCATGTGCCTCTGTCAAGGGCTAGCTTTCACCAAGCTGGACCCCGAAATCAAGCTTTAGCAGCCCCCCAGACCTTCTCTCTACAATCACCAGGCAGGACCAGTATTGTAGAGCAGCAAAACAAAGACTGACTCTTTATTTGAAAATACACAGCTAAAACACAGTTGAGAGACAACCCCCCTTCCAGAATACATTACAGATTAGGAATAGACATTCAACACATGCAAACTTATTTTAAACAGTCTGCTAGGTCCTACCAGGAGGGGGGGTTGAGGGAAGCAGGGAAAAAAAATCAAAGGAATCGTCTTACAGCAAGTGAAAGTGTACACTATACAGACAGAGGACAGCGAATACAGAGATGTACACTATACAAAAACACGGTCAAAATAAATACTGGATTCCCTGGGCAATCCAGTTGGCAAACCCCAGGTAGTACCTTGGTCCATAGTCAGTAGGCAGGATGCTAGCCCCCAGGCTCCTCCAACTGCCCCAGTGACAGCTGAATCTGTCACAGAGTCCGTAACAGGAGCGGTTCTCATACAAGCCGGGTCAGTAACAGGAGCGGTTCTCATACAAGCCGGGTCAGTAACTGGAGCGGTTCTCATACAAGCCGGGTCAGTAACTGGAGCGGTTCTCATACAAGCCGGGTCAGTAACAGGAGCGGTTCTCATACAAGCCGGGTCAGTAACAGGAGCGGTTCTCATACAAGCCGGGTCAGTAACTGGTAGCTAGTACACAGTGAGCGCTGGGGAAGTAACTCCACGACAGGGCAACGAGCGAATGTAACAAACTGAGTTTTAAACCTGGTAGCTCCACGCCAACATGCCTCGCCCCGCCTCCCGGGCAGTCACAAGATCACTCCGGGCTAGCATATCACTCGGCACCCGGCCAGCGAGCAGTAAGGACAGCACTGCCAGGCCAGGGAACCCCAGGCACCGAGGACGTGACAGACAGACTCTGACCTGTCCAAAGACACTTTAAAGAACTTTTTTGATGTAAATTCAAAAGGAGACCCGCTCTCTACACACCAGAGCTTGTGTTTTAGAAGAACAAATGTGTAATAATGGATTGCGCCATCAGATCCACATTTGCTCTTGGCGCAGGAAATGAGAAGGTAAGTGTAGCAGCATTGTTTGCTTTATAAGTAAAAAACGGTATTTTCTTACCGTAAATATTCTTTTCCATAGTCGTAGCGGCAGTACCATAGGGTTCATCTTCAATCCCACTTATGGACAGGTTACCAAGCCTAAAAAACAAAAGGACACACCTAGGGCCAGGTGAACCCCTCCCTCACCTGTGACTCCTCCCCTGTTGCCTACAAGAAGAGCCTAGCCCAGAACCCCCCAGTCCATGACCAGCAGAACCGGAGTAGCAAAAAAAAAACAGATCAACTGAGGCAAAAACCAACACAACGCAATCAAGAGGGAGGGAAGCGGTACTGCCGCTATGACTATGGAAAAGAATATTTACGGTAAGAAAATACCGTTTTTCCATACGTCGAGCGGCAGTACCATGGGACATAAAAAGCCCCACATCGAGGGAGGGAACAAGACTCAACCACCGCCCGCAGTAACGGACGCCCAAAAGACAGGCCCGAAGAGGCCAGGAGAACCAGACGGGAGCAACGCGGGAAGTGTGAAGAGAGGACCAGGAGGCAGCCGCACCCACCAGGTCCGCCGCAGAGGCTGCAGGCAGGCCCAGGAAGCAGCCACCTCCAGGAGGAGGGGAGAACCGCGAGAACACCGGACGGCAGAGACAAAACCCCAAAGGAGGAGGCAACCAGAGGGTCAAAAAGGAGCACCACACAACCTCCATGACCAGAGGCAGGACCCAGGGCGGAACCAAGACCCCGACGAGGGTCGCAGACAGGACCCAGCCCCCAAAAAACCATACGCTCCAAGGAGGCAGAGCCCAAGCCCCCAGAGCGACCGAAGAGACGGCAGCCACAGGCACCCCGAGAGACCCAGGCCGCAACCTCACGCGGAACCCCCGCACCGGGACGCGCAGGAGCCAAGGAAAGGACACCGAGACCAGGTCCAGGGGAAGCCCCCGGCACCAGGAGAGAACGTGCACCAACCCCGACCAGAAGTCGCCGAGACGAGGGCCACGCGTCCATCGCCAACAAGGAACCCACGAGAGACCCAGAGAGGGCAGAACGGAGGCAGCAGCAGAGACGCAGCCAGTCCCAAGGACCCCAGCGAGAGAGCAGGGAAGCCCAGCAGAGAGTCCGAGAGCGGGAGGACCCAAAACAGTGACAACGAGATCCAATCAACACCACCGGAACCAGATACCGCGAGGCCAGAAGGAAGGATCGTAACAACGAAGCCAGGCCCACCCCGAACAGCCCAAGGACCCTGCGGGAACAGTGCAACGGCGGGAAGACAGAAGCCAGAGCGAAGGCCCCCCCGGAACGAGAAGGCATCCAGCAGAGCCGGACAGCCCCCCTCCCGGAGAGAAAACGAAGCGAGGAAGCGCGGCAGAGAGTCCGAGAGCCATGACAACGACATACAGCCCGCGGAACCGCAACTCCGAGAACAACACCGGAGACAGGGACCAGACCCCCAGCGACAGACGCCCCGCCAAAAGACCGCACGAGTGTCGAGAACACCGCAGACACGGACCGCAGAGCACACCCGCAGATGCACCACCGCCCAGTCCAAGAAGGAGCTGCACAGAACAGAAATCAAAAAAGAAGAGGCGAGAGCAGAAGCCCCCAAGCCCGACCAGGCAACCCCCCGAGGAGACGGGGACCGACTGCATCCACTCGGCCCGTCCACGGACAGCGAAGGCCCGAAGAGACACCCAGACAGCCCGAAGCTCCCAACAAGGAGGAGGACAGAGCGCAAGTCCAAGGATCTCGAACCCCTGCGGGCCCAGACAAGAAGCCCGCCCCCGGGAGCGGAAGCAACGGCCGTCGCCGCGAGCCCCTCCAGAGGAAAGAAACCCCCGGCGAGAACAGAGACACCACCGCCCCCGAGCAAGGCGGACTCCGGAACGCAGACGCGAAGGTCCAGGGAGGCCAGGCTCCCCCTGCCAACGGGACAGGACATTGCCGAGCAGACCGCCGGCGAACGCCAGAGCCCAGGCACGGCCGGGAGAGCGGCTGCCAGATGCTCACACAGACACCGGACAGAGTCCCCAGGAGAAGCACGAAGACCTCGGACGGGGGACCGGGAAGCAGCGCCGGAGGAGGAAACGGAAGGAGAGCCATAAGAGACCTACCCTACACGAACCCGGAAGAAGCCCCAGCACGGGCACCAGGTAAGACAGCGGCCCCAGCCACCCACGCCAGGACAGACCTCGAGAATGCGGGCCACAGGAGCAGCCAGGAGCGGCACGGAAGCGACCACGAGAAGCCAGGCCGCCAGAGAGGGGACAACGCACACGCCCCGAGACGCAAAGCACAACGCAACCCGAGGAAAAAAAACCACAGGAGCGGAAGACAGCCCACAGGGAAGCGCCGGAACAGAAACCGAGAACAGATCACCAGGCCCCAGAACGAACAGCAACCTGAGGAACAACCAGCCCACCAGGGCGACCAGGACACGGAGAGGGGCATACTGCAGATCCATGGGACCTGGAACCACCAGGCCGCAGAGTCAGAGAGGCCGCGCCAACAGAATCCATCAGGCACCAGCCGAGACGAACACACAGAAGGAGACGAGAGCAGAGACCATGGAAGCAGTCCTGGGAAGGCACAGGGGTGAGCATCCCGAGACCAACAGGCCCCCGAACCACCGAGAAGGCGACCACTACAAGGAGAGCAGGACGGCAGTACAAGGAGCAGACACAGACCGAACAACGGATCCATGCCGAACAAGCACCAAAAAACCCAGGCATCCGAAGGCAGAAGCGTCCGAACAGACGAACCCCAGGAGCCTGCAGACTCTGCTCAGGCACATGAAAGGGACGGAACGCCAGTCGCAGGGACAAACGACCCCAGAATCCATGATCCCAGGCATCCCACTGGCTAGCCTGCGGACGAGCCGCACCCGCAACCAGCTGCAACAAGTCCCACAACGCCGAACCCCACAGCATGCCAGGCTCAAGGACAGACCACAGAACGAAGACTGAGACTCCCCAGCAGCCGACCAGGACCGGAGCCAGACCGCACGACGGCCCACCACACGGAGCCCCAAGGCCCGCGAAGCCAGTGACACGGAGGGAAGCACAACATCACAGACGAAGATGGTAAAACCCCACCACTGACAGCGCCACCAAGAAGGGAAAGCAGGACCCCCGGCGGAACAGGCAGGAGCCCAACCCTCCAAGCCACGGCCCAACGGACACCCAAGTGGACAGAACAAGGAGGAACAGGCGTCTGACGGCAGGAGATGGACTGGCCCCGACACCCTGCAGGTCCCATAACCAGAGACGTCGTGCCGGCGAACCAATAACACACGCCACCAGGGCCCGGGAAGCCAGGGCAGTAGAAGGACGCCAGGCACCGGAAGGAACCATCCCCACCCCGGACACACCCAGGGGCAACAAGGAAGAGAAGGAGCACCCGAGCCTGACAGCATGCCCAGGGCCCACAGCCAGGACCCCTAGGTGAGAACGGGTCCCCAGGGAGGATACAGAGAGACATCTCCCGGAGACAAGCATGTCCAGGGGTCAAAAAACAGCGAAGCACATAGAGCCAACGCTGCAGTGCCAGGGACGTATAGTGGCCCCAGAACCCCCACCAGGCAACCGCAATTGAGGAGAACTGGGAGAGGCAGGAACAAGGACCCAAACCCCCATAACACTACTGCCAGGCATCCGCGGAGCCGAAAGGACATCCGAGGGACCCCGAGTGGCAAAAAAAAACCCCAAAAAAAAACGAGAGGGGCCGGGGCAGCAGCAGACCGCAGGGCCGCAAACCCCGCAGCAGGAAAGACGGGGAGCCAGACACCAAGGCCGACCAGCCAGATCAATAGGCCCACGCCTCGAAGCACACCAGGCCAAACTACCCAGAGCCAGCCGTGCAGCGGTATAGCACGGAAAGTGCCAGAGCCCAGGCACGCTGAAGTGTACGAAACACAACCAGCCATAGAGAAAAAAAAAAAAATAGCGGGGAGGGGGATCCGACCCCAAGCAGGCATGGCTACGTGGATCGGTAGCCCAGCGGCGTAATCACACAGCCCACAGAAGGCACAGGACACGAGACGGGGAACCACAACCGGGCCCGCGAAGCAGCCCACCATAAGGACACCAACCTGGTCTGGGGCGAGCGGAGGAGACACAGGAGCCGGATGAAACAGCCAACGCTGACCCACGGCCTTCCAGGCAAACGTCTGCACCAGGTGCGGCACCAAAGCAGCAACCCACGCGGCAAGATGGCGCCAAACCCCCGGCGCATGTGCACCAAGCGCCGGAGGACCCCGGAAGTCACGTCCAAGACGCGACTCCCGCACGCAGACACTCCGGACTGCCCTGCAAACGCCAGCGCAGGAGCCGGCCGACCGCAAACCCTCCACCAAAGACAACGCCCGGAGAAGGAGGGCCAGGCCGGGCCCGGGAACGAGAGGGAGAAACAATGCGGCCGCCCCCGGAACCAACAGATTCCCCCAACGCCGCCTCCCAGGTAACCCTGTCCGGAGGACAGGAAGGAAAGACTGGGGGGTTCTGGGCTAGGCTCTTCTTGTAGGCAACAGGGGAGGAGTCACAGGTGAGGGAGGGGTTCACCTGGCCCTAGGTGTGTCCTTTTGTTTTTTAGGCTTGGTAACCTGTCCATAAGTGGGATTGAAGATGAACCCTATGGTACTGCCGCTCGACGTATGGAAAATATATATTACCCCTGCCTTAGAAAAAAGTAAATTTTGCGTTTAGGTTTTTTACACATTACATGGTCATGTTTGTAATCTAGGTTGCCGAAGAAAAAATGCCTGTGTCCTCACCTCCACACTTGTGTGGAAAATGAGAAGGTGAGCGTTAGTGCAGCATCATTCACTTTATAATTGTAAACAGAATAATAATGTGAGAGATTAGAAAAGGAGAAAAATTATTTTTGTTATTTTCTTTTTACATAAACCTGGGGCCCTATTCGCTAGTGACACCGTAGCGTTCGGATGCGTTAACGTCAGGATAAGTGACTTTAATGCATACCGCCTTCCTAACGCTAAACCCGTGAGAATTCAGTTTGCACGGGGGCGTGGCCAGCCGCTGAAGGGAGAAGACGTGTCTTGCTAGAGCTCTGTGGCCTTTATCTCTCCCTGGGACCTTTTACTGATTTTTTTTTTCCTGCTGAGAACCCCTTCAATAAAGCTCCTGAGCGGTTGGCCATCGGGTTTATGCTGACCAGAGCCTGTCGCCCCCCGCCCTCTGGTCCAGAGACTCGCTTACAGGCCGCCATCTCCGGCTGGAGCGTGCTGCTGGCAGACATTTTGCGGCCTACTTTCTGGCGCATGTTGCTCCCTGGTTGCCCTGCTTTGAATGCCTTGCTCCTGCGGTGGACTATGATGAGGACCGTGGAGACGGAGGGCTCACGTCTCCCGGCCGTATTAGATGCACTACTGCAGTTATTGAAGGATGATGAGCGCCCCATGACCAGAGGAGATATGCGCCGCGTCATGGCCATGCTGCGCACAGGCCGGGCGGCCAAAGCTACACGTGGTGATGTTTCCGGTGCCGTGGTTCTACACCCTGATGCCTCGACGGTAGAGGAGACAGAGCGGACGGTGGACGAAGGCCTGGCAGATCAGTCCATCCCAGACACAAAGCCGATAGGACCACGTGACCCGCTTCTGCCAGAGGGCCGAAGCCTACCAGATCGGGATGCAAGCATCGTGGTGGCTCCAGGAGAGGCGGGCCGAAGTCCGGTGCGATCTGCGTACCCCCCTACGAAGAGACCAGTAGCTCCCCGCGCCTGTCTCCACGCGTGTCAATGTCGGCGTGTCTTCTTTGGGGCTTGGTTGGGTCGAATGGGGACCTCGTCCTGCCCTTGTCTCCCCTACATCCACCAACAAGCGCGGCCTCCCGTCTCCCATGCTGTTAGAAGCTGCATACAGAGCGTGCTGGTTACTACTTAAGGCTAATGTCAGATGAACGCAGTCTGAGCGCACCTTGCATGCATGCATAACGGACGGACGTACTGACGGAAGATACTGTAGACACCACACGGTCTGTTTTTTTGACGGATGTAGAAAAAGAGGGAAATATTGGAAACGACGACAGGTACAGTCGGCCAGACCAAAAAACCCTGAGTGTCAACGTGCTGGACGTCGCAAATGCCCTGCGTCTGATGACGCAGCATAACGCACACAGGCCACTACGTGGACATGGTGCACTCCGAGCGTCCGTCTTAGAGGTTTTACGTCTTTGCCTAAATTGCGTCTGTTCCCACGTGCTTTGTGCGTGCGCAGTTTGTTGCGCACTTTGTGAGTTGGTCTCTATGGATCATTATACTATTCTATGACGGACGTTAAACTGTGCGGCAAAATGGACGTGATCACTTTGTTCGTCTGATGCTAGCTTACACCGGGTTGCTGTCTGTGTGCAGCTTCTGAGAAGATTCACTATTAGTGTAGCGGGGAAGCCGGCTGCGCATTTTGCATCGCTCCCGCTACACTAATAGCGAATCTTCTCAGAAGCTTCACACAGCGCGCTGGTGTATGCAGCGTCTAACAGCATGGGAGACGGGAGGCTGCGCTTGTTCGTGGATCCAGGAATCAGTGAGTATTAGAAAAAAATACTCACCTGTGCCTAATCGTACGGCGATCCAGGCTGGCTGGATCAGGAAGACGAGGCCCTCTAATCAGGCACTGTACAAGGCCACCCACTGGGACCTCCCAAGGACCCCCTTGAGGAGTGAGCAGCTGTCCGTTGGCATAGCCGCGACTGATGCGGGCTGGCCTGCCGGGTGCATGTGGCAGAAGGAGGGAGCCACTGCACCTTCGGCCAGGGGCTTAGTTTAGCGAGGGTCATTGATGGCGCCCTGCCTAAGCTCTGCGCCCGTGGCAAGCGCCCCAGCTGGACCCCGCTTGTTATATCACTGATGGGAATGGCTATGGAACGCATGGTGTGGAATATGAAAAGCATGGTGTGGGATATGGAACGCATGGTGTGGGATATGGAACGCATGGAATATGGAAAGCATGGTGTGGAATATGGAACGCATGGTGTGGGATATGGAAAGCATGGTGTGGGATATGGAAAGCATGGTGTGGGATATGGAACGCATGGTGTGGGATATGGAACGCATGGTGTGGGATATGAAACGCATGGTGTGGGATATGAAACGCATGGTGTGGGATATGAAACGCATGGTGTGGGATATGAAACGCATGGTGTGGGATATGAAACGCATGGTGTGGGATATGGAAGCATGGGATATGGAAAGGATGGGATGGGATATGGAAAGCATGGTGTGGGATATGGAAAGCATGGTGTGGGATATGGAAAGCAAGGGATGGGATATGGAAAGCATGGGATGGGATATGGAAAGCATGGGATGGGATATGGAAAGCATGGGATGGGATATGGAAAGCATGGGATGGGATATGGAAAGCATGGGATGGGATATGGAAAGCATGGGATGGATATGGAAAGCATGGGATGGGATATGGGATATGGAAAGCATGGGATGGGATATGGAACACATAGTGTGGGATATGGAAAGCATGGGATATGGAAAAGATGGGATATGGAAAGCATGGTGTGGGATATGGAAAGCATGGTGTGGGATATGGAAAGCATGGTGTGGGATATGGAAAGCGTGGGATATGGAACGCATGGTGTGGGATATGGAACGCATGGTGTGGGATATGGAAAGCATGGGATGGGATATGGAAAGCATGGGATGGGATATGGAAAGCATGGGATGGGATATGGAAAGCATGGGATGGGATATGGAACACATAGTGTGGGATATGGAAAGGATGGGATGGGATATGGAAAGCATGGGATATGGAAAGGATGGGATATGGAAAGCATGGTGTGGGATATGGAAAGCATGGTGTGGGATATGGAAAGCATGGTGTGGGATATGGAAAGCGTGGGATATGGAACGCATGGTGTGGGATATGGAACGCATGGTGTGGGATATGGAAAGCATGGTGTGGGATATGGAAAGCATGGTGTGGGATATGGAACGCATGCTGTGGGATATGGAACGCATGGTGTGGGATATGGAACGCATGCTGTGGGATATGGAACGCATGGTGTGGGATATGGAACGCATGGTGTGGGATATGGAACGCATGGTGTGGGATATGGAAAGCATGGTGTGGGATATGGAAAGCATGGTGTGGGATATGGAAAGCATGGTGTGGGATATGGAAACCATGGTGTGGGATATGGAAAGCATGGTGTGGAATATGGAAAGCATGGGATTGGATATGGAAAGCATGGTGTGGAATATGGAAGCATGGGATATGGAAAGGATGGGATGGGATATGGAAAGCATGGTGTGGGATATGGAAAGCATGGAATATGGAAAGCATGGTGTGGGATATGGAAAGCATGGGATATGGAAAGCATGGGATATGGAAAGCATGGGATGGGATATGGAAAGCATGGGATGGGATATGGAAAGCATGTGATGGGATATGGAACGCATGGGATGGGATATGGAACGCATGGGATGGGATATGGAACGCATGGGATATGGAATGCATGGTGTGGGATATGGAACGCATGGTGTGGGATATGGAACGCATGGTGTGGGATATGGAACGCATGGTGTGGGATATGGAACGCATGGTGTGGGATATGGAACGCATAGTGTGGGATATGGAAAGGATGGGATGGGATATGGAAAGCATGGGATACGGAAAGGATGGGATATGGAAAGCATGGTGTGGGATATGGAAAGCATGGTGTGGGATATGGAAAGCATGGTGTGGGATATGGAATGCATGGTGTGGGATATGGAATGCATGGTGTGGGATATGGAAAGCATGGTGTGGGATATGGAACGCATGGTGTGGGATATGGAACGCATGGTGTGGGATATGGAACGCATGGTGTGGGATATGGAAAGCATGGTGTGGGATATGGAAAGCATGGTGTGGGATATGGAAAGCATGGTGTGGGATATGGAAAGCGTGGGATATGGAACGTATGGTGTGGGATATGGAACGCATGGTGTGGGATATGGAACGCATGGTGTGGGATATGGAACGCATGGTGTGGGATATGGAACGCATGGTGTGGGATATGGAACGCATGGTGTGGGATATGGAACGCATGGTGTGGGATATGGAAAGCATGGTGTGGGATATGGAAAGCATGGTGTGGGATATGGAAAGCGTGGGATATGGAACGCATGGTGTGGGATATGGAACGCATGGTGTGGGATATGGAACGCATGGTGTGGGATATGGAACGCATGGTGTGGGATATGGAACGCATGGTGTGGGATATGGAACGCATGGTGTGGGATATGGAAAGCATGGTGTGGGATATGGCAAGCATGGTGTGGGATATGGCACGCATGGTGTGGGATATGGAACGCATGGTGTGGGATATGGAACGCATGGTGTGGGATATGGAACGCATGGTGTGGGATATGGAAAGCATGGTGTGGGATATGGAAAGCATGGTGTGGAATATGGAAAACATGGGATATGGAACGCATGGTGTGGGATATGGAAAGCATGGGATTGGATATGGAAAGCATGGTGTGGAATATGGAAGCATGGGGTATGGAAAGGATGGGATGGGATATGGAAAGCATGGTGTGGGATATGGAAAGCATGGAATATGGAAAGCATGGTGTGGGATATGGAAAGCATGGTGTGGGATATGGAAAGCATGGGATGGGATATGGAAAGCATGGGATGGGATATGGAAAGCATGGGATGGGATATGGAAAGCATGGGATATGGAAAGCATGGGATATGGAAAGCATGGATGGGATATGGAAAGCATGGATGGGATATGGAAAGCATGGATGGGATATGGAAAGCATGTGTGGGATATGGAACGCATGGTGTGGGATATGGAACGCATGGTGTGGGATATGGAACGCATGGTGTGGGATATGGAACGCATGGTGTGGGATATGGAACGCATGGTGTGGGATATGGAACGCATGGTGTGGGATATGGAACGCATGGTGTGGGATATGGAACGCATGGTGTGGGATATGGAACGCATGGATGGGATATGGAAAGCATGGATGGGATATGGAAAGCATTGGGATGGGATATGGAAAGCATGGGATGGGATATGGAGAGCATGGGATGGGATATGGAAAACATGGATGGGATATGGAAAGCATGGTGTGGGATATGGAAAGTAGGAATGAGCCGAACACCCGAGTTCGGCTCGCGCTCAAACTTTTCAAATGTTCGGATTCGAACTCAATACAAGTCAATGGGACTGAAAATTCGATTTTTAGAGTGCCCTCCAAGAGGGCATATATGCTAGATATTTGCCATAAAAAGGTGTATGGGGGGTCCGGGTAGTGCCCTGGGGGACAGGAAACAAGGACAAAAAGTAAAAACAAAAAACGTTTTTAAAGGGACAATGAGTTTTCCATGAAATAAGGGTTAAAAATAAAAACAAAAAATTCCTTCAAATATCGTGTCCCCATAACCTGCCCGTGAAGTGGCAGATTTCTAGGATGTATAGAAGTATGCCAAAACAAAAAAAATGACATTTCAAAGGACGGTAAATGCTTTTCCTTTAATCTATCCATAAACAAATGCTTGGGGCGGCAGTCTGTATGAATAGAGGAGACATTTTCGGACGCGCAGAAAAAGTTTAGTGATTTTTGGCTAAATTATGGTGAAACTTATGCAGGCTTTGGATGAAAGTAACAATAGGTGCTTTAAAATTGGGCCTTCAGCGTCGGCAACAGTGCCGTCACACCGTAACCCCTCTGAGGACATGAATCTGATACAGGCGTCAGTGGCAGTGCACCCAAATATTGTGCCTTTGGTGCCAGGCCAGCAAGTGCCATCATACAGTAACCCCTCTGTAGTATTGTGGAAGAGTGCAAGGGTGGACCATGCAGTCCTATATTAAAAAGATATGAATCTGGTCATGAATCACAGATCACCTCAATTCCCAGATATTTTGTAGAAATTACTGAGCCCCCAAAATAGTTGCTGGGAGTGAGCACAAAAATTACAACAATTCCCAGATATTTGGTAGAAATGAGACCCCCTCAGACCCCCCCCAGTAGCGTGGCAGACTGGAAGTAAGAACACACACTAACACAACAACAATCTCCTATGAAATGTCCTCTCAAACACGTGCAGAAGCGCTGTGTGGAAGCCTTATATAGTGTGCTGTGGGACTTAGCTCTGTGAGCCCATGATTGGGCAAAATTTGCCCCATCAGGACTCTGAGCCGTGATTGGCATAGTCTTGCACCTGACCTGTGGTCAGGTGCTAGACTATGCCAATCATGGCTCAGAGTGCAAGGCTGTAGCCAATTACAAGCTTCAGGCTAGTGGAAGAGTGCATTGTGGTGCATTGTGGACGAACACGCGGCAAACAACCGGAAATGTTCGCGAACAAACGAACAGGCTATGTTCGATGCGAACTCCGAACCGAACAGCTCATCCCTAATGGAAAGCAAGGTGTGGGATATGGAAAGCATGGTGTGGGATATGGAAAGCATGGTGTGGGATAGGGAAAGCATGCTGTGGGATAGGGAAAGCATGCTGTGGGATATGGAAAGGACGGAATATGGAAAGCATGGTGTGGGATATGGAAGCATGGAATGGGATATGGAAAGGATGGGATGGGATATGGAAAGCATGGTGTGGGATATGGAAAGGATGGGATATGGAAAGGATGGGATATGGAAAGGATGGGATATGGAAAGGATGGGATATGGAAAGGATGGGATATAGAAAGCATGGTGTGGAATATGGAAAGCATGGGATAGTGAAAGCATAGGATGGGATATGAAAAGCATGGTGTGGGATATGGAACGCATGGGGTGAAATATGGAAAGCATGGGATGGGATAGTCAAAGCATGGGATGGGATATGGAAAGCATGGTGTGGGATATGGAAAGCATGGGATGGGGAATTCATGGGATGGGGAATTCATGGGATGGGATAGGGAAAGCATGGGCTGGGGTATGGAAAGCATGGGCTGGGGTATGGAAAGCATGGGCTGGGGTATGGAAAGCATGGGATGGGATATGGAAAGCATGGGATGGGATATGGAAAGCATGGGATGGGATATGGAAAGCATGGGATGGGATATGGAAAGCATGGGATATGGAATGCATGGTGTGGAATATGGAAAACATGGTGTGGGATATGGAAAGAATGGGATAGGATAGTGAAAGCATGGGATGGGATAGGGAAAGCATGGGATGGGATAGGGAAAGCATGGGATGGGATATGGAAAGCATGGTGTGGGATATGGAAAGCATGGTGTGGGATATGGAAAGCATGGTGTGGGATATGAAAAGCATGGTGTGGGATATGGAAAGCATGGTGTGGGATATTAATTAATCTCCTCCCCCACTCGCATTAATATGAAAAGCCCTAACCACACCTTGCTGAACTGGATTCTCTCCTCATGTCCTGATCGAATACAGGAGGCAGGCGTTCTCGCTAACAGTTTCAGTGATCACTGCCTAGTGTACTGTTTGCACAAAATAAGGGCCATAAAATGTCCAAAGGTAATAATCACCAGGTCTTTCAAGAAATTTAATCTTGAATCCTTCCTAAATGATCTCAAACAGCTCCCATGGTACAGACTAAACCTAATCCCAGACCTGGACTGTGCAATTGAATACTTTCAAGCCGAGCTCCTGAAAGTCTGGAACACCCATACCCCACTGCGCAAAGTGCGAGTAAAAGGGGCCCATCTCCCCTGGGTTACAGCTGACCTCACGCATATGTACCAGCTTAGAGACTCCCTGTGGTCAAAGTTCAAGAGTACTGGATCCATGAACGACACGCATATGTACCAGCTTAGAGACTCCCTGTGGTCAAAGTTCAAGAGTACTGGATCCATGAACGATCACTGTGAATACCGAAAATGCCGGAATGAATGCACAAAAGAAACAAAAATGGCTAAAGCCCAATACTTCAATGAAAATTTAAACAATAACATATCAAACCCCAGAAATTTTTGGAAAATCATAAGTAACATACAAGCACCCCCAGCCACTCCCAACCAGCTGCTTTAAAAGTAAACAACCAAACTGTACAACACCCCTAGATGTAGCAAATGCTTTTAATAATTATTTTGTTGGACGCGCCACCACCCTGATTGCTAAGCTAGGAAATGACACGCAATCAGAAAGGCCGCACGCAGGTCAGGACCCACCAACAGTGCAAAGACCCCGTAACCCAGATAAATTCAGTTTTAGGCCAGTGCCTGTCAGTGCCATCACTAAACTTCTCCGTAACCAAAAAATGAAATACCAGTCTGGACCTGATCAAATCCCAGCAATGCTGCTGAAAATCAGTGCACCAGCAATTGCAAAACCTGTCGCAACCCTGATTAAGGAATCACTGGCGACTGGATACATACCCAAACTCTGGAAGACTGCAAGGGTGGTACCTATCCATAGAAGTGGAGACAATACTTTGGTATCCAACTACCGCCCAATATCACTGCTCCCTGTAATGTCAAAAATTCTGGAAAAATGTGTCTACACTCAATTACGTGATTATTATCAGAACTATTTAACCCCAGATCAATCAGGCTTTCGTCCAAACCATTCAACTACAACTGCCCTTTTAAAAGTTTGTAATGATATCCAAGCTGGCATGGAACAAGGAAATCTAACTGGAGCCATCTTCCTTGATTTTGCCAAGGCTTTTGACACAGTAGACCATGGCATCCTATTACAAAAACTTAAGAACTCTGGTATTGGTGATAGTACGTTAACCTGGTTCCAATCATATGTGTCTGATAGGTCTCAATTTGTGTCCATTTCTGACAGCACTTCCCTCCCCCTCCCAGTCACGTGCGGTGTACCACAAGGCTCGATACTTGGCCCCCTGCTATTCACAATATTCATAAACGATCTGCCCAATGTCTGCAAAGCTTCAACTGTACACATGTACGCAGACGACACTGTAATCTATACCAGCCAACCAAATCTCCCGCAGCTGGAGGCCATGCTGCAAGAACAATTCACAGGGGTAGAAAAGTGGATCGCAAATAACAAACTTTTTCTAAATACTGACAAAACTGTTACAATGCTATTTGGAACCGCACCTAAACTGCACAAATTGCAAACACCCATCTATGTGTTGGGACAAAATCAAATAGCACGCTGACCACAGTCACTTCTCTCAAATACCTAGGTATGTGGTTAGACCCAAATCTATCTTTTGGCCCCCACATCGAAAAACTCTCATCTAAACTCTACCCCAAACTAGGTGCCCTGTACAGAAACAAATCCTGCCTGAGCCCCGCGGTAAGAAAGCAGATTGTACAACAAATGCTTATGCCAGCCATTGAATACGGAGATGTAGTGTATGCAGCCGCCCCGCAAACACACCTTCAGAAACTTACTACATTGTAGAACTCATTCTGTCGCTTTGTAACTACATGACACACCATTGTGACATGTTAAAAGAACTAAACTGGCCATCACTGGACTCTAGACACACCCTCCACCTTTCCAACCTGGTGTTTAAGAGCTTTTCTGGGAAGCTACCACCCTACCTGAATATGCTGCTTCCCCCGGCAGTTCCCTCATCCTATAACCTCAGATCCAGGACCAGCACCTTACTTGCAATACCGCAATACAAAAAGAAAATGGCTCGATCCTCATTTTCCTACAGAGCGCCGCAAATATGGAATAACCTCCCAGACACCATCAAATCTTCCCCCAGTCTAAAGTCCCTTAAGACTTCCCTATTAACATAGAAACATAGAAACATAGAAAAATGTCGGCAGATAAGAACCTTTCGGCCCATCTAGTCTGCCCAATTACATGGATACTTTACCTGGATTTATCTTTTGTTTAGGATAGCCTTATGCCTATCCCATGCTTGCTTAAATTCAATTACTGTTTTGGCCTCTACCACTTCTACTGGAAGGCTGTTCCATGTATCCGCCACCCTCTCAGTAAAATAATGCTTCCTGATGTTACTTTTAAACCTTTGCCCCTCTAATCTAAGACTATGTCCTCTTGTTTTGCTATTTTGTTTCCTTTTAAATATACTCCCTTCCTCTACCTTGTGGATTCCCTTTACGTATTTAAATGTTTCTATCATATCTCCTCTGTCTCGTCTTTTTTCCAAGCTGTACATGTTAAGATCATTAATACCTCAATACGGAATGCACCTGTAAACATGTAACATAATGACTTTATTTCCTCCATATTTATTTTTCTGTTAATCTGTATATTTGGTCTTGTGTTAATTTCTTGCATTTTGCTATTTTGTATTTCTGTAACCAATCAATGTTCTCGAACCCAGGACATACTTGAAAATGAGAGAAATCTCAATGTATCCTTCCTGGTAAAATCCTTTTATAAATAAAAAAAAATATGGAAAGCATGGTGTGGAAAATGGAAAGCATGGTGTGGAAAATAGAAAGCATGGGATGGGATATGGAAAGGATGGGATATGGAAATGATGGTGTGGAATATGGAAAGCATGGGATGGGATATGGAAAGCATGGTGTGGGATATGGAAAGCATGGTGTGGGATATGGAAAGCATGGTGTGGGATATGGAAAGCATGGTGTGGGATATGGAAAGCATGGTGTGGGATATGGAAAGCATGGTGTGGGATATGGAACGCATGGTGTGGGATATGGAAAGCATGGGATGGGATATGGAAAGCATGGTGTGGGGTATGGAAAGCATGGTGTGGGATATGGAAAGCATGGTGTGGGATATGGAAAGCATGGGATGGGATATGGAAAGCATGGTGTGGGATATGGAAAGAATGGTGTGGGATATGGAAAGCATGGGGTGGGATATGGAAAGGATGGGGTGGAATATGGAACACATTGTTTGGGATATGGAACGCTTGCAATGGGAATGGATAGAGAAAGCATGGGATGCCTGAGTTGTGCACTTAAACATACTGGGTTGACCACATAGATTTCTTTTTACTGACCTGTCTCTGGGGTTTCATGAATAAGGTAAAAAGTAATTTAAATGGTATAGAAGGATTATTTGAAATCAATGGATGTTACTTTCTGCGTATTGAAAGAAAAGCAGCTACATGTATCACACAGTGCCACAAGAGTCAGGAAATTGCGGGCAGGGGAGCGAGTGCCAGATGTTTAGCTCATGTATGGAATCCATCATGTTTATGTCGAATACCACTTTCTGGGAATAAATTGAAGGTTAGGCAGGAGCAGAGCCCTCTTCTTCCAATTACATAATAATATGTAACTAGTTACCTTTAACCCTTCAGGGCCTGGCTCTCCAGCGTATCCCTTCCGTCCTGGTCTTCCCTGATAGCACAAGAAAAAAAAAAAGAAAACCCATCTATGAGACAAAGTTTCATTTGCTTTTTCAAGGTTGTTAAAAAACCAGAATCTAAAGGTGAGGTAACATTTCCCTACAAAGAACAATGAAGATGCAGAGCGTGTGGCTCCATCTATGTTTGTATACACAAGTCTTCGGATTTTCATCACGTTGTCAGCATTAAAAATGGAATTTAACTCCATCATGAGTGACTGCACAATCCCTTCAGATTACGAAACATAACAAGACAGCCTCCATCAATCAAGCACAACGTGACATTGCATGCTTACCCTGGGTCCTATGGGGCCGCGAGGTCCTTCTGGGCCTTCTTCACCCTGAGAAGAAACGACAGGACATTATGGACTGAAAATATACCTCATCCTTATGAAGGGTCATGGATTGACCAGTGTCGTAGACTGTATTTCGGTTTAGGAAGCACTTCCAGAATCACAGGCGACACAATGTCTGTGCGATCATCATTACAGGTTTTAGTACAAACAGGTGGCATCGCTTTTTCTAATGCGTCATGTTTCCTCTGGTGGTAACTTCATGTAGGACTCCATGGTGTGGATCATAAAACATCATGGGGTTTCCTGATCATTCAGAGGGACACCTCTCTCTTTGTGCAGGCATTAGGCCGTGGTGCTGTTCATGTCATGACATTTGTTCATGTATCTGGTCGGCAGGTTTTTGGGTGTTCCCTAATTATGTGGGAACAATCATGTCTTCAGTTTGTGAAAGATCCTTAGCTCAGATCTGTCATATTGAGTCTCCAATCAATAATCAGTGACATTCCAGAGGCGCAAGCCTAGCCCAGGACATGCCGGAGTTACCCTTCGGCTCGGAGCGGTGGAAGGCTTTCTTTACTTGTGGTTGTTTCCAGAATTGTTAAAGCCCATGAAATTCCATAAACTGAACCATTTAGGAGAACATAACCAAATGTAAAAAAGCTCGGACTCTTACGGTGTAAGCCTGACTGATGTGATAAACTCCCGTTTTAATGAATTCCACCCATTATTTATCTGGTTTCTTTAACTCTATATTACCTTCATTTTATGGAAGCTCTGTACGGTGCTGTGGAATATATTGTGCAACACCAGCAAATAGCGAAATGAATTTCTTGGGGTGTAAATTGCGCGGACGCCCTGGGATTCGGCTCAGTTTCTCAGCTTGTAATTCAAGCTCAGGCTTAGGTCAGGCGGGAGAAGAAGTCTTTAATGATGGAAACACGTGTTTTCACACTAACAAATTAATTACTTTATATAATCTTCACACTTATCAATTCTATAGCGCCACCAGTTTCCGTGGCGTATTACAACACTGAATGACCTCTTTCCTTAATTTCAAAAGGTCATACAAACTTTTTGAACTTTCCCTCAATTCCTCATTTTATCAATACAGTCCATGGCTTATTTCTGCCAGTTATTGCTTCCTCCGGACCTAAACCTTTATGTCCCTGCGAATGACACAGCAGGGTGCAGCAGAATCAGGCATCAGCGCAGGGACATGGATTGTAAGGTTATCGTATGTTTTGCCACACAAGAGATTTTAAAACAAGCTCTCGAATGTTCATGAATTAATTGTGTCATCGAGTGCGTCTTCATAGATTAGAGCAGTAACATTCAGAATATTCTAGAATTCTCAATCTGTGGAAAAGACATTGTTTTAAGCTCGGTTTATGTCAATGTTTATGTTAAGCATATTTAAAGCTGAAGCTTCATGAAAAGACAATCCGTTCTTAATGACGCGCATCAGATCCTGAGCCCATATTCCGAAGCGTGTTTGCATTATGTGCCAGCACTTATTCGTTCACACTTTATGCTTTTGGAGGGTTTTAGGGTCAGGTTGGAGAAGCCAGGTCTCTGCTCTTTTTTGTGCTCTATATCCCACATCTCCGGGCTGTTTCCTGCGTCACGCGTGTTTTTTAATGGAATACAATTCCTTTTTCTGGATATTACTCGGAATTGTTAAACCATTTGCATCAAAAGAAATGGAAAGAAATTGCTGGATAAGCTAAAACAATGTATTCTCCAGCTTTCTCAAAGAGCTCATAAAAAGGTATTGATAAACACAGAAATAAAGGAGACAAACACAATGTCCGCGGAGGCACAGCTGCTTTCCAGCGGATAACACCAAGCAGGAAACTCTATATTCTTTACACAAAGGTCCTCTGCCTAAACACGCACAAGCGGCTGGAGGTTTGTGTGTAAAACACACACTGGAAGTCGAGAAGCTTTATTAGACTCATTTCAAACACAGTGAAAGAGCCACGCGTTTTCTATCACAATGTATTAATGCACTTTTCATGAAAAACAGACATTATTAAATGTATGACCGACCTTATGTAAACATGAAGCACGTATGACAATATATTGTTTGTACCTCTGCACTCTTTGGTCCTTGCGGCCCTGGGGGACCTCGATCTCCAATGACACCCTAAAACAGGAGACATATGAAAAGTGATTAGAAAAGACACCTTATGGTTTAGATAGAAAAATTCAGCATCTCATTCACTCTCATCAGTGTGTTAATGGAGGGTCTTATATATCCACTATCAGTAATGTGGAGGGGGGTTCACAGACAAGAAGTCCCACTCCTCGTTCAGAAACTCTCCAAGTCGAGCAGTCCAAAAAGAGACAACATGACAGTCATTCATAAAATGCATCAAAACAAATTCGGAGTAAATATTAAACACGTGTAAGGAGGATCTACAGGAGATCGCCTGAAGAAAGGTTGGTAGGAATGGGTTGGGTTTGGCTCATAGGAAATCCTGCAAGCAGTGTTTATTGTGGAAATGGAAGTAGCAGCGTGTCATAAGTGGAAAGTCCCAGGTTCCTTGGAAATAAACCAATAAGGCAACATTATTGTGAACCAAATGTGCCTTTAGCAAAGCTACAAGCTATGACCTACAGGGAAGGAATGGTCCTACAGAATAGACAAGATTTTGAAGTTTGGGTAAATGGTGCAAATTCTCCCACAAGACACGGAGGCGAGTATTATGCTATCTTTTCTCTACTTAAGTCGATAGCAGCAAAGAACAATCTCTCAAATACAACAACAAAAGTATTTAGGGAGAAAAATACAGTTTAACAATAGCAGGTAATGGTACAGTCCAGCTCCCTGCTGTACAATCGTCCGGTAGACCGCTACATAAATTCCCTGGTAACCCTTGGCTCCTCCTCTTTTCTTTGCTGCTCGCCGAGTTAAGATGAGTATATAGCAGCAAACGCAATATTAAATTGTTTGCAGTTTCATTGTACTTTTCTGTATATATATATATATATATATAGAAGCAATCGCTTCGCATATACACACACACTTTCTGTAGTTGTAATGTGTTTTATGTTTGTTGTTCTGTATAGAAACTACTATGTACGTATTTTAGGTATCTGTTTTTATCCAAATTATTTGGGAGACTGTATTTGTTTATTTATTCACTTTCCTGGTTTTTTTTTCATCCGGGGAGATGAGTCCCTATCCAGCAGGGAGCTGGACTGTACCATTACCTGCTATTGTTATATATATTGTTAAACTGTATTTTTCTCTCTAAATACTTTTGTTGTGGTATTTGAGAGATTGTTCTTTGCTGCTATCGGCTTAAGTAAAGAAAAGATAGCATAATACTCGCCTCCGTGTCTTTATTATGATTCCCTGTCATGATAATAGGGGAATCCTCTGATAAAGCAGCTGCCAGGTCAGGCACTGCTGATGGATCGGATGGTTGGTCATGCAATTGGCACACCAAATTATCCCATAGGTATTCCACGAGGTCAGGGCTCCGCTCTGTAACTCGTTTTCTTCCTCTGAACTTGTCACCCCAGATAATTCTTATTATTACCATCATTCTCATTAGGATAGATCTCTCTTCATGCAAAGGCACATTCGCCCTAGAAAGAAGAGGCCTTCCGAGATGTGAACACACACCTAGAAGCTCACAGCTTTATCTCGCCCATGAATGTGTCTGTGTTTATGGGTGTGTAAGGGATTCAGGATAGGTTCAGCTTCTGGGCTGGTTTAAAAATTCCAAAAAGAAGGATTAATCCAATAACATTAAATCCACTCATACATGGGTCAGTCTTAAAGAGGACCTTAAGAGAGACGGGACTTGACACAGTCCTGGGTTTGGTCTCTTAAGTCTGAATGCCAGCATCCTCTTTCCACCAATCTCACAACGATATGGGGTAGATCTGTCATGAAATGCAGCATCCCTTCTTGTTGTCTCGGTCTTCTGTCCCTCTGCTTTGCCAGACATGAAGTCAAAGCCTGCTCATTCACCGGACTTGTGGGCCTTAGATCTTACTCATACAGGTACTTCAGATTTGGAGAAGTGAAAATTCTAGGTTAAAACAGACAGTTTGGAAAGTGAGATAAATGGGAGAATGTTTCTGCTTTGGCTAATTTGACCTAGAATTTTCACTTCTCCAAAGGTTCCCCAGAGTTTCACCTTTCTCTGAATAACCCTGTTCGATTACACTCAGGGGAATAGATGGGCTTGTGGGAAACCTCTGGGGAGGCTCAGAGTAACATGCCTTACCATGAGTCCTTCAGGACCATTGACACCAGGTAGACCAATATCTCCAGGAAATCCCTAGGGAAACAACACAACGCCATTATTTGCTCGGTTAAAGATTTTAATAAAAAAATTTCAGTAAATCCTCAGAATAAATAAAACATTTGGATGCGTCTCCTAGTTATATGTGGCCCCTCCCATAACGGGCGCTCAGGGTCAGCCACTGCAGATACTTTAACACTTGAGAGAAAATGGAAAATTTCTCTTGACAATATTCTAAAAGTGAAAGATTCCTAATAAAAAAAAAAAAAAATAAATCAATGAAATTATAAAAAAAAAAGGCGAATTTGAAGAATCTGTTCAGGGACGATGGTTTGTTAGGAAAGGGAGACGATGTCAAGCTGGTGATTGTGGGAATCAGAGGCACCAACCGACCACGAGTCTGGAATCTTACGTATATTACTGAGTAATCAAACCTTAGAAACCTCTCAGGCACCATGATACACTACACATGAAGTGCAGCGACAAGCATTTATAAGTCACCAACAAGTTCTGTAGCAGAGGGGACCCTGATCCAGAGCTTACAGTCTAAGAGGAGAGGGGACCCTGCCCCAGAGCTTACAATCTAAGAGGAGAGGGGACCCTGCCCCAGAGCTTACAATCTAAGAGGAGAGGGGACCCTGCCCCAGAGCTTACAATCTAAGAGGGGAGGGGACCCTGCTCCAGAGCTTACAATCTAAGAGGAGAGGGGACCCTGCCCCAGAGCTTACAATCTAAGAGGAGAGGGGACCCTGCCCCAGAGCTTACAATCTAAGAGGAGAGGGGACCCTGCCCCAGAGTTTACAATCTAAGAGGAGAGGAGACCCTGCCCCAGAGCTTACAATCTAAGAGGAGAGGGGACCCTGCCCCAGAGCTTACAATCTAAGAGGAGAGGGGACCTGCCCCAGAGCTTACAATCTAAGAGGAGAGGGGACCCTGCTCCAGAGCTTACAATCTAAGAGGAGAGGGGACCCTGCCCCAGAGCTTACAATCTAAGAGAAGAGGGGACCCTGCCCCAGAGCTTACAATCCAAGAGGAGAGGGGACCCTGCCCCAGAGCTTACAATCTAAGAGGAGAGAGGACCCTGCCCCAGAGCTTACAATCTAAGAGGAGAGGGGACCCTGCCCCAGAGCTTACAATCTAAGAGGAGAGGGGACCCTGCTCCAGAGTTTACAATCTAAGAGGAGAGGGGACCCTGCCCCAGAGCTTACAATCTAAGAGGAGAGGGGACCCTGCTCCAGAGCTTACAATCTAAGAGGAGAGGGGACCCTGCCCCAGAGCTTACAATCTAAGAGGAGAGGGGACCCTGCCCCAGAGCTTACAATCTAAGAGGAGAGGGGACCCTGCTCCAGAGCTTACAATCTAAGAGGAGAGGGGACCCTGCCCCAGAGCTTACAATCTAAGAGGAGGGGGACCCTGCCCCAGAGCTTACAATCTAAGAGGAGAGGGGACCCTGCTCCAGAGCTTACAATCTAAGAGGAGAGGGGACCCTGCCCCAGAGCTTACAATCTAAGAGGAGAGGGGACCCTGCTCCAGAGTTTACAATCTAAGAGGAGAGGGGACCCTGCTCCAGAGCTTACAATCTAAGAGGAGAGGGGACCCTGCCCCAGAGTTTACAATCTAAGAGGAGAGGGGATCCTGCCCCAGAGCTTACAATCTAAGAGGAGAGGGGACCCTGCCCCAGAGCTTACAATCTAAGAGGAGAGGGGACCCTGCTCCAGAGCTTACAATCTAAGAGGAGAGGGGACCCTGCCCCAGAGCTTACAATCTAAGAGAAGAGGGGACCCTGCCCCAGAGCTTACAATCTAAGAGGAGAGGGGACCCTGCCCCAGAGCTTACAATCTAAGAGAAGAGGGGACCCTGCTCCAGAGCTTACAATCTAAGAGGAGAGGGGACCCTGCCCCAGAGCTTACAATCTAAGAGGAGAGGGGACCCTGCTCCAGAGCTTACAATCTAAGAGGAGAGGGGACCCTGCCCCAGAGCTTACAATCTAAGAGGAGAGGGGACCCTGCTCCAGAGTTTACAATCTAAGAGGAGAGGGGACCCTGCTCCAGAGCTTACAATCTAAGAGGAGAGGGGACCCTGCCCCAGAGCTTACAATCTAAGAGGAGAGGGGACCCTGCTCCAGAGTTTACAATCTAAGAGGAGAGGGGACCCTGCCCCAGAGCTTACAATCTAAGAGGAGAGGGGTGACACATTAGGCGAGGGTAAATAGAGAACATGAAGTAGCAAAACTCCAAATATATTTTAAGAACTTTTCAATGATTGTGTTAGAAAATGAACATTAGTGATGGGCAGCTCCTCCAGTGACCTCCAAGTCCCCACATTAAACACCAGAGACAGAATTGTTTGTATATTTACTTTGAAAGTGTTTACAAGAATTAAATAGTTTATAGATCAGAATCATTTTAAGTGATAAAAGGTATTACCTCAGGGCCAGGGGGGCCAGGTAGTCCCTGTGGTCCACGATCTCCAACTCTCCCCTGCAATTCCGTTCACATACAAGATTAGAGTTACAATATGTACATGTTTGTATGATACAACAATTGTTCTAGGATTTTTTAACAGTTCTGCGGAATATGCTGGCGCTATATAAATGAATAATAATAATAATAATAACGGTTTTAAAAGGTTTGATGCTTCAAGGAATCGTGATTATAAAAAACATTTCCTACAGTCTTTAGCGAACACGGGGTTAGATTCATGAATAAATTACTGGACAGGTTTTAACACGGGGTTATATTCACGAATGAATTACTGGACAGGTTTAAACACGGGGTTAGATTCATGAATGAATTACTGGACAGGTTTAAACACGGGGTTAGATTCATGAATGAATAACTGGACAGGTTTAAACACGTGTTAGATTCATGAATGAATTACTGGACAGGTTAAAACACGTGTTAGATTCATGAATGAATTACTGGACAGGTTAAAACACGGTGTTAGATTCATGAATGAATTACTGGACAGGTTAAAACACGGTGTTAGATTCATGAATGAATTACTGGACAGGTTTAAACACGGGTTAGATTCATGAATGAATACTGGACAGGTTTAAACACGGGGTTAGATTCATGAATGAATAACTGGACAGGTTTAAACACGGGGTTAGATTCATGAATGAATTACTGGACAGGTTTAAACACGGGGTTAGATTCATGAATGAATTACTGGACAGGTTTAAACACGTGTTAGATTCATGAATGAATTACTGGACAGGTTTAAACACGGGTTAGATTCATGAATGAATTACTGGACAGGTTTAAACACGTGTTAGATTCATGAATGAATTACTGGACAGGTTAAAACACGTGTTAGATTCATGAATGAATTACTGGACAGGTTTAAACACGGGGTTATATTCACGAATGAATTAGTGGACAGGTTTAAACTCGTGTTAGATTCATGAATGAATTACTGGACAGGTTTAAACACGTGTTAGATTCATGAATGAATTACTGGACAGGTTTAAACACGTGTTAGATTCATGAATGAATTACTGGACAGGTTTAAAGACGTGTTAGATTCATGAATGAATTACTGGACAGGTTTAAACACGGGGTTAGATTCATGAATGAATTACTGGACAGGTTTAAACATGGGGTTAGATTCATGAATGAATTACTGGACAGGTTTAAACACGTGTTAGATTCATGAATGAATTACTGGACAGGTTTAAACACGGGTTAGATTCATGAATGAATTACTGGACAGGTTTAAACACGGGGTTAGATTCATGAATGAATTACTGGACAGGTTTAAACACGGGGTTAGATTCATGAATGAATTACTGGACAGGTTTAAACACGTGTTAGATTCATGAATGAATTACTGGACAGGTTTAAACACGGGGTTAGATTCACGAATGAATTACTGGACAGGTTTAAACACGTGTTAGATTCATGAATGAATTACTGGACAGGTTAAAACACGTGTTAGATTCATGAATGAATTACTGGACAGGTTTAAACACGGGGTTATATTCACGAATGAATTACTGGACAGGTTTAAACACGTGTTAGATTCATGAATGAATTACTGGACAGGTTTAAACACGTGTTAGATTCATGAATGAATTACTGGACAGGTTTAAACACGTGTTAGATTCATGAATGAATTACTGGACAGGTTTAAACACGTGTTAGATTCATGAATGAATTACTGGACAGGTTTAAACACGGGGTTAGATTCATGAATGAATTACTGGACAGGTTTAAACATGGGGTTAGATTCATGAATGAATTACTGGACAGGTTTAAACACGTGTTAGATTCATGAATGAATTACTGGACAGGTTTAAACACGTGTTAGATTCATGAATGAATTACTGGACAGGTTTAAACACGTGTTAGATTCATGAATGAATTACTGGACAGGTTTTAACACGGGGTTAGATTCATGAATGAATTACTGGACAGGTTTAAACACGGGGTTATATTCACGAATGAATTACTGGACAGGTTTAAACACGGGGTTATATTCACGAATGAATTACTGGACAGGTTTAAACACGGGGTTATATTCATGAATGAATTACTGGACAGGTTTAAACACGGGGTTAGATTCATGAATGAATTACTGGACAGGTTTAAACACGGTGTTAGATTCATGAATGAATTACTGGACAGGTTTAAACACGGGGTTAGATTCATGAATGAATTACTGGACAGGTTTAAACACGGTGTTAGATTCATGAATGAATTACTGGACAGGTTTAAACACGTGTTAGATTCATGAATGAATTACTGGACAGGTTTAAACACGGTGTTAGATTCATGAATGAATTACTGGACAGGTTTAAACATGGGGTTAGATTCATGAATGAATTACTGGACAGGTTTAAAGACGTGTTAGATTCATGAATGAATTACTGGACAGGTTTAAACACGGGGTTAGATTCATGAATGAATTACTGGACAGGTTTAAACACGTGTTAGATTCATGAATGAATTACTGGACAGGTTTAAACACGGGGTTAGATTCATGAATGAATTACTGGACAGGTTTAAACACGGGGTTAGATTCATGAATGAATTACTGGACAGGTTTAAACACGGGGTTAGATTCATGAATGAATTACTGGACAGGTTTAAACACGTGTTAGATTCATGAATGAATTACTGGACAGGTTTAAACACGGGGTTATATTCATGAATGAATTACTGGACAGGTTTAAACACGTGTTAGATTCATGAATGAATTACTGGACAGGTTTAAACACGGGGTTAGATTCATGAATGAATTACTGGACAGGTTTAAACACGGGGTTAGATTCATGAATGAATTACTGGACAGGTTTAAACACGGGGTTAGATTCATGAATGAATTACTGGACAGGTTTAAACACGTGTTAGATTCATGAATGAATTACTGGACAGGTTTAAACACGGGGTTAGATTCATGAATGAATTACTGGACAGGTTTAAACACGTGTTAGATTCATGAATGAATTACTGGACAGGTTTAAACACGGGGTTAGATTCATGAATGAATTACTGGACAGGTTTAAACACGTGTTAGATTCATGAATGAATTACTGGACAGGTTTAAACACGGGGTTAGATTCATGAATGAATTACTGGACAGGTTTAAACACGTGTTAGATTCATGAATGAATTACTGGACAGGTTTAAACACGTGTTAGATTCATGAATGAATTACTGGACAGGTTTAAACACGTGTTAGATTCATGAATGAATTACTGGACAGGTTTAAACACAGTGTTAGATTCATGAATGAATTACTGGACAGGTTTTAAACAGGGGTTAGATTCATGAATGAATTACTGGACAGGTTTAAACACGTGTTAGATTCATGAATGAATTACTGGACAGGTTTAAACACGGGGTTAGATTCATGAATGAATTACTGGACAGGTTTAAACACGGGGTTATATTCATGAATGAATTACTGGACAGGTTTAAACACGTGTTAGATTCATGAATGAATTACTGGACAGGTTTAAACACGTGTTAGATTCATGAATGAATTACTGGACAGGTTTAAACACGGGGTTAGATTCATGAATGAATAACTGGACAGGTTTAAACACGGGGTTAGATTCATGAATGAATAACTGGACAGGTTTAAACACGGGGTTAGATTCATGAATGAATAACTGGACAGGTTTAAACACGGGGTTAGATTCATGAATGAATTACTGGACAGGTTTAAACACGGGGTTAGATTCATGAATGAATTACTGGACAGGTTTAAACACGTGTTAGATTCATGAATGAATTACTGGACAGGTTTAAACACGGGGTTAGATTCATGAATGAATTACTGGACAGGTTTAAACACGTGTTAGATTCATGAATGAATTACTGGACAGGTTTAAACACGGTGTTAGATTCATGAATGAATTACTGGACAGGTTTAAACACGGTGTTAGATTCATGAATGAATTACTGGACAGGTTTAAACACGGGGTTAGATTCATGAATGAATTACTGGACAGGTTTAAAGACGTGTTAGATTCATGAATGAATTACTGGACAGGTTTAAACACGGGGTTAGATTCATGAATGAATTACTGGACAGGTTTAAACACGTGTTAGATTCATGAATGAATTACTGGACAGGTTTAAACACGTGTTAGATTCATGAATGAATTACTGGACAGGTTTAAACACGGGGTTAGATTCATGAATGAATTACTGGACAGGTTTAAACACGTGTTAGATTCATGAATGAATTACTGGACAGGTTTAAACACGTGTTAGATTCATGAATAAATTACTGGACAGGTTTAAACATGGGGTTAGATTCATGAATGAATTACTGGACAGGTTTAAACACGTGTTAGATTCATGAATGAATTACTGGACAGGTTTAAACACGTGTTAGATTCATGAATGAATTACTGGACAGACCTATATATGGTGTTTATGATTAAAGGATAAATCCTCTTATTTGGCACTAAATGCACAAAGAAATGAAGGGTCAATAGAAACGCAGAAGGAAAACGTTTGTGTAATTTAGTTTTGACTTGATTGGCTCGTTCCATTCTGCTGCACTATTTATATTATTTTCTGAACCCAATGAAAATTTCGATCTAATTATTAAAAAGATAAAATATTTTATATTTGACTGAAAGGGTTAATCAAAGAGCATTGAAATTCCTCCCGACTGTCCGTGCTCTTTCCTTTCCCGCACCTCGCAGTATCAAATTCCCTGACATTCACCCAAGGGTCCCTGAAGTGCAGGGAAAATCTGACGAACGCATCTGAAAACCGCCGCATCAAATGGATAAACCCCCACAAAACTGCTGAAAGCAGTCGACGATCCACCGCAAAACCCCCGAACCCATCTGAAAAAAGCCAGCGATCTGCCGAATAGAGCACCGACCAGCTGCTGGAAACAGCCGATGAACCGAGTAAAAAAAAAATCCACACAACTTTAAAAAGCTGTTTGCAAAAAACTACTGCACGAAAATTACATATAACAAAAAGGTCGGTTACAGAAAAATAAACGTTATTTAAAAAAAAAAAAAATCACTGAAAAAAGTCTCAAACAAATGTAACCTAAAACATTAAAATTATAAATTGTTTTAGATATTGAATAAAAACGGGACTATTTGTAACATAGAAACCTATGGTGACACTTCGTGGCCATTCGGCTATTCAGAGAGCAGGCAGTTTGACATATTTTGGTGAATTGCCAGTGAAATATGTTGCCTGTTCGGCGGCAGTGAAATACGGTGCCTGTTTGGTGGCAGTGAAATACGGTGCCTGTTCGGCGGCAGTGAAATACGGTGCCTCTTAGGTGGCAGTGAAATACGGTGCCTGTTTGGTGGCAGTGAAATATGGTGCCTGTTCGGCGGCAGTGAAATACGGTGCCTGTTTGGTGGCAGTGAAATACGGTGCCTGTTCGGCGGCAGTGAAATACGGTGCCTCTTAGGTGGCAGTGAAATACGGTGCCTGTTTGGTGGCAGTGAAATACGGTGCCTGTTCGGCGGCAGTGAAATACGGTGCCTCTTAGGTGGCAGTGAAATACGGTGCCTGTTTGGTGGCAGTGAAATACGGTGCCTGTTCGGCGGCAGTGAAATACGGTGCCTGTTAGGCGGCAGTGAAATACGGTGCCTGTTAGGCGGCAGTGAAATACGGGGCCTGTTAGGTGGCAGTGAAATACGGTGTCTGTTCGGCAGCAGTGAAATACGGTGCCTGTTAGGTGGCAGTGAAATACGGTGCCTGTTCGGCAGCAGTGAAATACGGTGCCTGTTAAGCGGCAGTGAAATATGGTGCCTGTTCGGCGGCAGTGAAATACAGGGGCTGTTCGGCAGCAGTGAAATACAGAGCATTTTCGTCCAGTAGTTTTTTTGCAAACAGTGTTTCAAATTTGGCACTTTCAATCTTTTTTTTTTTTTACCAGTCCGGCGGCTTGTCGGCGCTGTGTTTGGCACCTCATCGGCTGCGTTTGGTGGCAGGTTAGCAGCAGATTGTAGGGGTGCTTTTGTGATTTTATCAGCAGGTTCGGATCAATCCAAAGTTTCGGATCGTATCGGCAGCCGTTTCCGCAGATTTTTCAGGTCAGTTTCCTGCACTCTGCGGACCCTGCGGTAAGTGCGGTAAGTGCACAATTCACCGCAGGGTCAGGCAATTTGATTTCCTGAAATGTGGGGAACGAGAGAGCATGGAAATGTCGTGGCTCTCTGAATAACCCTGGAAGTATAATGGTCCAATGAGTCTGATATCAATAGAAATGCATCTCCATTCTGCTCTTCACACATTTCATACCTGAGGTCCTGGCTTTCCTTTTGGCCCTGGGGGACCTGCTTGTCCTGCAATGCCCTGTTGAAAAGAAATTTTAATTCAAGGAAATCATTCAAAACATTGGATTTTTCCAGTTTTTTGAGTTCCAGTCCAATACCTGCAAGGAGAATACATTGGGTCCCATTGCAGCTCAGCCATCGCTATGGGATGAATTATATAGCAGCTCCTGTTTCTGGCTCTACAGCAAGTGAGCCGCTATATTAACGGGAGCTGCTGGAGCCCAAACATTCACTGCTTTGTGCAAGCACTGTGCATGTTAGGCTACTTTAACTGGCCAGTGGCCACCATGGCCGGCTTTCTGCACTTCCACCCATTAACAATCATCTGTCACATGAGGGATATGGGATAGAAGTGAGTCTGGAGACTCTGACAAATGGACGACTTGTAACAATAATGACTATCAGATAATCTCCTAAGAAAAAGGCCGGATATTTGAAATGTTGTGGTTTCTTTTTATCCTCTATATATACATACGTTTCCCGTCAGTGCAATATGGAGCCATTTGCTCAATAGATCTGTTTACTTTAAAGACGTGGATAAATATTGGGAACACGTTTCATCTAATTAATGTTCAAGCATTCAAATACTTGTTGATGAAAAGATGCTTTTACTTTTGAAATCATGAATTATTTCACAATAAACGCTTGGATTTTAAATTTCGTCCATATTGCTGTGCTAGGTTTTATTTATTGATCGGAGAAGAAGTGGAAATACAGGATTCAGTGCACTGTGTCTTCTTTTCTGGATTCCCCACAAGTTCTGCCACAGACTATGCTTTGTATTGTGTCATTTCTTTAGGCAATAATCATGCAGGTACTATTCTATACAACATGGTTTACATGTTTGAATGTGGGCGTTTTAAATGGTTTATTATTAAAAAAGATTTAACAGGTTACATCCAGAAATAATTATATCAGTAATACCTTAACCATTAAAAAATATTAGACTGACTTCACACCAACTCGAAGCAGTTATGGCAATTCAAGCAATAAAACGACAAATCACTGGAAAGTAATTTAACCAAAAGTCTGGCATAACACACCTTATCTCCGGGCTGCCCCATCTCTCCAGATTCTCCTGAAAATCCACCTTCACCCTGAATAAATACATTGTTACGTGCAGACACAAATGCTTTAACACTGATTATTGGTAAAAACGACAAACAGAATGGTCTTTATTGTTAGCAGTATAGTATTTATGTTTGTAAATATACATTTCAGCATCTACTTTATTATCTTTCACAAACCATTTTCTAAAAAAATTACATGTGGACTTCAAAGATAACAAAGAACAAGCACTCTAACCACCTCTTAATACCAAGGACCACCGGACAACATGTATCTAACCCCCGCTAGCTAATACCCAGATACCATGTTGCAAACTCTAGCTTACGACCAGCTAACTCCCCCCCTATAACATGCAGACCACTACCAGCTAACTCCCCCTATAACATGCAGACCACTACCAGCTAACTCCCCCCTATAACATGCAGACCACTACCAGCTAACCCCCCCCCTATAACATGCAGACCACTACCAGCTAACTCCCCCTATAACATGCAGACCACTACCAGCTAACTCCCCCCCTATAACATGCAGACCACTACCAGCTAACTCCCCCCCTATAACATGCAGACCACTACCAGCTAACTCCCCCCCTATAACATGCAGACCACTACCAGCTAACCCCCCCTTATAACATGCAGACCACTACCAGCTAACTCCCCCCTATAACATGCAGACCACTACCAGCTAACTCCCCCCTATAACATGCAGACCACTACCAGCTAACTCCCCCCTATAACATGCAGACCACTACCAGCTAACTCCCCCCTATAACATGCAGACCACTACCAGCTAACTCCCCCTATAACATGCAGACCACTACCAGCTAACTCCCCCCTATAACATGCAGACCACTACCAGCTAACTCCCCCCCCCTATAACATGCAGACCACTACCAGCTAACTCCCCCTATAACATGCAGACCACTACCAGCTAACTTCCCCCCTATAACATGCAGACCACTACCAGCTAACTCCCCCTATAACATGCAGACCACTACCAGCTAACTCCCCCCCCTATAACATGCAGACCACTACCAGCTAACTCCCCCTATAACATGCAGACCACTACCAGCTAACTCCCCCTATAACATGCAGACCACTACCAGCTAACTCCCCCCTATAACATGCAGACCACTACCAGCTAACTCCCCCCTATAACATGCAGACCACTACCAGCTAACTCCCCCCCTATAACATGCAGACCACTACCAGCTAACTCCCCCCCTATAACATGCAGACCACTACCAGCTAACTCCCCCCAGTGCTGTATCTTGGCCTAGGCCTAGAGCGGCAGTTTCCAGTGAGGCGGCAAAAACAGCAGCTACTGTGTGTCAGTCTGGCTGGAGCAGAGGAATTCAGCAGTGGATGGTTAACCCTTTAAGGACCTATGGTCTTTAAAGTCAATGCATTTATGAGGGAACAGTTCTGTCATTCGTCCTTAAGGGTTAATAGGCAGCAGAGGCCTTGTTATCCATCATGAGTCTGACACCTCCTGGAGTATCATTGCAGGGTCTGGTCAGCTTATTAACCCATTCAGTTAAATGGAGAGAGTTTTTCATTCTTACTAAAAACATTTTCTTAAAACTCCATTAATGAAAAAACTTCTTTAAAAAAGGGTTATAAAATAAGGGGGAGAGGTCTATTAAACTAGATCTTAATACTCCACCTTATAACAGTTACAGTTACAAGCATTTATAAAGCGCCAACAAATTCCTTAGCGCTGTACAATGGGAGAGACAGAATAACAAATATACATACATGTTACACACACTGAACAGAAGGAGTGAGGACCCTGCTCAAGAGCTTACAATCTAAGAGGAGAGGGGTGACACACTAGATGAGGTAACATAACACAAGAGAAATCTATATGAGGATCCATAACCCGTTCTTTAAAAATACTTCCAAATTGTATGGCCATTTTAAGAGTGCAAAAAATAGCTGTATATGACATGTGTCTCCTACACTATCCAAAAACTGCTGCTCACACATAACACAGACTGGAGCGCTCACGCATAACACACAAAATAATTTATTGTGCTGCCTGTGTGTGCATTTCCACTCGCCCTCACTTAATTTCCACTCGCCAAATGCTAGTAGGCGAGTGGAAATTTTGAGCCCTGCTATAACCTATCGCCTAGTATCCTATTATATTAATATTACCATAGCATTAAATTCCACAGCTAATCGATATATAATAGGGATACTAGGCGATAGTGTGGGAGACCTGTATGCAGGTATTTTTGCAAAACGTTTAGTAAAAATGCAAAATTCTCTAGCACGGAGGGTGGGGGGCGGGGGGGCCTTCATGGATTATTGCACCGGGGCCCTGAGGATTCTAGTTACGCCTCTGCTATAAAAGCAAGCAGCAACCAGGCCTTCACTGGCTTCTGGCATACTGCACTACTTGCCCAACGATTGTAAAGTGCTAGGGCAGAGACGAAGCTTCTCACCGGCCCTGCAGCGGTGCCAGGGCTCAGTGAGGTCAGGCTGGCTTCGATGAGCAGCAATCACTGCCTGACACCACGCCCCTGTCAGCTGACATCAGCCAGGGAGGAGCCGACTGCCCGGGCACAGCAATGACAGGCTGTGGACTCGGGAAGCAGGGACCCCAGAGATACTGCCTGGCCTCCAGCCCCTCCCAGCATGCCCAGCCAGCCCCTATGTCCCATCTATTACACTGCCGCCAGATGATGCCACCTGACAGGCATTCTGCAGCATCCTGCGGAATATGCTGGCGCTTTATAAATAATGAATAATAATAATCCTGATCTGATAAGAGGTGCCTCCTTTAATGTTTGAGCTGAGGGCATTTCTTCTAAGTGGTGAGTGACTAACACACATCACACACACCGTCCATATATACTGTCACCATACTGCTTCCCTCCATATACACTGTCACCATACTGCTTCTGTCCATATATACTGTCACCATATTGCTCTCTCCATATATACTGTCCACAATACATGTCATGTAGTCCTGATTTAATCATTCCTTTTTATTTTTCAATTAAATTTAAAATAAAATGATTTTGGTGATATCAGTGTGGTGCTTGTTATTCAGTTTTAGTTAAACTTTATGTATCCTATATACTAAGGGCAGCCCCAATTTTGGCAGCAAATCTCTCTGTCCTTGTTTTGCCCTAATTTCTCTCTTTTTAGGGGCTCCTCCATATACTGGGATTGGGTTGTCTTTAAGGAATCCTCTGTAGGTTGTTTCTGGATGTCTTTAGACCCTCCTCCATATTCGGGGTGTATAGATATTTATAGGGGCTCCTCCATAGGTGTGTGCATGTCTCTGCCAATGAGTTATGCGATCATACCTGTTACTATTCTAGTTGTTTTTTTGCAGTTTTACTTAATTTGTGTAACACAGACTAAAGTGAATCCCAGACTTTCTGTATTGTGTAACACAGACATAAGTAAATCCCTAGATTTCCCTATACATTTTGACGGGGAATCAAGATTATAAATAAAGACACGGAGGCGAATATTATGCTTTACTCTTCTTTACTCTTCCAACAGCAGCAAAGAAAATATTCAATAAAGCTTTGAAATTTTGAACAAAAGAAAAAAGTTTCACATATACAACTGCATAATATCACAACCAATCACTGTAGGGCAGTCCAACTTGGGCCAATCAGTGTCCGCATCGGGTATATAGCCTCCAACCTGCGTCACATTCATCCTCTTTTTCTTGGATGCGAGACTTTAACTTAGAACAGCAACACCGGAATCCAAATGAAACTGTAGAAGAACAATACGTTGCTATTGCGAACCTAAAACAGAAACAAACAAGAATCTATAGATTAAATATCTGATTATGCAAAACGTCATGTGCGACCATCAGGTGTGAATTCTATTTATCCAAACACAACTCAATATATACATAACAATAACATGTCATGGGTAGGGCAAGATACTTAAAGTATTAACATTACACATGGGTGGGATAATATTCGCCTCCGTGTCTTTATTTATAATCTTGATTCCCCGTCAAAATGTATAGGTGAATCTAGGGATTATACACCGAGACACGGAGGCTTCATATTATGCTCGTTGAAAGCTAATTAATAATAGAATGCGCAAAGTGAACAATAGGTTTAAAATAAATTTCCTTAAAGGTTGACTCGTTAGACCAATTAACAGTTTTCATAATATCTTCTAACCTGCAACCCCGAAATGCAGCCGTAGAGGCCGCCGCACTCCGAGAGGAATGAGCCCTGAAAATAGAGGTATCTACACCTGCCTCTGTCATGAGCCATTTAACCCCCCTAGCTAAGGTAGCTGAAACTGGATGATACGGCTTCGTCTTGGTCAAAAACAAACGATCAAAAGAAGGAAGACGATACAGGGCCGTAACCAGCTCGTATTCCTGTAAACAAAGTACCGGGCATAAATTAGTTTTTTGTGGAAAAGCCGGATAAAATACCTGAGAAATGGCAGTTTTAGTGCATCTAGATATGGAAAACAAAACACCCAATGGAGTGAAAGAGCGTCCCGACAAATCCAAAGCACGGACGTCAGAGACCCTTTTACAGGAAATTTTAGAAAACTCCGAATAGCGAAGAAACTAGCTAGGAGTTCGAGGACATTTATGTGAAAAGAAGCCTCTACAGAAGCCCATCTGCCTCCTGTGGATGTAGGACCTAAACGCGCACCCCAGCCATAGTTGCTGGCGTCGGACTCTATAACGACTTCTGGTTGAGGAGGAAAAAAGGAGCGACCGTTCCACGTTATGAGGTGGTCTCGCCACCAGCGCAACTCTTCCCGAGAGTCGTCGTCTAGAGAAATCATGTCTGAATACAGTAACCCCTGACGGAGATAGGTTGCCTTGAGCCATTGAAGGGCCCAATAGAACAGAGGTCCCGGAAAAATGGCCTGAATCGACGCTGACAGCATTCCCAACAAACGAGCAAGGGCTCTCAAAGGAAATGTTGGCCGCATGGACAACCTCCGTACTTCCTTCCGAATCTGATTGACTTTCTGGGCTGGAAGACTGAGAGACATTTGCACTGAGTCCACCAGAAATTCCATGTTCCTGACTGGATCTAGACTGGACTTCTCCCAATTGATCATGAAACCCAGGTTCGTCAGAAGATTGGACCATCAATCTCGGTGAAGAATTATTACGGAAATATCCTGAGCCATTAGAAGTATATCGTCTAGATATATACGACCAAACGAACTCCTTTGGTTCTGAGAAACGCAACCACCGGCTTCATGATCTTGGTGAAGCAATGAGAAGCAGACGAGAGACTGAAAGGGAGAGATTTGAATCTCCACAGTTGACTTTCCCAGAGAAACTGAAGGTAATTTATGCTGTGAACAGCAATTAGAGTTGTCAAGTAAGCGTCTTTGAGGTCTATCTTGACCATCCAGTCCCCTGGGCATAAATTGTCTTTCAGAGATGGAATACCCTCCATCTTGAAATGATGATGGCGAACATGCATGTTAATTTTTTTTAAATTTATTACGGGACGATACTCGCCACTTTTCTTTTGGACAAGGAATACATTGCTCACATAGCCTGGATGTAAAGGAACTACCCTTTCGATAGCGCCTTTCTGAAAAAGATCCAGAACCTCCTGATTTACCAAATGATGGTGATCTGATGTCATAAACAGAGGTTAAGGTAACTCTCTTTGAACCGGTAACGTGTCGAATTTTATCTGGTAACCCATAATTGCGTCTAATACCCAAGGGTGTGACGTGATCTGACATCAACAATGGAAAAAAAGATGAACCCCTGCTCCCTATCGGAGCATGGAAAAAAAGGTAAGTTGTGTGGCATACTCACCAGAATATGATTGTCAGGGTTCAGACTGATTGATGCAGCAGGTACGGTATGGAGCCCAGGATGCAGTGAGGCAGGTTTGCAGAATAAACACCAGAACATAAAGATACAAGAGATCTGAACAGGACAATAGAGGAGACTGGGCACAATGGGGAATATCTAGAGGAGGAGAGGAGATGCAGGAAAAGGAGATTGAGGCCAAAAGGGATGGCTGAGAGTAGTGGGAAGGGAGGTTAGGGAGAACTGAATATGAGAGCAGTTAGAAAGCAGGAGAAATGAGGGATAGCAAGAGGAGACTAAGATACTGGAGAAGTGAGTAGAAAGAGACACAGAGGGAACTTAACAGCACATGGGGCAAGCAATGAATAAACAATAATACATAAACACAGGATTATAGAAGCAACGGTCTCAGGCGGGGGCAGGCAATAGAATGGTCGTGGGCAAAGCAGGGGGTCTAGGCAAGGCGGCAATCAGGGTGGTCAAAGTCCAAGATCAAGTGGGTCTGGTAGCCAGGGGTTCAAGATGGGGGGAATCAGGATGCACAGGGGGGGTTACCGGCTTGAAGGGTAAATGTCCAGGAAATAGAGGGTCCTCAGGAAAGGCTTTGGATCAGGCATTTCTGGGATAAGCTCTGCACTGCAATTCAGTCTGGGACTTCAATGAGGAAGTCCAGGGTGTGACTTCCTTAAATACAGGACTGATTAGGGAGGATGAAGGGCAGGTGAGGTTCCAGGGTAGAATGTCAGAGTCCAGGAATGTGTATAGTCTGATATAAAGTCCTGGAAGAACCTGCATAGGGCATGCAGGTTGTGGCATAGAAAGGGGGCTCCAGGGGGTCAGGGCCTCTAGGACCTGACAGCTGCTCTGCGGTAACCGCGGTAAGGTCTTCTTCGACCTGGTCTGGACCTCTGAGGATAGAAGGTTGATTGTCCAGCCGACTCAGAGCGTCCTGTTTCAGCATGGGCGAAGCCTCTGGAGTGGAATTGAGAACCTCGGCCAGGTAAACGGCCTCTACTTCTCCCGGCCTTGTCAAAAACCTTATTTGGTTTCTCATAGTGGCCTGAACTTTTTTGATATTATGAAAAGAGTTTGCTCGGGAACCCATCTGTTTAATAAAATCTTCAGCGAACAGGCCTCCGCTTTCCTGCGGGCCAGGTTCCATATTGGCCATAGAGACCAGTTTTGGTTTGAAATGGCTATATTAGCGTTACCTAACATACACACCATTCTCTGTACCCAACCGCGGTACTCGAAAATATCAGGCTTAACATTTCCCAAAAGGGAGTGTTCGATGGCATTGAACAATTTTGTCAATGGACCCAAGATGTCCAAAAGTTTATCTTGGCATACTCTCAGGGTTGCGTCCAGACCTCTTTTAGGGGACCAACCAGTTTTGCTGAGAATTCGACAATGTCCTCATTTATAATAGGCGCTGAGGCCACTTCATTGGACAAAACCGGTCTTGGGCATTCAGCCCTCATTTTATTGCGCGTCTTACTGTCCATGGGCTTTCGAATACGAGTCTCAATATAGCTAGCCACATGTTCCAATGGGGCCCATTCAGACGAGCAGGGATGCTTCAGCATCTCAGGAACGAACATAGTCTGTCCTAAGGCATCTAATGGAGCCGAACTGTCCCCTTGCCTTCTTGAAAAAGAAGAGGAAATTGAGGAGACTGAATCTGAAACCCCTCCTGACTCATTCGGGGCCCAGTCTGTGTCACTAGTGTCTGAAGAATAATTATCCTCCTCAGCGTCTGAACTTATCTCGTCAGACTCCGTGTGCCTGGCCCTTTTCCAGCCGCGTTTTATGGCCTTGCGGTTAGGCCTCCGTTTACGGGATTTGCCACTTTTGTGTGGTAATTTCTGTAATTCAGCTCCTTAGCAGGAGTTGCTTCTATACGTAGCGTTTTTTTGGGAGACCGTCAACTCCCTTAGTCAGGGTAAAGGGTACCCCACCCTCTTGGGCCGACACATATTTGTCCGATGTAGAAGGCACAATTGCATTTGGGTTTTCCCCCATAGCCTTCTCAGCATTCTGAGCCGCTAACACTTTAATGAAGTCTTCTCGAAATCGGTGGACATTAAGGGAAAACCCGAAATTACCCCCACCGAAACAGAGGATTTTTGGGCTGAACCCATAGCCGCCGCTGGCGTTTCAGGATCCGACATGAGAAAATCGAAAAAACTGTCCGTTTATTCCCTCAGCGAAGCTCGGCAGCTCTGAGGTAAATGCACGCGCGCGCAGGACAGCGCTCCCCGCCCTTACAATGCAAATGGCGCAAAGCCGCGCCTGCCTATGCAAATGGCGGTTGCTCCGCCTAATGAAATATGCCAGACCGCGCCTCACGCCAACACGCCCAAACGGGAAAGAAAACCGATAAGAGAAGAAATAAAAACAACCGCTGTCCCCTCGAGAGACCGGCAGCACGCCGCAATCCCTGAGACCGGGAATAAAGCGTACTGCCGCTCACCCGTGAAGACCGCGCTATAGAGAGGAAAAAACCTGGCGAAAATTGCACCAGACAATAAAATAACACCAAACCAAGAAAATATATATGCATATAAGTACTATAAGCACAAATCACACTGAGCATGCAATAAATATACTTAGCTGTCGAAAGCAGCAAAGAAAAGAGGATGAATGTGACACAGGTTGGTAGGTTATATACCCGATGCTGGACACTGATTGGCCCAAGTTGGACTGCCCTACAGTGATTGGTTGTGATATTATGCAGTTGTATATGTGAAACTTTTTTCCTTTGTTCAAAATTTCAAAGCTTTATTGAATATTTTCTTTGCTGCTGTTGGAAGAGTAAAGAAGAGTAAAGCATAATATGAAGCCTCCGTGTCTTGGTGTATAATCGCAGACTCCTTGTATTGTGTCCTCTGTGTGTATAAGGATAGGGTCAGACTAATGCATTTTTCGCGTTGTCCGTGAAAAAGTGTGTTCGAACGAATGGACGTATTTTTTCACGGAATACGCGATAGCGGTCATACGATGCGCATTTTCGTCCGTGATTTTGTACGGATCATCAATAAAACCCTTTTTGCGTCTGGACGTTATGTTGGCCGGACATTAGCAGCGTCTGACGTCTCCTAATCACGCACACACACGCCGCTATGCGGACGCAGCGCACTCTGTACGTCAGTACTAGCGGTATCACGTTCTCGAAAAAATGCATTTGTTTGCCACCTGCGTTGCGCGGCCTCACTTTTGTGCGGCCGTTCTTCCTATGCTGCCCGGCATTGGACGTAATTTGCTGCTAGCGCGGCCGTGATTTAGTGCGGCTAAACGCCCGTTAACACTGCGTTAGTCTGACCTTAGCCTAATGTGTAATGCAGACATATTGATAAATCCCAGACTCCCTGTATTGTGTCCTCTCTGTGTATTATGATGTATAATACAGAAGTCACCTGTAAATTTGGAGGGGACCCAAAAGTTTCCTACACTAGTTGACACTGGGCCTCTCCATGCAGCCTGTACTGCACTAAGTGGATGGTGGCCACTGCATTATAGCAACAGCCATCTTTAAAACCAGAAAGTGTCTGGCTGTTTAAACAGGAGGGGCGGCCTTGAAAGGAAGGAGTGTGTCCAATTAGGGGGTGCACAAGTTTAGTCAGGTCTAGGGCAGCACAAAACCTAAATACACCACTGCTCCCCCTATAACAGCCGTTCTAGGGGTTGTACGTTCTTGCCTGCCTTGCGTCTGTGGGCAGCGGCCGTTGTGCGTCCGCAGTTCAGTGCGGACGTACTTCGTGTAACGGGCTCCGATGGGCTTTCTGTCATGCTATCACGGACGTACTTTAAGGCTAAGGTCAGACGAAAGCATTTTTAACGTGTGTTTAACCGCACTAAATCACGGCCGCGCTAGCAGCAAATGACGTCCAATGCCGGGGAACATACGAAGAACGGCCGCACGAACGTCCATCCGCGCAACGCAAGTGGCAAACGAACGCATTTTTTCTAGAACGTCAAACCGCTAGTACTGACGTACAGAGTGCGCTGCGTCCGCTAGCGGCGTGTGTGCGTGATTAGGAGACGTCAGACGCTGCTAATGTCCGGCCAACATAACGTCCAGACGCAAAAAGGGTTTTATTGATGATCCGTACAAAATCACGGACGAAAATGCGCATCGTATGACCGCTATCGCGTATTCCGTGAAAAAATACGTCCATTCGTTCGAACGCACTTTTTCACGGACAACGCGAAAAATGCGTTAGTCTGACCCTAGTCTTAGGCTCAATCACGGACGTGAACACTACGCTCGTCTGACCCCAGCCTAAGGTTTCAGTCTTCTGGTTCCTCTATCCAAACCTGGATTTTTTTTGCACTTTGCATGGACTGTCCTTTTTTTTAAAGGATTCCAACTGATGAAGCCTATAGCGAAAACGCTTTTTTGTGATCCTTTTTAAGCCGTGATAATATATCCCTTTATATTGGTTTCAATCAGCTTAAGACTGGTTATTTTTTTAATTATTAATAAATATTTTAAGACTGCCTGCTGCTTTACTTTTTATTCTCCACCACGCTGGGCTGTAAACCCCCCCCCCTTCCCTGGGACATCAGGTTCGATGACCGTACCGCAGGACCCCGAGTAGAGAGGAAGGAACAAAAAAATGGTATGATAACATGTATTTGAAACATGGGGCAAAATCGTTAAAGTTAATTTGCTCATTTTTAATGTGGTCCTTTATCTTTTAGAGAAATATTGTTGGAATTTAAGATTCTGAACTCTAGATGGTGTCCCTTATCTTACACAATTTTGAACGGGGTCTGCATTACTATCATACAGGCAGAATGGCCTTCATGTTAGATACAGTAGCTGTGATAAAGAGAAATAATAAAAATGGTGAGACCTCCTGCTTATGGGTATTTGTAGTGATCAGAATAGGATTATTTACAATGCAGCTGGTTTTATGAGTCTCAATGGTGCTTGACGATAGACATGTGCATTCGTTTTAGTACTAAAGCGATTTAGTCCGAATTTTGGGATAATTTAGTTTTCGGATGACTCAAGAGAAACGAAACTGCTCAGTACAAAAAACGAAAGAAACTAAAATAAAATGCACTACATTTTAGTTTCAGTCCTTTTTGTGATATTATATTGATGAGTGAAGGAGACCAGCAATGAAGAGCGCAACATTGCAACATCCGAAGTTCTGCACCCTCCACATGCCAATGCAGGAAGATGTTCTATACAGAGAGGGACATTAATTCAGGAGGATGTTCTATATATTATACAGAGAGGGGTATTAATTAATGCAGGTGAATGTTGTATACATTATACAGAGAGGAGCCTTTTTTTTTTTATCCCTTTAAATCCTGTGGATGTGAGCGCTGAGATCGGCTGCTTGTTACATTATCTCTCAGTACAATGTATCAGGCTCAGCTGTTACAGTAACTGACTGCTGCTCATCACAGCGCTCAGAGTTTCAGTAAAACAAGAAAATAATATTGTTCTAACGTCTTATATATAAAAATATTATTTACTAGTTTTACTGAAACTCTGAGCGCTGTGATGAGCAGCGTCAGTTACTGTAACAGCTTTGCCTGACACAGGGCAGTATTACAATGTTGGTGCTAACTTAACCAGAGCTGTTATAGCCTATGGAGGTTTTCAGTTACAATAGCTCTGGGAAGTTTACAACAGCTCTGGTTATGTTAGCACCAGCTATATAATATGGCCCACATTGTGCTGAGAGTGAGAGATACTGTAACAAGCAGCGATCTCAGTCCTCTGAGGAGCCACTACAATAGTAATTGTATCCATTGCTTTTCGGATGAATGTAATTAGTTTTCATACTAAAGAACTGAAAACGAATTTCTTTAGCAACTAAATAAATTGCATTTTAGGACTAATCCATTAGTTCAAAACGAAATTTTGTGCTGTGCACATGTCTACTTGACGAGACATAAAACAAAGGATTTTGTTTCTCCATAAGGGACATATTAATCTTGCTTTAACCCCTTCACCGCTGAGCCATTTCACCTCTGTGTGCTGAGTTCATTTTTACTGGTTTTGCTCATCAGGTTTAAACGCGATTTGAAGTCACATTTTATTATACGACCCAGACATGTTATATAACTACTGAGCGAAAATGTCTGAAACTTACATATGATCCAAGGAATGATAATAAAAAGGCTGTTACAGAAAAAAGAACAAACGTTTAAAAACATTTTTTTTTTTAAAAAAATCGACAAAAAACTTTAGGCAAAAAAGTCCCGAAAAATGCTTAAAATATCCCAAAAAATTTAAAAATAAAGAATCTTTTGCTGCAGAATATTATAATAAATGGTTTATTAGATATTGAATTAAAATGGGAGTATTTTTAAACATTGAAGCCTATGGGATTCGCCTGAATAAATCTGCTGCATGAAACCACCTGCAATTCGCAGAGCATTTCGGGAACCTTTCACGGCTGGTTTGTGTTCTCTGAATAGCCGAAGCAGTGCTTCTCTATGGGGATTCACTGTCCTCGAACAGACAACGAACAGGCACCGTTTGTGCAGGCAATTTGCCAACATTTGGCGAACTGGCTGCTCTCTGAATAGCCGAATGGCCAAGAAAAGTAAGCAACGCTGATTTTCGGCGTTCACAGTTACCTTTCGGCAGCCATTCGGATCTCTTTGAATAACCCTGATAGTCTATAAGGTATATTTGTTAAAAAATTAGCGATGGAATCTTTTTACTTTAACCCTTTCGCTGCTGAGGCATTTCACACCTCTGTGCTGAAGTCATTTTTACCGGTTTTGCTCATCATGTTTAAACGTGTTTTGAAGCTTATTTTAGTATATGACCCAGACATATTATATATCGTTCTTTCCGTCAGACTCGGTAGATTCATAATATGTCATTATTATATGTATACGTTATGTCATGTCTGTATATTATAACAAAAAATGCAATAAAATATGTATTTTCAATAATTTACAATGTGTAAAGTGTTTTTTTCCACATTTTAACATGCGAGCAATTGCGGTTATATTTTGTATGGGGTGCGCTTGTTAAAAAAATTAGAGATGGGGTCTCGTTACATTTTTTTTTGGGGAAAATTACACTATTTTTAACAAACGCACCGCATACAAAAATCGTTAGTGCAGCATCATTGTTCACATTATAATTGAAATGGGAACAATATTGCTGCATTAACAAACCAAAAAAAATAAAAAAAAGTGTTTATTTTTTTTTTTATTATTTTTGTTTTTAATTTTTTTTTTTTTACAACATTTTTCACTTTCATGTTTGGTATCGTTGGAACGGCCATGCTCTGGCCGATCCAACCATACCAAAATTTAACCCCTAACTGGCACGGATCGGGAGATAGGGAGTTCATTGGAACTCCCTATCTCCACCGTTGGTGGCAGTTAAGGGTTAAGTCCAGGACTGGCGTCATCGTGCTACGCACGATGACGCCAGTCCTCAGGGGGAGTTCCCGGAGGCTTGGCCGACATCCAAGATGTCGGCCAGCTCCGGGAAAGGATCGCGAACCGGCGCTTTTCAGCGCCGATTCGCGATCAAGCTCCCCAGGGGTTAATGCCAGGCATCATTTGGAAGGGCAGGCTGTGCCCTTCCAAATGATGCCTGGGTTAACCCCCGCAGAGCCGCCGATCGGGAGGGAGAGAGGTCCGAAGGACCTCCCCCCTCCCTTTCAGGCGCCTCCTCCGCACATGCGGGGGGGGCGCCTGAATTAGGTGTCATCGCACTGCCGCGAGGACACCTAATTCTGGCGGCTGTGGTCCCGGATGCGCGGCTGACATCCAGGATGTCAGCCCGCACCGGGGGGGCCAGCGATCGGCCGGAACCCGGCCGAACGCTGACCCCAATGGGAGGACGCGCTCAGCGAGTCCTCCGCATACCAGCGGGAATGCTGAGGACGCGCTGAGCGCGTCCTCAGCATCGAAGTGGTTAATTTCAAGGAAATTACATGACTTTATAGCTAAAATAAAATTTATTAGTGCAGCATCATTGTTCACATTATAATTGAAATGGGAACAATATTGCTGCATTAATAAAAAAAACACACAAAAAAGACGTTTTTGTTTTTATTTAATTTTTTTTCTTTACTTTGAACATGGTCATGTTTGGTATTATTGGAAAGGCCATAACCCATCTAGCTACCAACATTCCAGAGATATGGGGGTTCAAAGGAACCCCCCATCTCCACCTCAGGATTTCCTTGGGAAATCCCCGGTCAGCTAGGGGTTTCCAGATCAGATCAGATGATGAGGGGGGACCCGGAGGTGAAGCTGCCATCAAAGATGGCGGCCCACACTGGAAATAGGCCGCGAGCCGGCGCTGGATCCCAGACCAGCACCTCAGGGGTTAAAGTCAAGCATCGCTTGAAAGGGGAGACTCTCCCCTTTTCAGCGGTGCCTGGCATTACATGCTACCTCCCCCCGATCGGGAGGGAGAGGGGTGTGAAAGGACCCACCCCTCCTTTCAGGCGATCTTCTGTCATCACGCTGGGCGGGATCCAAAAAGCAGCATCTGTCTTAGGCTAGGGTCAGAGTGGGGCAGTCGGAACGCGCGTGCAGGCGCACTAAATCACGGCGGCAGTAGCAGCACATAACGGCCAATGACGGCCAATATACGCAGTACGTGCGTACAAAAGTGCGCCGACACCACGCAACCAGCAAATGAACGCATTTTTCTCAGAACGTGAAACTGCTGCTACTGACGTACAGAGTGCGCTGCGGCCGCATAGCAGCGTGTGTGCGTGATTAGGAGACGTCAGACGCTGCTAGTGTGCGGCCAACATAACGTTCAAACAGCCGGATTTCCCTAGACTTCTTTTTACCCCATCGTCATGAAATACGTCCAGAATTGCGCATCGTCTGACCACTTAAGCGTATTCCGTGAAAAAATGCGTGCGCACGCATCGACGTACATTTTGACGGTGGCCGCAGAAAATGCGCTCATCTGTCCCTAGCCTTACAGGAAGTCAGAATGGCACGGGAGGAGAGAGGTGAGTATGGCCGGGAGCTCCTGGGTAGCGGAAGATGTGTGGGGAATGTCCTCTGCATACAACGGGAGACTATGAGGACGTTACCCACACGTCTTCCGCAGTGATGGGATTAAAAAAAGGATGAAAATGGTCTTTCGAGACGCTAATGGGTGCTTTTCAGTGCCTTACAATGCAAGATCAAGAACTTGATTTTCGGTGTGAACTGAAGGGGTTGAAAAAACCTTGAAAACAATATTTTATTTATTTATTGAATCCTACGGGATTCACCCGTTTAAGCCTGTCGAATCGATACACTGAAAATCAGGGCATTTCGCCAGAAGTTTGGTGCTGTTGGGCTTTTGACAATGGAGCAATTTCGGTGCCACCGAATTGCACCATATTTTTCTGTCGACTTGCCAGCATTTGGCATATTGACAGTTTAGTGAATAGACTAATTGGCGCAAAATTACACCAAATGCAATTTGGGGCCAACTCGAAGGTTAGTGAAAAGCCTATGAAGAATGCGTGGCTTGTTACGTGGACTCAATATGGTGGTTTCCTGCTTCTGGATTGGGTTGGAGATTGCTAGGGAGATTCTCTAGCAGGGTTATCCAAAGAGATTCGAAAAGTCACCGCACGTTCGCTGACTTTTCGTTCTCTTCAATTTGGTTTCTTTTGCCGATCCCATTTCGGTGACCCTGCGGTGTATTCAGCAAGTACCACAGGGTCCCCGAATTGCAGGGAAAGGCTGCCGCAAACCTGACGAAAACTAACCGCAAAACCCACCGAGTGCACGCCGAAAACCCGCAAAAACATCTGGATTAACCCGTCGAAGACGCCGGAAAAACCCGAGCAGGAGCCAATCACACGCAGCGAAGCCGCCGGAAAAAGCCGAGACCACAGACAGAGTGAGGTGAATAAATTAGCAAAACAGTTTGTATGAATGTGAAAGTGAAAAGCTGTTTGCAAAGAAACTACTGAGCGAAAATGTCTTAAATTTACATATGAGGTCCAGGGAATGAATAATAAAAAGGGTTGTTACAGAAAAAAGAAGTAAACTTAAAAAAAAATAAAAAAAATAAATCGGACTTTTCTGAAAAATGCTTAAAGTATCCTAAAAAATCTAGTAATAAAGAGACTTTTTGCTGCAGAATTTTATAATGAACGGTTTATTAGATATTGAATTAAAACGGGAATATTTTTAACATTGAAGCCTATGGGATTCTCCTGAATAAACCTGCCGAATTAAACCACCGAAAGGCAGAGCATTAGGGGAACCTTTCACTGCTGGTTTGTGTTCTCTGAATAGCCGAAGCAGTGCTTCTTCATGGGGATTTCACTGCCCTCGAACAGGCACCGAACAGGCACCGTATGTGCAGGCAATTCGCCAGGATTTGGCGAATTGCCTGCTCTCTGGATAGCCGAATGGCCAGGAAAGGGAACCGAACGCTGATTTTCAGCATTCGGTTACCTTTCTCAAGCAATTCGGATCTCTTTGGATAACCCTGTAGATTTATAAGTGTCTATTTGCTGCTGCATTTTTCCGGTAACAAAAGAGACGTCAAAATATTCACCTCCAGGTCCTTATTAAAATTTAAACTTTCCTTTATTACATTATCAAAATCGAAAGCATAATAATATTTGTATTATTACAGCAATGAATTAATACTACGCTATAATAATGGAAATATTTAGATCACCTTATCACCTTTCATTCCAAGCAGTCCCATACTTCCAGGTGGTCCCTAGCAGAGGAAAGTCTTCATTAATATTTATTCACATTCTTGTCCACACACCACATTTATATTATGAAAACAAAGATTACCTCAAATCCAGGAATGCCCGTTAATCCAGCTGCTCCTACGTCTCCAACATCACCCTGAGAACAAACAAAGAGAGTCATTAGATACAGTTGTGTTCAAAATGATTCAACCCCCACTGAAATTGAGTGTTTTGGCCAGTTTGACATTGATTTTGATCATTCAGTCATCTTGCTTACAATTAAATCAAAGAGGCACGTGTAGGTCAGACAAATATAACATAACATTTATAATGAAATAACCACAAATGTCTTTTCTGTGCTCACATCATTATCAGTTTTATTCAACCCCCAAGTGACATTCAATCTTAGTACTTAGTACAACATCCTTTTACAGTTATAACAGCTTTTAAACGTGAAGCATAGCTTGACACAAGTGTCTTGCAGCCATCTACGGGTATCTTCGCCCATTCGTCATGGGCAAAAGCCTCCAGTTCAGTCACATTCTTAGGCTTGCGCACTGCAACTGCTTTCTTTAAGTCCCACCAGAGGTTCTCAATCGGATTTAAGTCAGGTGACTGCGATGGCCACTCCAAAATGTTCCAGCCTTTAAGCTGCAACCATGCTCTAGTGGACTTGGAGGTATGCTTGGGATCATTGTCCTGTTGAAAGGTCCAATGTCTCCCAAGCCTCAGGTTTGTGACGGACTGCATCACATTGTCATCCAATATCTCCTGATACTGAAGAGAATTCATGGTACCTTGCACACGCTGAAGCTTCCCTGTACCTGCAGAAGCAAAACAGCCCCAAAGCATGATTGACCCCCCGCCATGCTTCACAGTAGGCAAGGTGTTCTTTTCTTCATAGGCCTTGTTCTTCCTCCTCCAAACATAGCGTTGATCCATGGGCCCAAACAGTTCTAATTTTGTTTCATCAGTCCACAGAACACTATCCCAAAACTTCTGTGGTTTGTCCACATGACTTTTGGCATACTGCAGTTGTGCTGTTACAGTTATTCATTTAGATGGGGATTTATATTGTATAGATAGTCCTTATGCTGCCTTATGCTGCCACCTAGTGGTCTTTCTGTATTGTACATGCTTTCCTTCTTTTTTCCCTCGCTTTATGATGATGCACTTCCTGTGTGTGTGAAGTTCCACCCTTCTTTCTTGTAAGAGCTGTAGCATGGTGTAGTTATCCAGCAACACATGTCTGTTCATCTGCAAGCTAGGACAGTATCATCTTTTGACCGCATAGAACATCTCATTTCATTATCTGCTGTATCCTGTGATCTGCTGTAACCTGATATATGGAATAAAGCAAGTCGTGGAAAGAAACAGTGTTTTGGTGAGTTCAGCTATCTGATAAGGATTGTCCTCGGTGATTGCATCTACTTATACAGGCCAGGCATAGAGGTCTCTGCAAGGGATAAATCGCTTTACAACGATCGGAGTCAGAATAGCAGTGGACTCTTCTTATTCTTTGGAGACAGCAAGGGGGTGCGCCTGGGAGTTCTGGCATGGAGGCCTTCATTACGCAGTGTGCGCCGTATTGTCTGAGCTGAAACTTCAGTACCCACATCTGACAAATCTTTTCTCAGTTCCTCAGCAGTCACACGGGGACTTTTCTCCACTCTACGCTTCAGGTAGCGCACAGCAGTCGAAGTCAGCATCTTCTTTCTGCCACGACCAGGTAGCGTTTCAACAGTGCCCTTTGCCTTGAATTTGCGAATGATGCTTCCTATGGTCTCTCTTGGTATGTTTAACATCTTTGCAATCTTCTTATAGCCATTGCCCTTCCTGTGAAGAGTAATCACCTCTTCTCTTGTCTTCCTGGACCATTCTCTTGACTTCACCATGTTTGTAACCACACCAGTAAATGTCTAGAAGGAGCTGAGTATCACAGTCATTTTAAAGCTGCCTAATTGGTGCTTATTATGCTTTATTGCTGCTCCGTGACATCCACAGGTGTTTTCAATACCTGATTGAAAACACTTGAATGAACCTCTGTTCTTCAGAGTGGTAGTCTTTAAGGGGTTGAATAATTGTGTCAATGAAGAATTCACAAAAGAAACCTTTACTACTGTATTACAAAACCAATTGATGTCATTTTAGTTGCATATGGTTCTTTAAAAAGTCCTTGTAGGATTTCATTCTGAATACAATTACAAATGTCACTAAATTCCCTAAAACCCTTTACAGCATTGGGGGTTGAATAATTTTGAACACAACTGTATGTGTGGTTTGTTTCCAATCGCAATTTGATTGAAATTATACAGATTCGTATTGTGGAAGCACTTCCGAAATAACGAATCGATTCTGTCCGAAACAAAACAAACTGAACCAATAGAAGGCTAATGTCAGACGAACGCAGTCTGAGCGCACTCTGCGTGCGTGCATAACGGACAGACGTACTAACGGAAGATACTGTAGACACCACGCAATCTGTTTTTTTTGACGGATGTAGAAAAAAAAAAGGAACTATGGGAATTAAAATTAATACGACTCAGCGCGTCCATCTTAGCGGTTTACTTTCTTGCCTAACTTGCATCCGTTTGCCACGTGCGTTGTGTGTGCGCAGTTCGGTGCGGACATACTTCATGTGTGGGTCTCTATTGCTCATGATTCTATGCTACGACGGACGATAAACTGTGCGGCAACACGGACGCGATCACTGCGTTTGCCTGACACGGGCCTAAAACGAACTGATTTCATTTTTACAAACTCGATTCATCATACCGTTTCAAGCTTTAGGCTCCCCTCTGCCTGTCCATTGGCCATGGTGCTGAATCTGTTTTGTATTCAGCACCACAGGCCATAGATAGCAGCATACAGTGCAATTCAATTGCAGAGAAATCCCCCATAGAGAAATAGTTAATCTATTCACATTGAACATCAGAGAAATGTCAGTGAAATGCTCTGATGTTCAGTGTTTCATTCGACAGGTTTAATCAGGCGAATCCCATAGATTTCAATGTAAAAATATTCCCCGTTTTTATTAAATATTCAACCATTTATCCTTTTCATTTGCAGCAAAAAGCCTTTTTTATTCTTTTTTAAAAAAAAATTGTTGAAATTTTGGGATTCCCAATTATTTTAAAAAGACAAGGTTTTTTTCTTTGACTTACACAACGTTTTTTTCCTTCAGTCTGGCTGCGTTCAGTGGGTGCTTTTCTTGGTGCTGAAACCTATTTCAGCACCAGGGACAGGGGGATTACGTATCTTTTAAATCAAAAAGAGAAATTACATGCACAATGGGAGATACCCTGTACAAGACTTCTCCAAAATTAGGGCTCTGTGTACCGTCATCAATTTAGGGCGATAAACCCATATAATTAGTGATATGAAAAAAGAAGAACAACCTTCCGTGAGACCAAAATGAGCTCACTGTCGGTGCCGGATGACCACATACATAAATTATAATGTCAAAATTTCAAAACATTCTTTATTGAATCTTAACAACAATTAAAATGTGTTTAAAAACACAATTGTGAACACCTTGTGCATGTACTTAGTTCATTCCTCAGAATTGCTCTGAATTGGGTATATTGGTACTGGCTGTAATATTATTTGCAGGGTATTTTCATGGGTTTGGTATAGCAAGTCGCACTTATTACAGCTCCTTAACCTTATTCCCAAGGGATTTTTAAAAAAAATATATATATATATATATATATATATATATATACACACACTATTTTGCCAAAAGTATTCGCTCACCCATCCAAATAATCTGAATCTGGTGTTCCAATCACTTCCATGGCCACAGGTGTATAAAATCAAGCACCTAGGCATGCAGACTGTTTTTACAAACATTTGTGAAAGAATGTGTCGCTCTCAGGAGCTCAGTGAATTCCAGCGTGGAACTGTGATAGGATGTCACCTATGCAACAAATCCAGTCGTGAAAGTTCCTCGCTCCTAAATATTCCACAGTCACCTGTCAGCTGTATTATAGGTAGACATGTGCACAGCACAAAATTTCGTTTTGAACTAATGGATTAGTCCTAAAATGCAATTTATTTAGTTGCTAAAGAAATTCGTTTTCAGTTCTTTAGTATGAAAACTAATTTCATTCATCCGAAAACCAGTGGATACAATTACTATTGTAGTGGCTCCTCAGAGGGCTGAGATCGCTGCTTGTTACAGTATCTCTCACTCTCAGCACAATGTGGGCCATATTATATAGTTGGTGCTAACATAACCAGAGCTGTTGTAAACTTCCCAGAGTCATTATAACCTATGGAGGTTTTCAGTTTACAACAGCTCTGGTTAAGTTAGCACCAACATTGTAATACTGCCCCGTGTCAGGCAAAGCTGTTACAGTAACTGACTGCTGCTCATCACAGTGCTCAGAGTTTCAGTAAAACTAGTAAATAATATTTTTATATATAAGAGGTTTGAACAATATTATTTCCTTGTTTTACTGAAACTCTGAGCGCTGTGATGAGCAGCAGTCAGTTACTGTAACAGCTGAGCCTGATACATTGTACTGAGAGATAATATAACAAGCAGCCGATCTCAGCGCTCACAGTCACTGGATTTAAAGGGCTACAAAAAAAGTCTCCTCTCTGTAGAATGTTTAGAACATCCTCCTGCATTAATTAATACCTCTCTCTGTATAATGTATACCGTCCACCTGCATTAATTAATACCCCCTCTCTGTATAATATATAGAACATCCTCCTGACTTAATTAATGTCCCTCTCTGTATAGAACATCCTCCTCAATTTATACCTTTCTCTGTAAATGTATATAACATCCTCCTGCATTAATACCCCTCTCTGTATAATGTATAGAACATCCTCCTGCATTAGTTAATGCCCTCTCTGTATAGAACATCCTACTGCATTGGCATGTGTAGGGTGCAGAACTTCGGATGTTGCGCTCTTCATTGCTGGTCTCCTTCACTCAATGTAATATCACAAAAAGGACTGAAACTAAAATGTAGTGCATTTCATTTTAGTTTCTTTCGTTTTTTGTACTGAGCAGTTTCGTTTCTCTTGAGTCATACGAAAACGAAATAATCCCAAAATTCGGACCAAATCGTTTTAGTACTAAAACGAATGCACGCGTCTAATTATAAGAACGTGGAAGTGTTTGGGAATGACAGCAACTCAGCCACGAAGTGGTAGGCCACGTAAACTGACGGAGCGGGGTCAGCGGATGCTGAGGCGCATAGTGCGAAGAGTTTGCCAACTTTCTGCAGAGTCAATCGCTACAGACCTCCAAACTTCATGTGGCCTTCAGATTAGCTCAAGAACAGTGCGCAGAGAGCTTCATGGAATGGGTTTCCATGGCCGAGCAGCTGCATCCAAGCCATACATCACCAAGTGCAATGCAAAGCGTCGGATGCGGTGGTGTAAAGCACGCCGCCACTAGATTCTAGAGCAGTGGAAACACATTCTCTGGAGTGACGAATCGCGTTTCTCCATCTGGCAATCTGATGGACGAGTCTGGGTTTGGCAGTTGCCAGGAGAACGGTACTTGTCTGACTGCATTGTGCCAAGTGCAAAGTTTGGTGGAGGGGGATTATGGTGTGGGGTTGTTTTTCAGGAGCTGGGCTTGGCCCCTTAGTTACAGTCAAAGAAACTCAGAATTCTTCAGCATACCAAGACATTTTGGACAATTACATGCTCCCAACTTTGTGGGAACAGTTTGGAGCTGGCCCCTTCCTCTTCCAACATGACTGTGCACCAGTGCACAAAGCAAGGTCCATAAAGACATGGATGACAGAGTCTGGTGTGGATGAACTTGACTGGCCTGCACAGAGTCCTGACCTCAACCCGATAGAACACCTTTGGGATGAATTAGAGCGGAGACTGAGAGTCAGGCCTTCTCGTCCAACATCAGTGTGTGACCTCACAAATGCGCTTCTGGAAGAATGGTCAAAAATTCCCATAAACACTCTCCTAAACCTTGTGGACAGCCTTCCCAGAAGAGTTGAAGCTGTTATAGCTGCAAAGGGTGGACCGACGTCATATTGAACCCTATGGATTAGGAATGGGATGTCACTTAAATTCATATGCGAGTCAAGGCAGGGGAGCGAATACGTTTGGCAATATAGTGTATATTTATTTGCCCCACGACGGTTTGTCACTCGTGGTAATAAAGCAAGCCAAATAACAAGACAAGGAGCTAGATGGCAGTTATTAGTAATATCCTGTGTGACCGTATGTTGCAGGTCTACTGAGTATCACCTGGTCCCCTTATCATGGGACCATATATTCAAGATGAACAGTATGTGGAAACATGAACCACCATTCCGGTCTTAATACCAATAGAACCTGGGCCTCAAAGTCTCATTGCCCGAGTCCAGTAATAATTGGTCACCAAAACCAGAAAAGTCAGTGGCAGCTGCTAGTAATACCGTTTGTATCCGTATATTGCAATACTGCAAGCATCACCTGGTGTCAGGTCCTAGAGGCCCTGACCCCCTGGAGCCCCCTTTCTATCTCACATCCTGCATGCCCTATGCAGGTTCCAGGACTTTATATCAGACTATACACATTCCTGGACTCTGACATTTTACCCTGGAACCTCACCTGCCCTTCATCCTCCCTAATCAGTCCTGCATTTAAGGAAGTCACACCCTCTACCCTGGACTTCCTCATTGAAGTCCCAGACTGTGTTCCTGTGCAGAGCTATTCCTGAACCCTCCTTTGAGGTATCGCCAAAGACTGCCTAAGGACCGCTGTCTATTTCCTGGACATTCACCCTTCAAGCCGGTAACCCCCCCTGTGCTTCCTGATTCCCCCCATCTTGAACCCCTTGATTTTGGACTTTGACCACCCTGATTGCCGCCTTGCCTAGACCCCCTGCTTTGCCCTCGACCATTCTATTGCCTGCCCCCGCCTGAGACCGTTGCTTCTATAATCCTGTGTTTATGTATTATTGTTTATTCATTGCTTGCCCCATGTGCTGTTAAGTTCCCTCTGTGTCTCTTTCTACTCACTTCTCCAGTATCTTAGTCTCCTCTTGCTATCCCTCATTTCTCCTGCTTTCTAACTGCTCTCATATTCAGTTCTCCCTAAACCTCCCTTCCCACTGCTCTCAGCCATCCCTTTTGGCCTCAATCTCCTTTTCCTGCATCTCCTCTCCTCCTCCTATAGCTATTCCCCATTGTGCCCAGTCTCCTCTATTGTCCTGTTCAGATCTCTTGTATCTTTATGTTCTGGTGTTTATTCTGCAAACCTGCCTCACTGCATCCTGGGCTCCATACCGCACCTGCTGCATCAATCAGTCTGAACCCTGACCCCTGGTCTCCTTGTAGTGGGACTGACTACACAAAATACACTGCGTCAAAAGCCACAGACCCCCCCCCCATTCCCGTCTTAATACAATTTAAAACATAGGGCTCAAAGAATGTCATTGCAAAATTCCAGTACACATCAAGTACAACCCTAAGGGGTTAATCATTTATGTGAGGATATAGCACAGATCAAGATGGTCAATTAAAATGCACTCAACACGTGTTTCACTGTAGGGTTACTACAGATTCATCAGGAGCGAATTGTGTTCACGTCCCAACTGGCTTTTATGCTGTACTGATTCAGGTGCCTTCAATTAGGAGTTAAATCATGGTGCGACTTGAAATTATCCCACAAGACACGGAGGCGAGTATTATGCTATCTTTTCTTTACTTACGCCGATAGCAGCAAAGAACAATCTCTCAAATACCAAACAAAGTATTTAGAGAGTGAAAAAACCACGTTTAAACAGTATATATACATAACAGATAACAATGGTACAGTCCAACTCTTCAAATCCTCTGACCACCGTTGGCTCTTCTCTTTTCTTTGCTGCTCGCCGAGATGAGATGAGTATCAGCAGCAATAATTATTATACTATATTAATTGCCTGACAGTTTGCTGTATTTTCGCTGTAACATTGTATATTTATATATACACACATGTATTTTATTAATTGATAGATGTTTTATACACATACACTTTGTATTTGTAGTAATTGTATTTATTACAGGGACTAGGCTTCTCAGCTATTATCTCTCTTTATTTAGGAGATGGTATAGTTTCATGCCCAGCCGGGGAGGTTTTGTCCCATTTCTATGCGTGTCCGCCTATGCAACGGCTATTTTGTTTGTTTGTGCCTTCCCCGCATCTCCGTCATTCGGGGAGGAGCGGTTTCGCGCCACTGCCTGAGGTAAAGCTCGCGACGGCTCGCGCATGCGCGGTGGGTCACGGCGAATTACCTCAGGAGACCGGCGGTTGAGTTAAAGCAGCTGTGAGACGGCGAGTTTTTTCAGTAAATTAACTTAGCGATTATGGCCAACAATAAGGTACCAATATCCCCAGGTACTATAGTGCCTGTTCCCTTAAATTCTAACCCGGCAGATGCCTTTGTGGCTGCGCTGTCAGCTTTTTCCAATAACTTAGAGAATACTATGGTTAGGGTACTGGCAAGCCATTCGGCCAGAAGGTCCTCCATTATTTCCCCGGCGTCAGAAAAATTCTTATCCATTGATTCACACCGGGATGAAGAGGTCCCTGGGACCTCAATTGAGGGAGGTGAGCAACTCCCTAAAAAATGCTCACATAAGAAACGTACTTATTCAAGTACAAATGATTCTCCACAACATTCCACTGTGGTTAAAAAAAGGGGCCATTTAAAATCGGCCACCAAACGGAGATGGAAACGCCAAAACACGCAAAGGATACTGACAGCTCCTCTAATTATCCCAGTGAGGAAGAGTTATCAGATCCTAAGGAGAGCTCTGACCCCGATTATGACCCAGAAGCTTCCCCTATAGAAACGGACACGGTGTCTTCACCTGAGTCCGGTGAGGGAAACAAACCGGCTTTAGATCCGGTAGACGCTCTGGGGAACTCAATGTTCATTCCGGAACAATTGAAACATCCACGATCTTCAGAGTGGTCGCCAATTGAACATGTGGCTAAATACATTGAGCAACGTATACGTTTGCCCGTGGATAAAAAGACCAGAAATAACCTGAGGGCTGAGGGCCCGGCCCCAACTTTGGCACATAAATTACATCTAGTACCGGAGTTAGATCTGAAGATCATAGACATACTTCAGGAGTCTAATTGGACTCCAAAGAGGGGAGTTGAGGCCACATTGAAGGTGTGCCACGACAAATTATTCGACCTTCTAGGTCCACTGGCCAAATTGATGGATTCTGTTGAAAGAGCTCTCCTCATGAATGAGAAACCAGACCTGTTAGAATACAGGGGCTGGATACAAAGATTGGTCTGTGTGTTTGGGAATCGGAACACGGCCATTTCAAGCGAGAGGAGACGTTCAATTCTCCTTAAGATCGATTCTAAAGTAGCTTCTCTGGCAACCAATGAACCAGGTTCCAGCGCTGAAGGCATGCTTTTTGGAGAAGGGATCTTCAAAGAAATGGCTGATTATTCAGGATCTTTCTCGACAGTTGGCAAAGTCAAGGCCAACATAAGGAAAGCTTTCCCAAATAGGGTTTTTGGCAGGGCCAGGAAAAACCGGGGTCGTTTTCCCGGCCGCAATCCATATTCCACCTCAAGAGGTGCTTTCAGATCCTCTTACCAAGAGGCCCCGAAAAACCCCACCTTTTTTCCGCAACGATCCAGACCTTTCCGTCAACGCGGTTACAGAGGATCTAGGAGATCAGGATCCTTTGGTGAGTATACCTTTACTCCAATGTTTTTCCACAGGAGAGGTGGGGGGAAGGACATAAAATGTTTTCAATCAGTGGCAAATAATCACATCGGATTCATGGGTTCTTCAGACAATTCAGGGTTTCAGGATAGAGTTCATTGCTCATCCCGTACAGACTATACCTCCGGGAATAATGGTTATGCCCACAAAAGACAGTCATTACTTCACTGGAAGTAAAAAATCTTTTAAGAAAAAATGCAATAGAAGAGGTGATACCTCAAAGAGAAATATTTTTGAGCAATATATTTCTGGTAAAAAAGAAAGACGGGGATTTCCGTCCTGTAATCAACTTAAAACAATTAAACGAGTATGTTGTCTACAACCATTTCAAAATGGAGGGCATTCCATGATTAAAAGAGGTCTTAACTCCGCTAGATTGGATGGTCAAAATGGACCTAAAAGATGCATATCTGACGATACCGATAGAAGTTACCAGCAGGGATTTTCTCCAATTTCATTGGGACGACACCCTTTGGAGGTTCAAGTCCCTACCGTTCGGTCTGTCATCCGCCCCTTTGTGTTTCACCAAGGTAATGAGGCCTGTAGTAGCGTTTCTGCGCAGCAGGGGAGTGTGTCTAGTAATTTACCTAGACGATATTCTCCTCCTGGCGAAGGATCAAACATTATTGACAGTTCACAAAGATTGGACGATCAATCTGTTGTCCAATTTGGGTTTCCTAATAAACTACAAGAAATCGGTTCTCACACCAACACAGTTAATCGAATTCTTAGGTTTTACCGTAGATTCCACAGAGATGTCTCTTTCTTTGCCCTCAACCAAAGTTCGGTTGATTCACAAGGAAATCAGACATCTCCTGTCGGCACAGGAGTTCCCATTACGAGGTTTAGCTCGTCTTCTAGGTCTACTTTCCTCAGCAATACAAGCAGTCTTTCCAGGACCGCTGTATTATCGGGCCCTTCAACGTCTGAAGGCGCGATATCTGAGGAGGGGATGGTCTTATCCAGATTACATCTCTTTAGACGATGAATCGAAAAAGGAGATGCAATGGTGGCTGAACCATTTAGAAACATGGAATGGCAGGGCCATCATTCATCCAATACCAGAATTAGTCATAGAATCAGACGCCAGCAGATCTGGGTGGGGCGCGCGATGCGGTTCGCTTTCCACAGGCGGCAGATGTGACACTACAGAGGTAGATTGGAACTCCTCGCTGGTTTGTTTGCTATTCAAAGTTTCGTCAAACATTTTCAGGCGAGTTCCATTCTTCTCAAAATGGACAATCTGTCCGCAGTGCGTAACATCAACCACTTAGGAGGTCCCAGATCCAAACAGTTGGCGGAGACGGCAAAGACCTTCTGGGGATTTTGCCGGTCTCACAGTCTAACAGTTCAGGCCCAATACATTCCAGGCCTCCACAATGTAGTGGCGGATTGGAATTCTCGATACCTGATAGATTCCAGCGATTGGAGATTGTCATTTATCTGGGGTCCTTTTTCTATAGATCTATTTGCATCGCGCCTCAATACACTAACAACCTCAGTTTTACAGCTGGAGACCAGATCCCATGGCTCTAGCCATGGATTCTCTGGTTCAGGTATGGCCGCTAGGGACGCTTTATGCATTTCCACCATTCGTCCTCATTCTAGCGGTAATAAGACTCGTACAATCGCAATTGGCTACGATAGTTCTCATAACACCACTGTGGGGGTCCCAACCTTGGTTCCCACTACTTCTGGAACTGTCTGTGGACGTTCCCAGGTTAATCCAGGCTTGGCCTTACACTCTGAGGGATCCGGAGGGGACACTTCGCAATATCTTGAATCCTCACTCGTTGTGATTGATAGCATGGAAAATATCAGGGGTCATTGGCCTTCCGTCGACATTTCGGAAGCAACTGCCTCGTTGTTGTCAAGTTCCTGGGCCCCATCTACCAGAAGGAGATATAGATCCGCATGGAGGGCGTGGGCCTCTTGGAGTTTGGAACAACGTATTAATCCCGTTTCAGCTTCTTTGAGTAGCTTGTTAAGTTATTTCACTCGTTTATTTGAGGATGGGAAAGCATATCGCACGATCAATAATTCAAGATCGACAATATCTGCTTCACATCAAGGGTTTGACGGGATTCCTGCAGGGAAACATCCTATGGTATGTAGATTATTAAAGGGTATACGGTGTAAGAGACCACCTCGTTACTCTAACACCTGGGACGTCAATGTTGTTTTTAGTCTCTTGGAGAGTTGGCCTGATAACGAAGTTTTGTCCATCAAACTAATTTCGGCAAAATTGGCCATTCTATTTTGCTTAGTTTCCTGCAAAAGGGTCTCAGACGTTCGAGCCCTAGATTTAAAGGGAAGATGTTTTTCCCCAACAGGAGTGAGATTTTTGGTTTCTAACAGGACAAAAACTTCATTGTCAGAGGTCTTCTATCCAGCTTTTCCTCAACGTCCTCAACTTTGTCCAGTCCGTTGTTTGAAGGAATATGAAAGGGTTACGTTCTTTAACAGAGCTGGTGTATCACAACGATTGTTCATATCTTTACGCAAACCATACAAGTCGGTGTCTTCCACCACACTCGCTGGGTGGGTTAAATGGATCATGTCGGAAGCTAGTGTGGACGTCTCCGTGTTCGGAGCTCATTCTTCCCGGAGTGCTTCTGCTTCAGGAGCTTTTTCCTGGGGATGTCGTCTCGAGGACATCTTAAAGACAGCAGACTGGTCCAGGGAATCCACCTTTAGAGAATTTAATTTTAAACCGGTGTCTCACATGTCGCATTCATTAGTTACTTAAGCTTTGAACTAGCATAATAAGAGCCTCCGTGTCTTGTGGGATAATTCCCAGATTCCCCTATTATCATGACGGGGAATCATAATTATAGTAAAGACACGGAGCCGAGTATTATCCCGCCCAAATGTGGTGAATTTTTTTCCCACCCTAATATCTGACGTGAAGGTTAAGTGTTCGATAAGTTTTTAGATCATTTGATCATTCGTTAACAAGCTCTGGTGATCTCTAATGTATTGTTTTCTCTGACAGCTTAATCCTTGGATTGGAATTTATCATACAAGGTTTCCTCTACATGTTCAAGGTTTCCATAAAGGAAGAAGGTCCTTCCGTTGTTCGATTGGTTAAAGAAGAATCAGGACGGTCTCGCATCAGAAAAGAGAAGAGCCAACGGTGGTCAGAGGATTTGAAGAGTTGGACTGTACCATTGTTATACTGGACTGTACCATTGTTATCTGTTATGTATATATACTGTTTAAATGTGTTTTTTTTTCACTCTCAAAATACATTGTTGTGTATTTGAGAGATTTCTTTGCTGCTATCGGCGTAAGTAAAGATAAGATAGCATAATACTCGCCTCCGTGTCTTTACTATAATTATGATTCCCCGTCATGATAATAGGGGAATCTGGGAATTCTCACCAATTGTTTGTCTCCTACATGTACTCCATCCAATCTCACGGCTGTTGTAAGTCAGCCAATGGAGTCTCGCCAGCTCATCAGGATATGGTTGTGGCCAGGACACTATTATGGTCGTCCAATCTGCCAACCATCCTTCCATTGGTTGCATTTGGGCCACGGGGACACCCCGGGGATACCAAGTGTAATTATACTTTAAAGCAATCAGTACTCGGGACTTTAGTCTTGTATAATTAAACTACTCGTCTGGTATTTGTCTGAGAGTCAGCAACCCCCTGGAACATTCTGGAAGGGGGGCATGACTGCTGGCCTGGGACGGTCAATCAAGGTGTGTGCAGGGTCTTTGGTCAGGATAAATTATGTTAATGAGATGGAGTCCTATATATACACAGGTGTGTGTGATTCCTGTTCCATGTGCTGGTGATTAGAAGAGGCTGCATGTGGTCTTCCCTTTTCTGACACACATCAAGGAGGAGATTATGGATGTGGCTGCACTGTGTGAGGATATTGCTGCTGCTCTCTCATTTGTGGGACTTTGCTGCTGACACCGGCCTGTCTGAGGACTTGTTACACTCTGAGCTGGTGAGACCTGTTTCCCCTGGGGAGGAGGAGGGGGGGGCCGCGTGTGGAGGAGAGAGGGTCCTGCTTGTGACCCTGCACAGCTTATCCCCGGTTTACCTCATTCCACCCCAGCACTTTCTCCCTGCTACTGTGCAGGCTGCCTGATTCCCCTGTAACAAACAGCTCTATGACCCACTATGCGTGTCCATGACACTGTGCAGCCCCCCCTTCCTGTTCATCCCTCTGTGACCCACTGAGCGTGTCCATGACACTGTGCGGCCCCCCCATCCTGTTCATTCCTCTGTGACCCACTGAGCGTGTCCATGACACTGTGCAGCCCCCCCTTCCTGTTCATCCCTCTGTGACCCACTGAGCGTGTCCTGACACTGTGCAGCCCCCCCATCCTGTTCATCCCTCTGTGACCCACTGAGCGTGTCCATGACACTGTGCAGCCCCCCATCCTGTTCATCCCTCTGTGACCCACTGAGCGTGTCCATGACACTGTGCGGCCCCCCATCCTGTTCATCCCGCTGTGACCCACTGAGCGTGTCCTGACACTGTGCGGCCCCCCATCCTGTTCATCCCTCTGTGACCCACTGAGCGTGTCCATGACACTGTGCGGCCCCCCATCCTGTTCATCCCTCTGTGACCCACTGAGCGTGTCCTGACACTGTGCAGCCCCCCCATCCTGTTCATCCCGCTGTGACCCACTGAGCGTGTCCGGACACTGTGCGGCCCCCCCATCCTGTTCATCCCTCTGTGACCCACTGAGCGTGTCCTGACACTGTGCGGCCCCCCCATCCTGTTCATCCCTCTGTGACCCACTGAGCGTGTCCTGACACTGTGCAGCCCCCCATCCTGTTCATCCCTCTGTGACCCACTGAGCGTGTCCATGACACTGTGCAGCCCCCCCATCCTGTTCATCCCGCTGTGACCCACTGAGCGTGTCCGGACACTGTGCGCCCCCCCATCCTGTTCATCCCTCTGTGACCCACTGAGCGTTGTCCTGACACTGTGCGGCCCCCCCATCCTGTTCATCCCGCTGTGACCCACTGAGCGTGTCCTGACACTGTGCAGCCCCCCATCCTGTTCATCCCGCTGTGACCCACTGAGCGTGTCCGGACACTGTGCGGCCCCCCCATCCTGTTCATCCCTCTGTGACCCACTGAGCGTGTCCTGACACTGTGCGGCCCCCCATCCTGTTCATTCCTCTGTGACCCACTGAGCGTGTCCATGACACTGTGCGGCCCCCCATCCTGTTCATCCCGCTGTGACCCACTGAGCGTGTCCTGACACTGTGCAGCCCCCCCATCCTGTTCATCTCTCTGTGACCCACTGAGCGTGTCCTGACACTGTGCGGCCCCCCCATCCTGTTCATCTCTCTCTGTGACCCACTGAGCGTGTCCTGACACTGTGCGGCCCCCCATCCTGTTCATTCTTCTGTGACCCACTGAGCGTGTCCTGACACTGTGCGGCCCCCCCATCCTGTTCATTCTTCTGTGACCCACTGAGCGTGTCCATGACACTGTGCGGCCCCCCATCCTGTTCATTCTTCTGTGACCCACTGAGCGTGTCCATGACACTGTGCAGCCCCCCCATCCTGTTCATCCCGCTGTGACCCACTGAGCGTGTCCATGACACTGTGCGGCCCCCCCATCCTGTTCATCCCGCTGTGACCCACTGAGCGTGTCCATGACACTGTGCGGCCCCCCCATCCTGTTCATCCCTCTGTGACCCACTGAGCGTGTCCATGACACTGTGCGGCCCCCCATCCTGTTCATCTCTCTGTGACCCACTGAGCGTGTCCATGACACTGTGGCGCCCCCCCATCCTGTTCATCCCTCTGTGACCCACTGAGCGTGTCCGGACACTGTGCGGCCCCCCATCCTGTTCATCCCTCTGTGACCCACTGAGCGTGTCCTGACACTGTGCGGCCCCCCATCCTGTTCATTCTCTCTGTGACCCACTGAGCGTGTCCATGACACTGTGCGGCCCCCCCATCCTGTTCATCCGCTGTGACCCACTGAGCGTGTCCTGACACTGTGCAGCCCCCCCATCCTGTTCATCTCTCTGTGACCCACTGAGCGTGTCCTGACACTGTGCGGCCCCCCCATCCTGTTCATTCTCTCTGTGACCCACTGAGCGTGTCCTGACACTGTGCGCCCCCCCATCCTGTTCATTCTTCTGTGACCCACTGAGCGTGTCCTGACACTGTGCGGCCCCCCCATCCTGTTCATTCTTCTGTGACCCACTGAGCGTGTCCATGACACTGTGCGGCCCCCCCATCCTGTTCATTCTTCTGTGACCCACTGAGCGTGTCCATGACACTGTGCAGCCCCCCCATCCTGTTCATCCCGCTGTGACCCACTGAGCGTGTCCATGACACTGTGCGGCCCCCCCATCCTGTTCATCCCTCTGTGACCCACTGAGCGTGTCCATGACACTGTGCGGCCCCCCCATCCTGTTCATCCCGCTGTGACCCACTGAGCGTGTCCTGACACTGTGCGGCCCCCCCATCCTGTTCATCCCGCTGTGACCCACTGAGCGTGTCCATGACACTGTGCGGCCCCCCCATCCTGTTCATCCCGCTGTGACCCACTGAGCGTGTCCATGACACTGTGCAGCCCCCCCCCCATCCTGTTCATCTCTCTGTGACCCAGAGCGTGTCCATGACACTGTGCGGCCCCCCCATCCTGTTCATCTCTCTGCGGCCCCCAGTTTCTCCTGGTGCAGAGCGTGTGGGTTGTGAGCTGGGCATTATTCACGCAGTCCACGTGCTTCTGCAGCCATGGGGTCTCTGTCTGCAGCTCTTCGCTCGAGGATCTCTGGCTCCACCCCCCCCCCCCGCTCCCACACAGGCCAGTTCAATACCTCAGCAGCTGCTGAATTGCTGCAATTCAGTTTGCTGCAGCAGTGTCGTTGAACCCTTTGGATGCGAATTTTGAATCCAAAATGGGCGATTTCGTAATGAAAAATTCAGATTATTATATTTTGTCCGAGTGATACGAAAAACAAAGAGAAGCTGTCAGCACAATCCGTTTTGTACGCACACACCACAAATGATAGTTTTTATTGAATAAACGTTATGTTTACTTCTGAGACAATATATAAATTGAACTGTAATATATGTCTATGTGCAGGGGGAAATAATAAATAAATATTTTGTGCTTTGGTGAACAGAAACCTCAGAATTAACATTGCTGTACGGAATTATTACTTGCTTCGAGGCGGCGGCCATCTTTAATACGTCACACTCAGCAACACGAAGCATCTCCTCGGGTCGCTGCAAGTGCTAGGTTTGCACTGCTGAGCGCTGAGCGGTTGAACGGCGTTCAATGGCAAGTTGCTAACTTAGCACTTGCAGCGGCTGAGGTATTAAACGCGGCTCTGGTGTGGGCAGGTCACATGGGTGCCTGGCTGCCCTTACCTAAGATGGCGGTTCCGGCTTCCTGATGCCCTTAGTTCCCAGCCCCAAGACGCTTTTCAGAGGCCTGTTCAATACCTCAGCCGCTGCAAGTGCTAAGTTAGCAACTTGCATTGAACGCCGTTCAACCGCTCAGCTCTCAGCAGTGCTAACCTAGCACTTGCAGCGACCCGAGGAGATGCTGAGTGTGACGTTTTAAAGATGGCCGCCGCATGAAGCCAGTAACAATGCCCTACAGCAAGATGGCCGCCGCCTCGAAGCAAGTAATAATGCCGTACAGCAATGTTAATTCTGAGGTTTCTGTTCACCAAAGCACAAAATATTTATTATTTCCCCCTGCACATAGACATATATTACAGTTCAATTTATATATTGTTTCAGAAGTAAACATAACGTTTATTCATTAAAAACTATCATTTGTGGTGTGTGCAAACAAAACGGATTGTGCTGACTGCTTCTCTTTATTATATTTTGTCCGAGTGATCCGAAAAACAATCTGAATTTTTCATTAAGAAATCGGCCATTTTGGATTCAAAATTCGCATCCAAAGGGTTCAACATCACTGCTGCAGCAAACTGAATTGCTGCGCTGCAGCAATTCAGCAGCTGCTGAGGTATTGAACAGGCCTCAGCTGCAGGATTCCATGTCCACTGACTTGCTTGATATCAGGGAGCAGGTTGTCTGCTTGCCTGCTGATGGTAGCCTGGCTGCTGGAGTGGCCCCGTGTTGTGGTGCCCCACATCTGCATGTCGGGAGCCTCACCTGGTGACGGTTCCTTGACGCGAGGAGGAACAATGCCCTGCTGTGCTTTACGCAGTGTGATTCCTGAAGTGGCTGTCAGCCTGTCCCAGCGCCTGGTGGATCCTTCGTCGCTGCTGTCCGCACGTGAGTATCCACGCGAGTATGATTTATTCTGTTGCTGAGCGCGCGACCGAGGGTCAGCGGGGGGGTGCGCAGGCTGCGATGCCTGGGGGGTGTTGGACGCTTAGCCTTAGTGTCCGTTTTGCTGTCAGCACTCCAGCAGTGGCAGCTGGGGTCAGGTTTGGCATCCAGAGGGCTGTTACCGTCAGATTCTGCGCCTCGAGGTTTGGTGGTACCGGTGCCGTCCGGTGGGGAGATGCCTGCTGCCATTGTTTCCTCTGTGACTGGAGCGGGTGCTTGGTCCAGTGGCTGCGTTTCAGCACCTTTCTGGGTATGCACCTTTCTGCTGATATAGCAAGATTTGGAGAGGAGAATACATGGACGTTCTTTCTTTGGCATCGGTTGATAGGGAGATGATGAACCGTGCGACGCGGTTGGAGGCAGATAAGGAAAAAGACAAAGATAAGGTTAAGACATTATCCCATACGTTTGGGAACTGGCTTCAGGGATCTCCGGTTTTTATCGCCATTTTCTGTGATTTTTTTACAGAGCGTAGTGTGGCCCTGTTCTCCTATCCGGATCTCGTTTGGGGGGGGCTTACAAAGTTTATGGGGAGGGGGCATGTGTTGGTTCGGTTCTGATCAGCAGTTCAGTTTAGAAAAATAAAAAAAATGTCTGTCCATCCTGCCATGCGCTTTGATGAGCAGGATGCCAACCTATGGTTGTTGTTGATGACACCACCTCATCCCTTGGTTTCTCCCTTTCTCGGATCCGCTGGCGGTGTCTTCCCTTCTACGTTGGCGGCAACCCAGAGAGAATTTTGTTGGTTGTATAATGAATCATATTGCCGCTGGGTGAGTTTGTGCCGGTTCCGGTACTAGTGTTCTCAATGCCTAGGTGTTGCTTCCCGCCTTCCGGTGCCTGCGGCAGGTTCGGGGACCTTTGGGCCAAGGGGCTGTTTAGGAGGGTTCCGGTGGCAGGTCTTACCCCAGCATACGTTCAAAGGATGCTCCCATGGTCCGGCAGCTACCCCAATAATAGGGGCAGCTCATGTTTTTGGTGGATGGGTTTTAAATGGGATTTCGCATTCCATTCATTCCTTCTGACTTTCCTGGCTTTGCCTCCAACTTGGTGTCGGCTCGTCAGCATGAGGCAGGGGTTGCTCAAAAAAAAAAAAAAAAATTGGCGCCGGAGGTGCAGTTAAGATGGATGATGGGTCCTTTCGGTGGTTTGCCCTTTCCCAATTTGTGGGTTTTCCCATTGGGTGTAGTTCCCTAGAAAGAGTCGGGTGCCTTTTGTATGATGTACCATCTCTCCTATCCTATTTTTGGCAGAAGCGGATGTGGAGTCGGCGTTTCGGCTTTTGCCGATACCTCTGGGCTGCTCTTTTCGGCAGCGGTTTTATTTAATAGGGGTCTGCCGACGGGGTGTTCTGTTTCTTGTTATTTTGGGCTTTTTTGCTACTTTCCTGGAGTGATGGTCTGTCAGAGGGCAGGTTGATCCTGTCGTTCATTATTTGGATGGCTTTTTTTTTTTGGGCCGACAGTGTCTACTTTGGGGTCATGGCTGCCGAGTTTGGGGTACAGCTGGTGGGTGACTAACCAGGGGGTCCTTGTTGGCTGCTCTCCTTTTGGGGCATTGAAATGGTCTCGGATGAGTGGGTTTTTTCCGGCTGCCTCGGGATAAAATTGCTGATTTCGAGACTGTCTTGGCACGGGCTTTGTTGTCTGCTTCTTAGTCTAATTCCAACTTGTTGTCTAAATTGACCTTTTTGGAGTTCTTTCCCATTGTTACGGCACTGGAACTGTGGGGGAGAGTCTGGCTAATAAATTACCGGTCCAAAAGATCACTCTCTTAAGCGTCGTTCATGTGTTGAACCGTTCTTCCTTTAGTTCTCCGCCCGTTCTTTCTCTGTTGCGCCATGTGTTTTTACGTTGTCTGGATTTTAGATTTTGTTTAAAGCGCTGCATGTGCCGGGTGTGTCCAATACGACTGCTGACTCTCCCAGTTCCAGTGGCACCGGGTGCAGATCAGACCGGTACTCCCTTTCTTTGCTGGTTATGGACCCTGGCTTTGAAGGACTGATTCAGCATATATTCCACTCCTTGGCTGGTTCCATATGGAGGTCGTATATTCAGGTGTGTCATGGTGGGCGGCGGTAGCACGATCTGGACTGGGATTGCAGGACGTGTCGGCCTGCCGCCAGGCTACATCGTCGTTCTTGTCTGCCATGGAGTGGGATGGGCGTTCTGTAGCTTATGCTTCTCGCGCTCTGTCAGCTCTTTCGTTGTGATGTCGTTTTTCTTTTTCAGTTGGGCTGTTTTTTTTGGAGGGATGCATTGCTGAGTCAGGTGGTGGCTGGTTGGCGGAGGGTTTTGGTGTTGGATCACTGTCGACCTTTGTCCTTTTCGCTTTTACAGGAGATTTCGTTGGTCTCGGGGTTCATTTGCTTCAATGATTTTGAAGTTCTTTTGTTTCACGTGGCCTTTTCTTTTTGGTTTTTGGGTGCATTACGGATTGGGGAGCCTGGTATCCTGTAGTGCTCACTTTCCTTCTGGACGTCAGGCCTGTCACGTGGTGGTTGGTGATGGTGGGGTGCATCTCTTTATTCCCCATTCTAGAACCAATCAGGTTGGTAGGAGCGTTTGTCACTTTGATGGGTATTGGGGGCACTTGCTGGTGTGTGGTGCCTTCCTTTTTAGTGCCTGCGTTGGGCAGTCCCCTCACGTGTTTTTTGGTTTTCCGACATTGCTTCTCTAGGTTGAGTTCAAGTCATGTAGATTTCGCTCCACATTCTTTTAGGTGTGGGTGGTTGGACTGTGGCTCTGCTCTAGCATTTGGGGAGGTGGTCTTCTGGTCATTTCAGGATTCTATTCGTCACACTTACTGTAAAATATTTTTTCAGGTTCCCAACTGGTCTGGATTTTAGGACATTCTTTCATCTTCTGGGCGGCTCGTCAGTCAGGTGGTTGGGCATTACAGGCTTGCGATGGGATAATGACTATAGGGAATGTTGTCTTTTGTCGCGCAGGGTTTAGGTTTTCCCCATATTCATCATTTATGCAGTTAGTAATGACTTGGGTCTGATTTGGACTTTGGATTTGACCCATGTTATTGAGAAAGATCTAGCTCACTGTTTGGTTTGGTCCAAGATCGTTTGGAGGCCAGCTTGGGATGTCTGGCGTCCCCTAAGGCTTTGGAACAGGCTCGGTGCAAACATAATTGGGAGGTGTCTCGGTTTTTTATTAGTCTTGGGTCTGTCTATTCGTCACCGGGAATTAGAAGAAGGGGATAATAGGGCTTTGATGCGATCAGCTGGAGTTCACCTGTCTGGTATTGGGTTGGATATCATTTTAGAGGGGGTTAAGAGATGGAGTTGGCGCTGGCTGCGGGGGGAGCGCAGGGGCAAAATTTAAGATCATTGCCCCTTTGCATTGGCGGTATCCCTGGGCAGCGAAGAAGTGTATTTGATAAGCTACCGAGTAAGGTGGGCTCTGGGAGAGACGTGCTCTGTTCCTGGTAAGTCAGGCTGAGCAACGAGCTCTGGGTTAAGTTATAACTGCCTGCCACAGGTTCGGTTGCCGCAGGTTCGGTTGCGGTAGGGTCAGATCTAATTGTGTGGTGTTGGATTATATATAAGAAATTTTGTATAAATTACATAAAGCTGTGGCCTATGCCCTTTTCCAAATCTACCGTGGTCTTTGTGTTTATGTCAGGGCATAGGCATAGAGGATCCAGGTATAAGCAGTCATGAGTGTCTGAGTGTAAGGGTTGGAGCAACTCTATACTGTAATGGTTATGTCACTATAAAGGGGGCAAAAGTAAAACCCTCATTGAGGCCCCATGGGGTTAATGTATTCAGGTGATGTATCCATATACATTCTCTTTTCCTCAAGTATAAATCGTATCTTTTAACCCTAATCTAACATTAATTAATTCCTTTCACCATAACGAAATCGATAAATATGAATCAGGGTAACATAACGAATGCACCGAAACAGATTATAAAAAAGTTTTCGTTGTGCACATGTCTAAGAGTCATTATTCTGCTCACAAAAGCAAATGGATTTTTGCTATCATTAAAGGAGCACTAACATAACTAGACTACGTGCGCATTTAAAAAAAAAAGAGTATAAAACAGCTTTGAAGCAATTGCATGCAAAAAAGTAAAATAAAGTTAGTTTTTTTTATATCCTGCTTCCATTTTGTGGATTTCCCATGATGCAACAATTACCAAACTCATACGGCAAGCCTCACATTACAGCTGTGGTAAAGGATACAGCAATTGGGTGGGGAGGGAAAGCTTAGATAATGATGCAAGGGGTCTATAGTGTTGTCTATGCTACTCAAGAGATGGCAGCTGAATGAGATGATCTGTTAGTGGGCAGTGTCAGCCTACCCTCTAGTGATGTCCTTTTCATTCATCCCACACAATGCAATGCTTAGAAATTTGGATTTTTGGAGATCTGACCTATTCACTCCATTCCATGCCCAGTGCCACACAGTGAGGAAAAGTGCTGTAAATATACAGTTTACAACACAAAATATTACAAAATAGATGCAGACAGTGACACAATGTAAAATATTTTCTTAGTACAAAGGAAAAACAAAGCAGATGTAAGATATCAGCAACATAAACTAGTGGCGTTGGTTATAATGTTACATAGGCTGAAAAAAGACATGCGTCCATCGGGTTCAGCCTCTCCCACATAACCTACTGCTGTTGATCCAAAAGAAGCCAAAAATCCAGTCTGAAATGCTTGCCAATATGCAACATACTGGGAAAATATTCCTTCTTGATGTGATATTCATAAGTACTATATAAGGATCCCATGATTTCCTGGCTGTTACATTCTGAATTCTGGGAATTGTAGGCCTCAACATCTGTGCGGCGATGATGAGCATCCAAAGTCTCCACAGCTCCAGACAATATAGCCCAGGGACGTGCAGTCAGTGCAGGCAAGTGAGGCAGAGCCGCACCTGCCATTAAGTGATAAATTAATAAACTAAAAACAAACTCACCTGCTCCCCCGCTGTCAGCTCCGTCCTCTGCCTCTGCAGGCATTAGTTTTCCCAGCCTACGCAATTTGCATAGCAGGACGTTTCCCCGCTGCACTAATTGAGTAAACTGCTCAAAATGTGTGCAGCACACGTCAGAGATCACTGCTCATTAGAGCATGGGAAAGCTTGGACCAATGGGAAAGCACCATTGGTTAAGCCATTCCCAGAAAACCCCTACATTAGAGGACTGCCTCTGATTGACGGGAAGTCTAGCAGTTAGGCCAGGCAGCCCTCCAATGCAGGCTGTGAAAAGATTGCATGATGGACAACCCCTGACTGGCTGCATGGGGAGCTGCAGTCCAGGAGCCTGGCACAGCTGGGGATGCCCAGTTATTCCCCAGGCTGGTTATTGTCTGCTAACTGGGGCTGGAAGAATGCACAACACATCTGCCCCCCAGGAGGGATCTGAGGGGGTGCAGCAGCAGGAAGCCCTCTTTGCCCAGCTGCAAGGTAAGTGACCTCACCGGGGGGGGGGGAAGAGGCCATGGCCATGGCCTTCCTCTGTGCTGATGTTCAGATAGTGCTTAGCTGCCAATCTGTATGATGTATTGTAACTCTAGCCAGGCTGCCTGGGGAGGGACAGGACAGGTGGGGGACTCAGCAGATGCAAAGTTGCCAGCAAGACTCTCTCAACTCTTCTACCAGGGCTGTCAGATCAAAGCGTGTGCTTCATGGGTCACTGGCTTTGGGCTGGGGTGTCAGATCTCCATTTTGCTCCCTGTCAGTACCTGAAAGTGCTGCCCTGCAGTGTGCAGAAGTCAGGTTGGGTCAGTGGCTTGCTTTCCCTTCAGTATAATATGAATGATGCAAAAATGTATAGGTGCTTTAAGTAAACCTAATGGATGTGGCCAGGCTCCTCTTAATACTTTTGTTCTAGGGGCAGCATATAGAGCTGTGTGTGTTCTTACACATCTTAAACCTGTCGAATGAAACCACTGAACATCAGGGCATTTCACTGACATTTCTCTGCTGTTCAATGTGAATAGATTAACCATTGCTTCTCTATGGGGGATTTCACTGCCGCCGAACAGACACTATCAGGGTTATCCAAAGAGATCCGAATTGCTTGAGAAAGGTAACCGAACGCTGAAAATCAGCGTTCGGTTACCTTTCCTGGCCATTCGGCTATCCAGAGAGCAGGCAATTCGCCAAATCCTGGCGAATTGCCTGAACATACGGTGCCTGTTCGGTGCCTGTTCGAGGGCAGTGAAATCCCCATGAAAAGCACTGCTTCGGCTATTCAGAGAACACAAACCAGCAGTGAAAGGTTCCCCTAATGCCCTGCCATTCGGTGGTTTAATTCGGCAAGTTAATTCAGGAGAATCCCATAGGCTTCAATGTTAAAAATATTCCGGTTTTAATTCAATATCTAACAAACCGTTCATTATAAAATTCTGCAGCAAAAAGTCTCTTTATTTCTAGATTTTTTAGGATACTTTAAGCATTTTTCAGATTTTTTTTTTTTTTTTTTTTTAGTCCGGTTTTTTTGGGTTTTTTTCAGTTTACTTATTTTTTTTGTAACAGCCCTCTTTATTATCATTCCCTGGACCTCCTGTGAAAATTTCAGACATTTTCGCTCAGTAGATTCTTTGCAAACAGCGTTTCTTTTTCCCAGATTCATACAAATGGTTTTGCTAATTTATTCACTGCCTCCTCTACGTCACAGCTGCTTCGGCTCTGTGTGATTCGGCTCATGTTCGGCTTCTTCAAAGGTTAATCCAGATGTTTTTGCTTGTTTTCAGCGTGCATTCGGTTAGTTTTCGTCGGGTTTGCGGCAGCTTTTCCCTGCAATTCGGGGACCCTGTGGTGTTTGCTGAATACACCGCAGGGTCACCGAAATGCAATCGGCAAAAGGAACCGAATTGAAGAGAACGAAAAGTCACCGAACGTGCGGTGACTTTTCGAATCTCTTTGGATAACCCTGCGTATTTCACTGCCGCCGAACAGGCACCGTATTTCACTGCCGCCGAACAGGCACCGTATTTCACTGCCGCTGAACAGGCACCGTATTTCAATGATGATTCGTCAATATTTGACGAACGGCCTGCTTTCTGAATAGTCGAATGGCCACGAAAATGCACCGTATGGGGAAATTCTCCTTTGAATAAGCCCTATAGTATTCACCTCTGTGTCTTTAATAAAACAGTTACATAGTCTGAAAAAAGACATGCGTCCATCGGGTTCAGCCTCTCCCACATAACCTACTGCTGTTGATCCAAAAGAAGGCAAAAAACCCAGTCTGAAATATGCAACATACCGGGAAAAAATTCCTTCTTGACCCCAGAATGGCAGTCAGATTTCTCCTTGGATCAAGAAGCTTTTACCCACATATTAAATATTATAACCCTTAATATTCTGTGTCTGCAGGAAGTCATCCAGTCGTTTTTTAAAAGTCTGTACAGACTCTGACCCAACCACCTCAACAGGCAGAGAATTCCACAGCCTTATTGTTCTGACCGTAAAATAACCCTTCCTATGCTTTAGGCTGAATTTTCTTTCTTCGAGTGTAAATGGATGACTCCGTGTCCTGTGTATAGTCCTGTTAATGAATAGGTTATCAGACAATGGTTTATAATGACCCGTATCTATTTATATAAAGTGATCAGACCCCTCTGAGGCCCTGTATACACTGGCGTCGCTAGGTGGGGGCGGGGGGTGCGGCCCGCACCGGGTGACACCACCCCCTAGGGTAACACCCTAAAAAAAAAAAAAAAACTATTTTACCAGGAAGGATACATTGAGAATTCTCTAATTTTCAAGTATGTCCTGGGTAGGCAAGGCCTAGGCTGGCACTTTCCAGAGGGCGGCAAAAAAAAAACACCACTAAAGGAGATATTCACAGAGCAATGAAATGATGTAGACATTTCAGTGTCCGGTTGTTCCCTGCACTTCAGGGAATCAATTTTCCCTGGTGAATTCACCGCAGGCTCCCTGAAGTGCAGGGAATCAGCCACCGAATGCCACCACGAACCCGTCCCCCGCTGTTTTCAAAAAAACTACTGAACGAAAATGTCTGGAATTAACATGTAAGATCCTATGAATGATACTAAGAAAAAAAAAAATCAACAAATGAAGAGACTAGGAATGTGCACCAATTTTTTTTTCGTTTTGGGTCGTTTCGTTCGTAATTCGACAATTTCCATTTCGGTTCGTTTTGGCTCGTTTTTCGTATCGACTTTTTTTTCGTGATTTCGGACATTTTCGTGTATTCGGTGAGGGAAATGTTTTGCCCCATAGACTTCAATGTTAAAATATTCCCGTTTTAATTCAATATCTAATAAACCGTTTATTATTATATTCTGTAGTAAAGAGTCTCTTTATTTTTAGATTTTTTTTTAGGATCTTTTAAGCATTTTTTGAAAATTACCGAAAACTATTCCCATTTGAAAAGTGGAACCGAAATTATGAATTGAACGAAAATGATTTCCGATTCTGAAAATTTTTCGTTTCGGATTGGAAATCGTTTAGTTTCAGACGTTTTCAGATCCGATCCCGAAAATCGGCTGAATCCGAATCACCGAATCGGCCCGATTTGTGAAAAAAACAAATCGGTCTGAAACAAAACGCACATCCCTAAAAGAGCCTTTTTACTACAGATTAATGGAATAAATGTTTTATTAGATATTGGGTAAAAAACGGGAATATTTTTTTACATTGAAACCTATGCAGGATTATTCAGAGAAGGGTGAAAACCTTGAATAACTGGAGAATTGAAAATTCTAGGGCAAAATAGTCAAACCGGAAAAATTCTCCCATTTATCTCACTTTCCAAATTGGCTATTTGGTCTAGATTGTTCATTCTCCTGGCAATTCTCAAGGTTTTCACCTCTCTCTGAATAGCCCCGATGGTGTTCGCCTGAATAAACCTGTCTAATGAAACCACTGAACATCGGGACATTTCTCTGCGGTTCGATGTCTCTGAACAGATTTACCATTACTTCTCTATGGGGACTTTCACTGCCGTCGAACAGGCACCGTACTTGCTGGCAGTTCACCAAAATGTGTGTGTGAGTATATAAGAGAGCTTCACAGCAATAAACCTCACAGTAATGTGCGCCGTGTATTATGAGCATTCAGTGTTATATGGGAGTTACTGCTTTATGAGTAAGAGTAGTTTAAAAAATAAACGTAAAACTCGAGGGGGGGGGGGCGTGACACCATAATTTACCGCACCGGGTGACACCAACCCTAGTGACGCTACTGCCCGTATATATTTATATAAAGTTATCATAAAATAATAAACGGTTTATTAGATACTGTATAAAAAAACAGGAAGATTTTTAACATTGAAACCTATGGGATTTGCCTGATTAAACCTGTCGCATGAAACCACTGAACATCAGGGCATTTCAATGACATTTCTGATGTTCAATGTAAATAGATTAACCATTGCTTCTCTATGTTGTATTTCACTGCCGCCGAACAGGCACCGCATTCCGCTGCCGCCGAACAGGCACCGCATTCCGCTGCCGCCGAACAGGCACCGCATTCCGCTGCCGCCGAACAGGCACCGCATTCCGCTGCCGCCGAACAGGCACCGCATTCCGCTGCCGCCGGGACAGCACCGCATTCCGCTGCCGCCGGGACAGCACCGCATTTCGCTGCCAATTCGCCAATATTTAGCAAACTGTCTGCTCTCTGAATAGCCGAATGGCCACGAAATGTTACCGAACGGGGAAACTCACTATTCGGTGCAATTTCAGGCCAGATCAGTGCCCTTTGAATAACCCCTTTTCCCATCATAAATTGTGTTCGGCTCATCCCTAGTTAGTCAGCGCTAGGACTTTGTAATCCTAACGTCCGGCTGTGGTTAGCAAAAAGTTAACCAGAGCCAGGACTTGGTGTTAACGGATTCCGCTTCTGCACAATCCGTTAACACCATCAAATTTTTTTTTAAAAATCAGATACTCCCCTCCTGTCCCACGGCGAGGACCACGGCTCCGTCCGCCTCATCCGTCCGGCGGGAGCAGGGAAAGACTGGGGGAAAAAGTTCCTCAGTCTCCCCCTGCGTACTAGGGATGAGCCGAACACCCCCGAGTTCGGTTCGCATTCGAACTTTTCAAAAGTTCGAATTCGAACTCGAACTCAATGCAAATCAATGGGACTCGAACGTTCGATTTTTAGAGTGCCCTCCAAGAGGGCATATATGCTAGATATTTGCCATAAAAGGTGTATGGGGGTCCGGGTAATGCCCTGGGGGACAGGAAATAAAAACGTTTTTGTTTTTTTGTCCTTAAAAGGGACAGTGAGTTTTCCATGAAATAAGGGTTAAAAATAAAAACGAAAAATTCCTTCAAATATCGTGCCTAGGAGGTCCCCATAACCTGCCCGTGAAGTGGCGGATTTCTAGGATGTATAGAAACATTTAAAAACAATGTCTGGGTCCGGGTAGTGCCCTGGGGGACAGGAAACAAGGATAAAAAGTAAAAAAAAAGACCCTTTTAACCCCTTCACTGCTGACGACGTGTGGGACACGTCCTCAGTTACTTCCGCTGTATGCTGAGGAGGACATGTCCCACACGTCATCAGCTTTGCGGGACCCCGGCGGAGATACTCACCTCTCTGTCCGGCGTCCCGTGGCGTTCTGACTTCAGCGTCCTCAGAAGCCGTGAGATGCCGTGTATAGAGATGCTGATGGGGTTGTGTATAGAGATAGAAAAATGTCGGCAGATAAGAACCTTTCGGCCCATCTAGTCGCCCAATTACATGGATACTTTACCTCAGGGCCGGCGCTAACGTAAGGCGGCACAGGCGGCCGCCTTACTGTCTGGCGTCCTGCCAGTGTGAGGGGCGCCGGCCCGGGGTGTAATCGGTCATCCGATTCGGATGACCGACCCCTGAGATTTGGCCCGGGGGTTGAGGGACCCAGATGCCGGGCAGCGCGAGAGCGCCTGCCCGGTCTTGAACAGTCCGTCCTGTGAAGTGGATGCGGCTGTGTGCGTGCGCAGCCGGTCACGTGGTCTGGCTAATCAGGTGGTACTGAGTCTCAGTACCACCTGACTGGCCGGACCGCGTGACCGGCTGCGCACGCACACAGCCGCATCCACTTCACAGGACAAACTGTTCAAGATCGGGCAGGCGCTCCCGCGCTGCCCGGCATCTGGGTCCCTCAACCCCCTGCCGGAGCTGGGGCAACAATCCAGGTGAGAGCTGGGGGCAAATCCATGACCTGGGGGCAAATCCATGTGCTGGGCAAATCCATGACCTGGGGGCAAATCCATGAGCTGGGGCAAATCCATGACCTGGGGGCAAATCCATGACCTGGGGGCAAATCCATGACCTGGGGGCAAATCCATGAGCTGGGGGCAAATCCATGAGCTGGGGGCAAATCCATGAGCTGGGGGCAAATCCATGAGCTGGGCAAATCCATGACCTGGGGGCAAATCCATGTGCTGGGCAAATCCATGACCTGGGCGCAAATCCATGACCTGGGGGCAAATCCATGACCTGGGGGCAAATCCATGACCTGGGGGCAAATCCATGAGCTGGGCAAATCCATGACCTGGGGGCAAATCCATGACCTGGGGGCAAATCCATGAGCTGGGCAAATCCATGACCTGGGGGCAAATCCATGACCTGGGGGCAAATCCATGACCTGGGCAAATCCATGAGCTGGGCAAATCCATGACCTGGGGGCAAATCCATGAGCTGGGCAAATCCATGACCTGGGGGCAAATCCATGACCTGGGCAAATCCATGAGCTGGGCAAATCCATGAGCTGGGCAAATCCATGAGCTGGGCAAATCCATGAGCTGGGCAAATCCATGACCTGGGGGCAAATCCATGAGCTGGGCAAATCCATGACCTGGGGCAAATCCATGACCTGGGGGCAAATCCATGACCTGGGCAAATCCATGACCTGGGCAAATCCATGACCTGGGCAAATCCATGAGCTGGGCAAATACATGACCTGGGGGCAAATCCATGACCTGGGGGCAAATCCATGACCTGGGCAAATCCATGAGCTGGGCAAATCCATGACCTGGGGGCAAATCCATGAGCTGGGCAAATACATGAGCTGGGCAAATCCATGACCTGGGGGCAAATCCATGAGCTGGGCAAATCCATGTGCTGGGCAAATCCATGTGCTGGGCAAATCCATGACTTGGGGGCAAATCCATGACCTGGGGGCAAATCCATGGGCTGGGCAAATCCATGGGCTGGGCAAATCCATGAGCTGGGCAAATCCATGAGCTGGGCAAATCCATGACCTGGGGGCAAATCCATGTGCTGGGCAAATCCATGAGCTGGGCAAATCCATGACCTGGGGGCTAATCCATGTGCTGGGCAAATCCATGAGCTGGGCAAATCCATGAGCTGGGCAAATCCATGACCTGGGGGCAAATCCATGAGCTGGGCAAATCCTTGAGCTGGGGGCAAATTCATGTGTGAGCTGGGGGCTCTCTGCTCCTCTAGATTGTAAAATCCGGGGTGCCCTCTGCTCCTCTAGATTGTAAGCTCCTGTGAGCCGGACCCTCTGCTCCTCTAGATTGTAAGCTCCTGTGAGCCGGACCCTCTGCTCCTCTAGATTGTAAGCTCCTGTGAGCCGGGCCCTCTGCTCCTCTAGATTGTAAGCTCCTGTGAGCCGGGCCCTCTGTAAATTCTCGTGAGTCGGGCTCTCTGCTAAAACACCTTATTTTCTGTAAGTGCCCCTCCCGAGACTAGTCTCTGGATCCGCCCCTGCCTGGGATTGGAAGGGGGCAATGAGAGGGAGGGGACAACAAGCACCACGTGGTTCCCTGCCTGGCCTTGCTTCCCGAATCCAATCACAGGCGAGCGGGAAAGGTGCGTGTGCACGTGTGCATCACATGCCTGGCCAGCGCCAGCAGCCGCTCGCACCAGTCGCCTCGAGACGTGACGTCACGTGTCACACGAGGGGGACGCAGAGAGCGACGGTGGCGGTGCCTAGCTTAAGCTAAGCCTAAAAAATTGTTGCTACTAAAAAACCTACTACCTGGTCTGGTCCCTGATTGTCCCTGGTGGTCTGGTCTCTTGTCTCACTCCCTCCCTGACTGCCTGAGAGTGTGGACTGAGTAGAACTAGAACGCCAGCGGGCGACGGGGGGGCCTGCAGTGCCAAGGTGAGGCAGCAGAAGTCAGCAGGCAGCAGTGAGCAGTGCTGTGCACACTGTCACAGTCAGACACAGTCAGCTGAGCAGAGAGGTAAGAGACTCGCTGGGGGAAAATTTATACCATAAATAATACCCATATGAGCAGCTGGGGGCCGCAAATATACCCATACATGAGCTGGGGGCCGCAAATATATACCCATACATGAGCAGGGGGCCGCAAATCTACCCATATGAGCAGCTGGGGGCCGCAAATATACCCATACATGAGCTGGGGGCCGCAAATATACCCATACATGAGCTGGGGGCCGCAAATATATACCCATACATGAGCAGGGGGCCGCAAATATACCCATATGAGCAGCAGGGGGCTGCAAATATATATATACCCATACATGAGCTGGGGGCCGCAAATATATACCCATACATGAGCAGGGGGCCGCAAATATACCCATATGAGCAGCTGGGGGCTGCAAATATACCCATACATGAGCTGGGGGCCGCAAATATATACCCATACATGAGCAGGGGGCCGCAAATATACCCATATGAGCAGCTGGGGGCCGCAAATATACCCATACATGAGCTGGGGGCCGCAAATATATACCCATACATGAGCAGGGGGCCGCAAATATACCCATATGAGCAGCTGGGGGCTGCAAATATACCCATACATGAGCTGGGGGCCGCAAATATATACCCATACATGAGCAGGGGGCCGCAAATATACCCATATGAGCAGCTGGGGGCCGCAAATATATACCCCAATACTGGGGGCCGCAATATATACCCATACATGAGCAGGGGGCCGCAAATATACCCATATGAGCAGCAGGGGGCCGCAAATATACCCAAATATGTTGTTCCTACAGTCTGACAAATGTAACTACTGCCTTTCCAGAAGAAAGACAGTGTTTATATAAGTCCATAAAGACAGCACTGGTGGCTGTCCCCCCAATCAGTGACTCACAACACTGCTAAAGGTTGTCCTTGCAAGACCAACTTTAAGCATCCTTTAATCTCTGCGTGACGACACCGAACACTCACGATAGAGATTATTATGCATCTCTATCCTGATTGGCTTGACATGACGGGGGGGGGGCACCAAAACAGACCTTCGCCTGACTAGGCAAAAAAGCTTGCACCGGCCCTGCTTTACCTGGATTTATCTTTTGTTTAGGATAGCCTTATGCCTATCCCATGCCTGCTTAAATTCAATTACTGTTTTGGCCTCTACCACTTCTACTGGAAGACTGTTCCATGTATCCACCACCCTCTCAGTAAAATAATGCTTCCTGATGTTACTTTTAAACCTTTGCCCCTCTAATCTAAGACTATGTCCTCTTGTTTTTGCTATTTTGTTTCCTTTTAAATATACTCCCTTCCTCTACCTTGTGGATTCCCTTTACGTATTTAAATGTTTCTATCATATCTCCTCTGTCTCGTCTTTTTTCCAAGCTGTACATGTTAAGATCATTAAGCCTTTCCTGGTAACTTTTCTCCTTCAAGCCGTACACCATTTTAGTAGCCCTTCTCTGAACTCTCTCTAAGATGTCTATATCCTTCTGGAGATACGGTCTCCAGTACTGCACACAGTACTCCAAGTGAGGTCTCACCAGTGCTCTGTACAGTGGCATGAGCACTTCCCTTTTCCTACTGCTAATACAGGCTCTCCCTACACAACCAAGCATTCTGCCAGCATTTCCAAGCATTCTGCCAGCATTTCCTGCTGCTCTATTACATTGACTACTTACCCTTAGATCCTCTGCAATAATAACCCCTAAATCCCAACCCTCAGATGTATCAAATATTCTATATTCAGCCCTTGGGTTTTTACGTCCCAGGTGCATTATCTTGCACTTATCCACATTAAAACTCAATTGTCACAGTTCCGACCATTTTTTTAGTTTACCTAAATCATTTGTCATTTGGCTGATCCCTCCAGGAACGTCAACCCTGTTGCAAATCTTTGTGTCGTCAGCAAAAAGACATACTTTTCCATTAATACCTTCTGCAATATCACTAATAAAAATATTAAATAGATTGCTGTTTGTATATAGAGATGCTGATGGGGCTGTGTATACGGATGCTGATGGGGTTGTGTATAGAGATGCTGTTTGTGTATAGAGATTAGGGATGAGCTGTTCGGTTCGGAGTTCGCATCGAACAATAACCTGTTAGTTTGTTCGCGAACTCCGAACATTTCCGCGTGTTCGCCCACAATGCACTTTCCCACTGGCCTGAAGCTCGTAATTGGCTACAGCCTTGCACCTGACCACAGGTCTGGTGCACGACAGGTTCAACACTATGCCAATCACGGGTCAGAGTCCAGATTGGGCAAATTTTGCCCAATCATGGGCTCACAGAGCTAAATCCCGCAGCACACTATATAAGGTTTCCACGCAGCGCTTCTGCACACATTTGAGAGGAGATTTCAGAGGAGATAGTTGTTCTGTGTTCTTCCTGCCGGTCTGCCACGCTACTGGGGGGGGGGGTCTCATTTCTACCAAATATCTGAGAATTGAGGTGATCTGTCTCTTGTCACTGCCAGCAAGTCTTTTTGGGATCACAAATGTCTACAAAATATTTGGGAATTGAGGTGATCTGTGTCTTGTCACACAGCCAGTACCACGCAGTATTTGGGGGGTTACAAATTTCTACAAAATATTTGGGAATTGTTATAATCCGTGTGTTCTCACTGGCTGCCACCCATCAGGGGGTCTCACTGATTTATAGGAGGGAATTGTAATCTGTGTCTTGTCACTGGCTGCCAGCTATCAGGGTGTCTCACTGAGTTATACCAGAGTTCTTTAAATCTTTAATCTTTATACCAGAGTTGAATCAGAGTTCTGTATATATTAATCTATATATCACTCACCATGTCTGAAAGAGCAAAAAGGACAGGCAGACGCTCCCAGGCACAGATAAGAGGGCAAGCAGCCCCTGTGTCGAGAGGCTGTGCCTCTGGTCGTTGTGGACGTGGTGCATCCTCTGCAGGGGCACGCTTGTCCTTTCTAACTGGTGATGGCCGTCTTCTTAAGCAGCAGCAACATACAGAGGATTTGGTGGATTGGCTAACCAGGCCATCCTCATCCTCCGAGTCCTTTGCCAGCCAGGCTTGTAGTGCTTTACAGTCCACCTCAGCTGCCAAAGCATCTAAAACAGCCTCCATGTCCACAGCTACTCCTGCCGTAGCCTCGCTATCACACACCGTCAGCTGAATTGTTTGACTACAATGACAGTGACATGCTGCTTGAGGATGCGCAGCAACTACAGTGCTCTGATTCAATCTCTGAGGAAGGGAGTATAATCAACCTAGAGGAAGGGGATGCCAGTGACACACAAATAACTGGCACTCATGTTGCCCCAGCAGCTGCAGCATACTGCCAAGTTGGCTCCAGTGACGAGATAAGGGGAGATGATGACAATGATGATGAGGTCACTGACTCCACCTGGGTGCCTGATCGAACAGAGGAGTCAAGTGAGGAGGAGGCACAGCAAACACGAGGCACGACATCCTCTATGACCAACCGTAGCACTAGCCAGTCCAAGGAATCAGATGTCAGAGCTGCTCCGGTGCAGAGCGCTGTTGTCTCAAAGCACACATGCAGGAACTCTGGGAGTTCTTTAAGAAATGTGCAGCAAAGCGCACCGTTGCTATTTGTAATCTGTCAAATGAGGCTCAAGCGTGGGAAAGACACCGGACGCTTGGGTACCACATGCTTGAGGTGACATATGAACACCTGCCACACATCCCCTTGGCGCAAAACTTTGTGTAGGTCCTCCTCCTCCTCCTCATCTGTCTCTACCCCCACTGTATGTCCTGCCATGTCATTGACTCCAACCTCCACTGACAGGGATGATGCTACAGTAATGGATGTACCAGGTCCTTCCTCACAATGTGACATCATCCCTTCAGCTGAAGATTTACGCAGTCAGATTACGTTGCAGCAGCTGCTGCAGCGTAAGAAAAAAAATATAGTCCCAACCATCCCCAAGCACAGCATCTAAATGCCAGCTTAGCAAAATTACTCGCATTGCAGCTGCTGCCTTTCCAACTGGTGGACTCTGCTCCCTTCCATGAAATTTGCTGAATGTGCTGTGCTGTACCCCAGTGGCAGGTTCCAAAACGCCATTACTTTTCACGCAAGGCCATTCCAGCACGTGGAAGACAATGTTATCGAATCAAAGGCAGTCAGCAGCAAGGTGCATGTGACTTTAGACACGTGGTCCAGCAAGCATGGACAAGGTCGTTACATTTCCTTCACGGCACACTGGGTAACTCTGATTGCAGCTGGGAGGGATCCAAGACGGGGCTCTGTGCTGGAGCTTGTTCATCCACCACGCCTCCAGAAAGCTGCTTGTATGAGGTCTGTCTGCTCCACCACCACCACCTCCTGTGTCTCTGGCGAAGTGGCAGTTAAACCGACGCCTGACATGGTCTACAAAATGGCTCAAGCAAAAAGAAGCCATACTGTGCTTGAGCTGGTTTGTTTAGGGGACAGGAGCCACACCGGGCCAGAAATTATGTCAGCTCTGCAGGGCCAGGTGCAGAGATGGTTAACACCACGCCAGCTTCACCTGGGAATGATTGTCTGTGATAATGGCAGCAACCTTCTCTCTGCCCTACGCAAGGGTAAATTGATGCATGTTCCATGCCTAGCACACGTCCTAAATCTAGTGGTACAGCGTTTCCTAACCAAGTACCCAGGGCTGCCAGAGTTTCTCACCCAGGCCAGAAAAGTCTGCAGCCACTTCAGACGGTCATTCCCAGCAAGCGTTCGCCTGGCAGAAATTCAAAGCGAATTCCACCTTCCCACAAACCGTCTGATCTGTGACATGCCCACCAGGTGGAACTCGACATTAGCGATGCTGCAGCGTTTGCACAAGCAGCAGAGGGCCATCAACGAGTACCTGCGTGAGTATGGCACAAGGACAGGTTCAGGTCAACTTGGGTTCCCCCCCGCAGTGGCTGATGATCAAGGATGCATGCACTGTACTGTCACCATTTGAGGAGGCAACGAGGATGGTGAGCAGGGACAGTGTATGCATCAGTGACACAATTCCTTTAGTGTTCCTGCTGGAGCACACTCTGCAGGGAATTTTATAGATGTGGCTCTAGAGGCAGAGCAGCCGGAGGAAGAGGAGACCTTCCCTAGCTCTCAAGGCCCCAGTCTTTCCGCAGACAGCATTCCAGCGGGTCCTACTCAGATCAGACAGGAGGAAGATGAGGAGGAGGAATATTTAAGTAGTGGGGGCATTGAAGGTGGGGATTCCTCAAGGGAGGGTTTTGTGTGCCCAGAAACACAAGGGCTAGTGCGTGGCTGGGAGGAAGTGCACGATACGGTCATCCTCATTGACCAGGAAGACTCGGAAGCTAATGCCACCTCCAACCTACGCTGCGTGGGCTCCCTTATAATGCAAAGCCTGCTAAGGACCCCAGGATTTGTGCTATCAAGGAGATCCACGATACAAGGGTAAAGTTGCAGAGCTCATCCTGCCCACACAGAGGGAGCACAGGATGAAAAAACTTGGACGCTCTAAAGTGACACTTGTGTAACACCTTTCCAGGCACTGGTAGGTTACCAAGTGATGACACACATCCTTCTGAGGCTGCGGATGATCAGAGGAATAGTGGTGAAGGCCAGGGCCGCTTGCTAAAACATCAGGCAGACGCTGCCCTCTAATCAGGCACTGTAAAGGCCTGCCCGCCGGGGCCTCCCAAGGACCCCCTTGAGGAGCAAGCGGCCGCCGTATGACAGAGCTGTGACTGCGAGAGCTGGCCGGCCGGGTGCATGTGGCAGAGAGTCGGCGCAGGCAGGGAGCCACTGCACCTGCGGCCACAGCAGACCCCCCCCCCCAATCAGGATCTAGGGAGCCCCCACTGACCACCAGGCTAAGGTAAGGCGACACATTTTTAAAAAAAATAAAATCTGAGGACGTTTTTAAATGTCCCCAGCAACATAAAATAAAAACACTTTTTTCTAATACTCATCTGATTCCTGGATCCACCAACAAGCGCAGCCTACCGTCTCCCATGCTGTTAGAAGCTGCATACACTGGCGCGCTGTGTGCAGCTTCTGAGAAGATACGCTATTAGTGTAGAGGGAGCAATGCAAAATGCACAGCTGGCTTCCTCGCTACACTAATAGCGTACAGTCAGGTCCAGAAATATTGGGACATGGACACAATTGTAACATCTTTGGCTCTATACACCACCACAATGGAGTTGGAATGAAAAGAACACAACGTGCTTTAACTGCAGACTATGTACATCCAACTCAGGTGAACGGTGTAGGACTTACAGCAGTTTGCAGATGTGCCCCCACTTGTTAAGGGACCAAAGGTAATGGGACAGAATAATAATCATAAATCAAACTTCCCCTTCTTAATACTTGGTTGCAAATCCTTTGCAGTCAATCACAGCTTGAAGTCTGGAACGCATAGACATCACCAGACGCTGGGTTTCATCCCTGGTGATGCTCTGCCAGGCCTCTACTGCAACTGTCTTCAGTTCCTGCTTGTTCTTGGGGCATTTTCCCTTCAGTTTTGTCTTCAGCAAGTGAAATGCTGCTCAATGGGATTCAGGTCAGGTGATTGACTTGGCCATTGCATAACATTCCACTTCTGTCCCTTCAAAAACTCTTTGGTTGCTTTTGCAGTATGCTTTGGGTCATTGTCCATCTGCACTGTGAAGCGCCGTCCAATGAGTTCTGCAGCATTTGGCTGAATGTGAGCAGATAATATTGCCCCAAACACTTCAGAATTCATCCTGCTGCTTTTGTCAGCAGTCACATCATCATTAAATACAAGAGAACCAGTTCCATTGGCAGCCATACATGCCCACGTCATGACACTACCACCACCATGCTTCACTGATGAGGTGGTATGCTTAGGATCATGAGCAGTTCCTTTCCTTCTCCATACTCTTCTCATCCCATCACTCTGGTACAAGTTGATCTTGGTCTCATCTGTCCATAGGATCTTGTTCCAGAACTGAGAAGGCTTTGTTAGGTGTTGTTTGGCAAACTCTAATCTGGCCTTCCTGTTTTTGAGGCTCACCAATGGTTTACATCTTGTGGTGAACCCTCTGTATTTACTCTGAAGTCTTCTCTTGATTGACTTTGACACACACACCTACCTCCTGGAGAGTGTTCTTGATCTGGCCAACTGTTGTGAAGGGTGTTTTCTTCACCAGGGAAAGAATTCTTCATTCATCCACCACAGTTGTTTTCCGTGGTCTCCTGGGTCTTTTGGTGTTGCTGAGCTCACCGGTGCGTTCCTTCTTTTTGAGAATGTTCCAAACAGTTGTTTTGGCCACGCCTAATGTTCTTGCTATCTCTCTGATGGGTTTGTTTTGTTTCTTCAGCCTAATGATGGCTTGCTTCACTGATAGTGACAACTCTTTGGATCTCATCTTGAGAGTTGACAGCAACAGATTCCAAATGCAAATAGCACACTTGAAATGAACTCTGGGCCTTTTATCTGCACATTGTAATTGGGGTAATGAGGGAATATCACACACCTGGCCATGGAACAGCTGAGAAGCGAATTGTCCCATTACTTTTGGTCCCTTAACAAGTGGGAGGCACATCTGCAAACTACTGTAAATCCTACACCGTTCACCTGAGTTGGATGTACATACCCTCAAATTAAAGCTGACAGTCTGCAGTTAAAGCACATTGTGTTTGTTTCACTCGAACTCCATTGTGGTGGTGTATAGAGCCAAAGATGTTAGAATTGTGTCGATGTCCCAATATTTCTGGACCTGACTGTATGCCCTCTTGGAGAGCACTCTAAAAATCGAATTTTCATCCCCATTGACTAGTATTGAGTTCGAATTTGAACATTTGGAAAGTTTGGGTTCGAATACGAACCGAACTCGGGTGTTCGGCTCATCCCTAATAGAGATGCTGATGGGGTTGGGTATAGGGATGCTGTGAGGTTGTGTATAGAGATGCTGATGGGGCTGTGTATAGAGATGCCTTGTGGCGCCGAAGTGCGGCCTAGCTCAGGTGGGGGCCGCCATCTTGGATGGCAGCTCCACCCCCGGGTCCCCCCTCACTGCCTGACGTCCTCACGCATAGCGTGATGACGTCAGATAGCCGGGGAACCCCCTAGCTGCCCGGAATCCCTTGGTGGAGATAGGGGGTTGATCTCCAGAACCGTGGCAGCTAGGGGGTCATGGAGGATGTCAATCGAAAGGCCTGAGCATGATACCCCACAAGACCAGGTATAAAGTAAAAAAAAAAAAACACATGTATTTTGTGTTATTTTTATTAATGCAGCAATATTGTTCACCTTTCAATTACAATGTGAACAATGATGCTGCACTAATTATTTTTTTCTATGGGGTGTGTTTGCTATAAATCACTTAATTTCCCCCACAAAATGTAACAAGTCCCCAGTTCAAATTTTTGTACAAGCGCACCCCATAGAAAACATAACCGCAAACGCTCATGTGCTAAAATGTGAAAAGAAAAACACTTTACACACTGCAGATGATTAAAAATTCAATTTTTATTGCATTTTTTGTCATAATATACAGGCAGGACATGACGTATACATATTAAAATGATATATTATGAATCTGCAGAGTCTGACGAAAAGAACAATATCTAATATGTCTGGGTCATTTAATAAAATGTGGCTTCAAATCGCGTTTAAACATGAGCGAAAGCGGTAAAAATGAGTTAAGGGGTTAAACAGCGAATCAGAGGAAAATTTAGTAGAGAGATGAACACTTCTCAGATGCACAGGTGTTGTTTGATACTTGTTCAGATCAGGAGACACCACACCCTCAGTCTCTAGCAATGTATCAAATTCATCAGACCAGACTAATTAAAAGCACACTAATTAACACCTGTTGTTTACGGCGTTTGAGAACACCGGTCATTTAGAGGTGAGAATCTTTGCACCTAGACATTAGTTTTTAATTCAATATCTAATAAACCGTTGCTTATAATATTCTGCAGTAAGGAGTCTCTTTATTTCTAGATTTTTTAAGCATTTTTTTATACTTTTTTCTTATTTTTTTTTCGAACTCGAACCGAACACGCCAAAAAGTTTGAAGTTCGCGAACGGCCAAAGTTTGAATCGAACTCTGAACTGATCGAACTGAACAGCTCATCCCTATGTATCACTACACTGACCGCCGGCATCTAGCTCAATGGCGTCCTATAGACACCATCGAGTGGATGCTCGCGGCTGCGCTCAGCACTGCTGCGAGCATCCCGGGGCTTTGCGCCCGTAACAATGCAGGCAGATTTTTTTAGCGCCTGCATTGTAATTCCACCAAAGGCACAGTTTTTTTCCTCCTAGCGCCCCCATTTTAGCGTGGAGAATGTAATGTGGCCCCTGATGTATGGAACAAAGGTAGGGTCATCACTAATCTAAAGCAGAGGATCACTGATGCCATTGCCAGCATTGATGAGGGGAAGCTACAGCCAACATGGCAAGAAATCCAGCACCGTCTTGATGCGCTTTGTGCAACTAATGGTGCCCATATAGAGGTACATTAAATGAGGCAAAAAATACCTTAAATATATACGTCTCATTTTGTAATAATTTTCACTTATCTGTCTTTTCATTTGCCTTTGGAATACATTTTTGAAATTGTAAAGAGACTTTATGGACACCATGTATATAAGAAAGCCTGTATTGTGTTTTAAAGCCCCAAATGAGGAGTCCTGATCCCTTGTTTTCCAGCATGTGAATGTGCCATCGTGGCATAGCATGGAGTATGAGGGGATTAGATTGAGTGCAGCCAAGAATATTATGTGGGGCTGTTTGGTAATGATTGGTTTTAGAGAGGGGCAGGTTATGTGGCTGTGGGGAGGGATAAAGGACAATGCCCCATCTAACATCTCAGGGTTTGGCAGCCTATCCTCAGCCCCCCCCCCCCCAACCTTCTACCACCAGCTATGGATGAGAGGTGGAACCCCCCCCCCAATTTAGATGGACTTGGGGTGTCGTAGCAGGTGAGATTAACAGCGGATCTCCTAATCTACCGATCAAGCCTTCTCATACGGTCAATGGCTGAGAGGTTGAAAAAGAATTGTTAAAGGTTTGTTGGTTAATACACAATTAAACTAAACCAAACATTCAGCCCAAAGTTTGGACAAATTAACCCGTACAAAAAAATATGGATGAACCACATTGTAAGTTTATTTTTACATGTCTAGTAGCTTCTTTATCAGGGCTCGAGTCGAGCGGGAACGCGCGGGAACGGCGTTCCCGCACTTCTCCGACAGCGGGAACGCTGCGGGAACGCAGCGTTCCCGCTGTGGCCCGAGCCCGAACGCTTAACAGGCGGCCGCCGCACATTGGCGGCGGCCGCGTGCTTCCTATTCTAGCGGCCGGTGACCGGAAGTGGAGCCGCTCGCCTGGCTGTTTCCTAGATCCCAGGCGAGCGGCTGCACTTCCTGTCAGCGGCCGCTGAGCAGGAAACACGTGGCCGCCGGCAGTGTGCGGCGGCGGCAGCAGCAGCAGTGGTAAGTTGGGTTGGGGGCATTATCCATGAGACCAGGGGGCATATCCATGAGACCAGGGGGCATATCCATGAGACCTGGGGGGCATATCCATGAGACCAGGGGGCATATCCATGAGACCAGGGGGCAGTATCCATGAGACCAGGGGCATATCCATGAGACCAGGGGCATTATCCATGAGACCTGGGGGCATATCCATGAGACCAGGGGCAGTATCCATGAGACCAGGGGCATATCCATGAGACCAGGGGCATATCCATGAGACCAGGGGCATATCCATGAGACCAGGGGCAGTATCCATGAGACCAGGGGGCATTATCCATGAGAGTTGGGGCATTATCCATGAGAGTTGGGGGCATTATCCATGAGACCTGGGGGCATTATCCATGAGACCAGGGGCAGTATCCATGAGACCAGGGGCATATCCATGAGACCAGGGGGCATATCCATGAGACCAGGGGGCATATCCATGAGTTGGGGCATTATCCATGAGACCTGGGGGCATTATCCATGAGAGTTGGGGGCATTATCCATGAGAGTTGGGGGCATTATCCATGAGACCAGGGGCAGTATCCATGAGACCTGGGGGCATTATCCATGAGACCTGGGGGCATTATCCATGAGACCTGGGGGCATTATCCATGAGACCTGGGGGCATTATCCATGAGACCAGGGGCAGTATCCATGAGACCAGGGGCATATCCATGAGACCAGGGGCATATCCATGAGACCAGGGGGCATTATCCATGAGACCAGGGGGCATTATCCATGAGACCAGGGGGCAGTATCCATGAGACCAGGGGCATATCCATGAGACCAGGGGCATATCCATGAGACCAGGGGCATATCCATGAGACCAGGGGCATTATCCATGAGACCTGGGGGCATATCCATGAGACCAGGGGCAGTATCCATGAGACCAGGGGCATATCCATGAGACCAGGGGCATATCCATGAGACCAGGGGCAGTATCCATGAGACCAGGGGGCATTATCCATGAGAGTTGGGGCATTATCCATGAGAGTTGGGGCATTATCCATGAGACCTGGGGGCATTATCCATGAGACCAGGGGGCATTATCCATGAGACCAGGGGCATATCCATGAGACCAGGGGCCATTATCCATGAGAGTTGGGGCATTATCCATGAGACCTGGGGGCATTATCCATGAGACCAGGGGGCAGTATCCATGAGAGTTGGGGGCAGTATCCATGAGACCAGGGGCAGTATCCATGAGACCAGGGGCATTATCCATGAGACCTGGGGGCAGTATCCATGAGACCAGGGGCAGTATCCATGAGACCAGGGGCATATCCATGAGACCAGGGGCATATCCATGAGACCAGGGGGCATTATCCATGAGACCAGGGGGCATTATCCATGAGACCAGGGGGCATTATCCATGAGACCAGGGGGCATTATCCATGAGACCTGGGGCATATCCATGAGACCTGGGGCATTTATATCCATGAGACCAGGGGGCATTATCCATGAGACCAGGGGGCATTATCCATGAGACCAGGGGCATATCCATGAGACCAGGGGCATATCCATGAGACCAGGGGGCAGTATCCATGAGACCAGGGGGCATTATCCATGAGAGTTGGGGGCATTATCCATGAGACCTGGGGCATTTATATCCATGAGAGCTGGGGGGCAATTATATCCATGTGAACTGGGGAAAATATATCCATATAACCAGTGCTGTGCATATTATTCTTGGGGTTCAGTGCTGTGCATATTATTCTTGGGGTTCAGTGCTGTGCATATTATTCTTGGGGTTCAGTGCTGTGTATATTATTATGGGGGCTCTGTGCTGTGCATGTTATTATGTTATTGTTGGGGCTCAGTGCTGTGTATATTATACTGGAGGCTCAGTGCTGTGTATATTATTCTGGGGGCTCAGCGCTGTGTATGTTATTCTGGGGGCTCAGCGCTGTGTATGTTATTCTGGGGGCTCAGCGCTGTGTATGTTATTCTGGGGGCTCAGTGCTGTGTATATTATTCTGGGGCTGAGCGCTGTGTATATTATTATGGGGGCTCTGTGCTGTGCATGTTATTATGTTATTGTTGGGGCTCAGTGCTGTGTATATTATACTGGAGGCTCAGTGCTGTGTATATTATTCTGGAGGCTCAGTGCTGTGTATATTATTCTGGAGGCTCAGTGCTGTGTATATATATATCTGGAGGCTCAGTGCTGTGTATATTATTCTGGAGGCTCAGTGCTGTGTATATTATTCTGGGGGTTCAGCACTGTGTATATTATTCTGGGGGCTCAGTGATGTGTATGTTATTCTGGGGGCTCAGCGCTGTGTATATTATTCTGGGGGCTCAGTGCTGTGTATATTATTCTGGGGGCTCAGTGCTGTGTATATTATTATGGGGGCTCTGTGCTGTGCATGTTATTATTGGGGCTCAGTGCTGTGTATATTATACTGGAGGCTCAGTGCTGTGTATATTATTCTGGAGGCTCAGTGCTGTGTATATTATTCTGGAGGCTCAGTGCTGTGTATATTATTCTGGGGGCTCAGTGCTGTGTATATTATTCTGGGGGCTCAGTGCTGTGTATATTATTATGGGGGCTCTGTGCTGTGCATGTTATTATTGGGGCTCAGTGCTGTGTATATTATACTGGAGGCTCAGTGCTGTGTATATTATTCTGGAGGCTCAGTGCTGTGTATATTATTCTGGAGGCTCAGTGCTGTGTATATTATACTGGAGGCTCAGTGCTGTGTATATTATTCTGGAGGCTCAGTGCTGTGTATATTATTCTGGAGGCTCAGTGCTGTGTATATTATTCTGGAGGCTCAGTGCTGTGTATATTATTCTGGAGGCTCAGTGCTGTGTATATTATTCTGGGGGTTCAGCACTGTGTATATTATTCTGGGGGCTCAGTGATGTGTATGTTATTCTGGGGGCTCAGCGCTGTGTATATTATTCTGGGGGCTCAGTGCTGTGTATATTATTCTGGGGGCTCAGTGCTGTGTATATTATTATGGGGGCTCTGTGCTGTGCATGTTATTATGTTATTGTTGGGGCTCAGTGCTGTGTATATTATTCTGGAGGCTCAGTGCTGTGTATATTATTCTGGAGGCTCAGTGCTGTGTATATTATTCTGGGGGTTCAGCACTGTGTATATTATTCTGGGGGCTCAGTGATGTGTATGTTATTCTGGGGGCTCAGCGCTGTGTATATTATTCTGGGGGCTCAGTGCTGTGTATATTATTCTGGGGGCTCAGTGCTGTGTATGTTATTCTGGGGGCTCAGCGCTGTGTATATTATTCTGGGGGCTCAGCGCTGTGTATATTATTCTGGGGGCTCAGCGCTGTGTATGTTATTCTGGGGGCTCAGTGCTGTGTATGTTATTCTGGGGGCTCAGTGCTGTGTATGTTATTCTGGGGGCTCAGTGCTGTGTATTATTTTCTGGGGGTCTGTGCCTGGAGATATATATATATATAATGCGTTAGTCCAGTTGCCACAATCACGAGTATACCTGTACGTAGTGATACCTTTCACTGATCAGTATAGTGTCCAGTTTACACTCTTGAAAGCTTGTCTTTTAAATGTAAAGTTAACCCAATAAAAATGGTATCACCGGCTCGTCCGGCTATATACTCGTGATATATATATATATTTTCTTAAGGTAATGGGGTTGTGGAATTCGTGGGTGAGTTCCCTCACTTTTTTTCCCAGGACTTGACCCCTGTTCTTTATATTATCTGTACTTTCCTAACAAAGATAACAACCTGGTGTTTAAGAGCTTTTCTGGAAGCTGCCACCCTACCTGAATAGACTGCTTCCCCCGGCAGTTCCCTCATCCTATAACCTCCGATCCAGGACCTGCACCTTACTTGCAATACCACAATACAAAAAGACAGTGGCTCGGTCCTCATTTTCCTACAGAGCACTGCAAATATGGAATAACCTCCCAGACGCCATCAAATCTTCCCCCAGTCTAAAGTCACTCAAGAGCTCCCTATTAACATACCTCAATACGGAATGCACCTGTAAACATGTAACACAGTGACTATATACAGAATGCACCTCTAAACATGTAACACAGTGACTATATACAGAATGCGCCTGTAAACATGTAACACAGTGACTATATACAGAATGCGCCTGTAAACATGTAACACAGTGACTATATACAGAATGCACCTGTAAACATGTAACACAGTGACTATATACAGAATGCACCTGTAAACATGTAACACAGTGACTATATACAGAATGCGCCTGTAAACATGTAACACAGTGACTATATACAGAATGCACCTGTAAACATGTAACAGTGACTATATACAGAATGCGCCTGTAAACATGTAACACAGTGACTATATACAGAATGCACCTGTAAACATGTAACATAGTGACTATATACAGAATGTACCTGTAAACATGTAATATAGTGACTATATATATTTTCTGTTAATCAGTATATTTGTGTTTTTAATATCTTGCATTGTATTACTTTGTATTTCTGTAACTGTAACATTTCAATGTTCTTGAACCCAGGACATACTTGAAAACGAGAGAAATCTCAATGTATCCTTCCTGGTAAAATCCTTTATAAATAAATAACAAGGGCATTCCCTGCACAAATCCCCAGTACGTCCTTCATGTAATATCGGTAAAGTGTAACAATAGACTTACTGTTAATCCAGGAAACCCGGGTGATCCTAATCCTCCCGCACTTCCCTGCACAGAAAAGGAAAATTGAGATGAAATAAGAGCAGTGCAAAGTCTTCAAATTTTGGGGCTTAAGATCAAAGTCCAAATTCTACTATCCATGGCAGCAATCTGTGCAAAAAATTGCCTGCACATACGGTGCCTGTTCGGTGCCTGTTCGAGGGCAGTGAATCCCCATAGAGAAGCACTGCTTCGGCTATTCAGAGAACACAAACCAGCAGTGAAAGGTTCCCGAAATGTCCTGCCATTCGGTGGTTTCATTCGGCAGGTTTATTCAGGGAATCCCATAGGCTTCAATGTTAAAAATATTCCCGTTTTAATTCAATATCTAATAAACCGTTCATTATAATATTCTGCAGTAAAGAGTCTTTTGGTATTTTATTATTTTTTTTTTTACCAATAAAGAGTTTATTGAAAACAGACAAAATTATGCAAACAGTGTGAAACAACCTTTACAGTTTACAATTAAGGCTTGTACAATAGCTGGTGAATAAAGATTGAACAAAGAATGCCGCCATTCGTGTGACCTAAAGTAGGTCTCATTGTTATATGAATTACAAACTCGTGTTACTTGTCTATTTGTAATTACAACTCCTAAAAAAGAAAGCGTCCAGTAAACTTCCCTCATCCCACGAGGCGTGGCGAAATCAATTTAAGTTTTTGTTAAGTGGTAAGAGGTTAGAGAAATCTATAACTTTCGAAAACATGTCTCAGTAGCGTATTGGCTGAGTAAGGTTCCGCTTGAGTGATAGTATAGGGTTTATCATAGTGTAAGAAAAGAGGAGGTAAAGTATACAGATCCAAACTGGGACAAAGGTCAGTAAACCCGGTAAAAGGAGTACTGGGAGGTGAGAGGGTGTTAAAAAAAAAAAAAAAAAAAAAAAAAAAGGAGGGGGGTGGGATTGTGTCTGGGGGTGAACACAAATATGCACGAGAGATGGTGTCAGAGTGATTATTACGGGGAGCCCCCGGCGCAGTCCGGCGTCATGTGTTGAGGTTCATCAGTTTGATCTTCTGGTAGTGAATCCCTCCAAAGAGTGAGATCTCTGGACGAGACGAAGCTGTCCCAGTAAAACCATGTTTTACTGTGGACTTCTGTGAAGTTTTCAGGAGATGGATGTGTGGTCTCTGTGGTGCGGGTTTGTCCTATTTTTGTCACTAGCTCTGACGTGGAGGGCAACGTGGTCGATTTCCAGTGCAGTGGGATCAGGGTCCGAGCTGCGAGCAATATGCGTAAAATGATGGATTTCTTTAAGTCAGCAATGGAATACGTTAAGTGGCTAAGTAGAAATATCTCTGGGAGCAAATCTAGGTTTAGGTCTGTGATATGGCGGATTAAGGCTCGTACCGCTCTCCAGAATGGTGCTATACGGGAGCACCGCCACCATATATGGAGGTAGGAGCCTGCCTCCAAGGCACAGCGCCAGCAAAGGGGTGACACAGATGGAAGAAATTTGGACAACCTCAGTGGTGTGGTGTACCACATTGCCGTCAGTTTAAAGGACGTTTCCTTCAGTTTAGTGATTGGGGTGCTATGATGTATGAGTGCAAATGTCTTCTGCCACTGAGACTCGGTAGTTACTGTTCCAAGGCAGGTATCCCAGTTCTGCACGTAGTCTGGGAGCGTGTCATCTATTGCTTGCAAAAGATGGTATAGTGTGGAGAGGCTGCGATGTAATGTTACTGCTATCTGGCAGAATTTTTTAAAAGGTCGAAGGGGTCTGGACATTTGGGTAGTGAAAGAAGGAAATGTCTGATTTGGGCAAAGTTAAATCGTTCTAGGAACGACGGTCCCGGTTGGCCTTCCATTGTTGGAATATCTTTGAATTGTCCGTCCGAGAGTACGTGTAAGGCCATCAGCCTATTGTGCTGTGTGAAGCGCTCTCGTAGGGAAGGCAAGACTTTCCCTGGGAACGCTGGGTTGTGAGTGAGTGGGCATCAATGGTGCGGGGAATGAAGATAATGAATGAGAGGTTCGGAGTAGGTGCCAGATTCGCAGCATACATCCGATTGTGGGTATAGTGCGACAGTGAGCTGGTAGTTGGCCTGGTAAAAGCCACGGGAGAACCCACGTGGGCCTACCTGCAAGAGCGCTTTCAAGGTCCAGCCATCGTTTTTCTACTGGGGATGTCATCCAATCCAGTATACGTGTTAGGTGAGACGCATGGTAGTAGAGATGAATATCTGGTAAGGCCAAGCCTCCCTGTGAGGTTGGCTTACACATTACTGAGTACTTCAGTCGGGGTCTTTGGTTGGCCCAAATGAAGGTCAAAAAGGCCTTGCGAAGCTGGAGCAAGAATCCCCGTGGTATCGTAAGAGGTAGGGTCTGGAGCAAATAGAGGACACGTGGCAATACGTTCATTTTTAAGACTCCGATCCTACCAAACCATGAGCGGTATTTAGAAGTCCATGATGCCAGATCCCCTTGTAGAGCTTGAAGCAGCGCGTCATAGTTTAGAGTAGGGAGACGGGCGAGATCTGCGCAGATTCACACCCCAAGGTATTTAATCTTGTCTGCACACCACCTAAATTGAAATTGATGGCGTAGAGGCCTAGCCTTCCCTTCAGGTAGTAAGATGTTCAAAATTTCGGATTTTTCAATATTAATTGCCAACCCCGCCAAAGCACCATATTGGTTTAGTTCAGTGACCACCGCGGGAAGTGACTGCTCTGGGTGTGACAGGAAAAACATCAAGTCATCAGCGTAAGCTGAGACTTTATGTTGGTGAGAGTCTCCGGGTAAACCTGGAATAGCAGTATTGGCTCGAATGGATGCCAAGAGAGGTTCCAGTGCTAGGGCAAAAAGAAGGGGCGAGAGGGGGCACCCCTGTCTTGTTCCGTTTTGTATCGCAAATGATGGAGTAAGGGCACCATTATCTCTAACTCTAGCTGTTGGGTTTGAGTAGAGCGCCGAGATCCATTTGAGGAAGCCGTCACCAAGGCCAAAGCCTTTAAGTGCTTGATTAAGATATGGCCATAAGACTCTGTCGAATGCTTTTTCGGCATCTGTGGACAGCAGTAAAAGTGGTATGTGTTCTTTCTGTGCTAGGGCTATTGCATTAATAACTCTGGAAGTGGTGTCTCGGGCCTCTCTCCCTGGGATGAAACCCACCTGGTCAGGTTCTACTAAGCGTGGTAGGAAGTGTTGTAGGCGAGTGGCTAAGACCCTAGCTAGCAGTTTCACGTCCGAGTTAAGGAGCGAGATTGGTCTGTAACTTGAGCTAAAGAGCAGGTCTTTGCCAGGTTTGGGTATGAGGGAGATAGTAGCCGCCAATGTTGACTGATGGAATGTCTCCTCCTCCAGTAAGGAGTTAAAAGGTGGCCAGCATGTGTGGGAGAAGTTCAGTTTTGAGCAGCTTATAATATTCGGCGGGGAGGCCGTCAGGTCCAGGGCATTTGTATGCTTTACTTTGTTTAAGAGCTGAGGCGAGTTCTTCTTCTAATATTGGGGATCCTAATTTTGTCGCCTCCTCACCTGACAGAGTGTGGTGAATGTGGCGTTTCAGATATGTGGAGATGTCTTTAGTATCTATTTGTGGATACTGAGCGGATTGAATCGAGTACAGTGACGCGAAATAGGAGCGGAGGTCTTCCGCGATCAGGTCTGGTTTGATAGTGGTATGACCCGTTGGTAGTTGCAAGCGTGGTATATAGGCCTTATTACGTCTCGATTGGAGGAGCTGTGCCAGCAGTTTTCATTCAGGGCATAAAAGGCATTAGTTTTAATAGCCTGAAACTTCAGGTCAGATGACAGGTGAGTGGTAAGAGTTGAGCGAGTCTTCAATAGGGATTGATAAAGAAGGGGGTCTCCTAAGTTCAGTAAGTAGATCAGTAATCTAGGCCTGCCGTAATTTCTTAGCTGCGGTGCCTTTGCTAATTAAGAAGCCTCTGATTATCGCCTTATGGGCTTCCCATACCGTGGGGAGAGAGGTATCAGGTTGTATGTTCTCTCGGAAGTAATTGGAGAGAATGAGTTTAGTCTCCTCTAAGAGTCCTGGGTCTGTCAGTAAGGACAAGTTGAGTCGCCAAGTCCGTTCGCGCGGTATGTACAGTTGTGTTCAAAATGATTCAACCCCCACTGAAATTGAGTGTTTTGGCCAGTTTGACATTGATTTTGATCATTCAGTCATCTTGCTTACAATTAAATCAAAGAGGCACGTGTAGGTCAGACAAATATAACATAACATTTATAATGAAATAACCACAAATGTCTTTTCTGTGCTCACATCATTATCAGTTTTATTCAACCCCCAAGTGACATTCAATCTTAGTACTTATTACAACATCCTTTTACAGTTATAACAGCTTTTAAACGTGAAGCATAGCTTGACACAAGTGTCTTGCAGCGATCTACGGGTATCTTCGCCCATTCGTCATGGGCAAAAGCCTCCAGTTCAGTCACATTCTTAGGCTTGCGCACTGCAACTGCTTTCTTTAAGTCCCACCAGAGGTTCTCAATCATATTTAAGTCAGGTGACGCGATGGCCACTCCAAAATGTTCCAGCCTTTAATCTGCAACCATGCTCTAGTGGACTTGGAGGTATGCTTGGGATCATTGTCCTGTTGAAAGGTCCAACGTCTCCCAAGCCTCAAGTTTGTGACGGACTGCATCACATTGTCATCCAATATCTCCTGGTACTGAAGAGAATTCATGGTACCTTGCACACGCTGAAGCTTCCCTGTACCTGCAGAAGCAAAACAGCCCCAAAGCATGATTGACCCCCCGCCATGCTTCACAGTAGGCAAGGTGTTCTTTTCTTCATAGGCCTTGTTCTTCCTCCTCCAAACATAGCGTTGATCCATGGGCCAAACAGTTCTAATTTTGTTTCATCAGTCCACAGATACTATCCCAAAACTTCTGTGGTTTGTCCACATGACTTTTGGCATACTGCAGTCGACTCTTCTTATTCTTTGGAGACAGCAAGGGGGTGCGCCTGGGAGTTCTGGCATGGAGGCCTTCATTACGCAGTGTGCGCCGTATTGTCTGAGCTGAAACTTCAGTACCCACATCTGACAAATCTTTTCTCAGTTCCTCAGCAGTCACACGGGGACTTTTCTCCACTCTACGCTTCAGGTAGCGCACAGCAGTCGAAGTCAGCATCTTCTTTCTGCCACGACCAGGTAGCGTTTCAACAGTGCCCTTTGCCTTGAATTTGCGAATGATGCTTCCTATGGTCTCTCTTGGTATGTTTAACATCTTTGCAATCTTCTTATAGCCATTGCCCTTCCTGTGAAGAGTAATCACCTCTTCTCTTGTCTTCCTGGACCATTCTCTTGACTTCACCATGTTTGTAACCACACCAGTAAATGTCTAGAAGGAGCTGAGTATCACAGTCATTTTAAAGCTGCCTAATTGGTGCTTATTATGCTTTATTGCTGCTCCGTGACATCCACAGGTGTTTTCAATACCTGATTGAAAACACTTGAATGAACCTCTGTTCTTCAGAGTGGTAGTCTTTAAGGGGTTGAATAATTGTGTCAATGAAGAATTCACAAAAGAAACATTTACTACTGTATTACAAAACCAATTGATGTCATTTTAGTTGCATATGGTTCTTTAAAAAGTCCTTGTAGGATTTCATTCTGGATACAATTACAAATGTACACTAAATTCCCTAAAACCCTTTACAGCATTGGGGGTTGAATAATTTTGAACACAACTGTAGAGGGGGGAAACCAACTGAACCGAAAGGAGAGTGGTCTGACCATGTGCCTACATGAATGTCTGCTGATTTGGAAGTGATATTGGGGTATGAAAATTTAGTCGCTTCTGGAATATACTTTGTGTACCGGGGAGTAGAAGGAGTAACCCCTCTCTCCCCCGTGAAAAGCCCGCCAGACGTCCACCAATTGGTGTGAGTCTAGGGTGCGCCTTATTTGTGCTAGGATATTATGGGGGAGGGATGTGGAGCCTAGTGATGTGTCCATTTTAGGGTCAAGCGCCACGTTAAAATCCCCTGCCAGGATGAGAACACCCTCTTGAAATGTGGATAGGGCTTTTAATATAGTAGCGAGGCAGCGGTGTTGGGCTTTGTTTGGAAGGTAAATGGACGCGAAGTGTACATGGTGTCTGCAATTTGACCTTTAAGATACAGGAATCGTCCCTCTGGGTCTGAAGCTATATCATTTTCAATAAAAGGTATGTCACGAGAATATAAACAATCGCAGTACCTCGGGATTTGCCACCCGTATAATTACTGAAGTATCCGGTCGGGAAGTTGCTGTCCTTAAAAGACGGCTGTTTGTCTTGTTTAAAGTGGGTTGAAGGAGAAGGAGAAGGAGAGAATGAAAGGAGAGAAAACACGCCAACGGACAGGAATTGGCGTGGGTAATGAAGTAAATGGTGTACCAGGGAACCGGAATCAGGAAAGACCGAGGTCTCGTCTGATTATCCCCTGGGAAGGTTACACCGAGCCTTGTGGGGTCAGGTGGGTAGACAGCAGTGTGTCACGATCAGCCACAATGGCGGTACCTGGCATGTGCCAAGTAGGGCCCAGGTAAGAGGAAAAGCCGCTATATGCAAGAGATGCGTGACACAACGATCAGGAAAAGTAAATAAACCACAGTAGACACTGGGGACCTCTGCACGGCTAAATACCAAAGGAGCCCTATACTGATAGATCGGTCCTTAGAGTGGCCGAATCTGCACTAATAGAAAAAGGTTACCTTGTAGCCGTGCAGAGTCCTGGGAAAACACAGACACCTGAAGGAGAATATACTCAACAACTTGCAGGGCAGGACTTCAATATACTAAAGCCGTGGTCTACAGGGACACACAACATATAATACGATAAGCACAGGACAGCTAGGGATATCCAGAAGAGTGGTCAATAAATAAGCCAGGGGTCAAAACCAAAACGTATACCTTGAGCCAAAGCGGGGATATAGCACCAGAGAAAATCCGTCAGCCAGGCCAGAGGGTCAATACCAGGAAGTCAATCAGAAACCTAGAACTCAGACAAGAGGGAAACACTGAGATAGAACTAGGATGGAAAACAGGGAGCTCTCAGGAACAAATCTGTGGCTGAAGTGAACCAGGATGCAAGAGCATGGTGATATGGGCCCATGGCTTTATATAGGGGAGTAATCAGCCCATAACACCAGCAGAAGCTCAACGAGCAAAGAACTTAACCCCTGAGCTGCATGTCAGGGAAAGCAGCACAGGGAAACACAGACATAAGGAATACAGAGGGCAGGGAGACAGGGTTGGAACGTGACAGTAGCCCCCTCCAAAATAGGTGACCTCAGGGCACCTACAAAAAACCCAAAAAAACCCCAAAAAAACAAGACACACTCAGTCTTCTGAATCTTCAGCAAATTTCTCCATGAGACTAGGGAATCGCTGGAACACAACCCAGTGTGCCTCCCGGACCAGTAACCCAGAAGGAGTCCTCACAAAACCATTAGGAACATTTCTCCCTTTAGGAAACATTTTACCAACCAGACTCCCCGATTGCTGAGATTCCTCAAGGTAAGCTAGGAATACAGCCTTATCAGACTCGGAAAGGGGCGTGATATTCTCGGACCCTGGGCGAAGAGTGGCATCCTCGGACCCAATGCGACTGGGGTTTTTCACCCTCTTTCGTCTCCTCTTAGAGCGGGACTTGAGAGGGGTAACCCTATCACAGGACAAGACACTGGTGGAACCACTGTGGGACATGGGCACAGTGGGAGTGCAATGAGGCTCTGGAACCGCTGACACACAGCTTGGTACTGGCACACAGCTTGGGACTGGCACCGCTGGCACACAGCTTGGTACTGGCACACAGCTTGGGACTGGCACCGCTGGCACACAACTTGGGACTGGCACACAGCTTGGGACTGGCACCGCTGGCACACAGCTTGGGACTGGCACACAGCTTGGGACTGGCACACAGCTTGGGACTGGCACACAGCTTGGGACTGGCACCGCTGGCACACAGCTTGGGACTGGCACACAGCTTGGGACTGGCACCGCCGACACACAGCTCGGGACTGGCACCGCCGACACACAGCTCGGGACTGGCACTGCCGACACACAGCTCGGGACTGGCACCGCCGACACACAGCTCGGGACTGGCACTGCCGACACACAGCTCGGGACTGGCACTGCCGACACACAGCTCGGGACTGGCACCGCCGACACACAGCTCGGGACTGGCACCGCCGACACACAGCTCGGGACTGATTTAACTGGAAGCTTGCCAGCCACAGGCGTGACAACCTCACTGCCAGAAAAAGGCAACATAACAGCGCTGCTACACTCCAAGATTGCAGGTCTCCCGCTGGACAACATGATTGCGGTTTCCCCATCAAATTCCTTGGTTGTGACTCCATCGCCAGACCCCATATTTGCGGCCTTGCCACCTGGCACTATGAGTGCGGTGGGTAATGCAGAGAAACGTACAGCACCGCAGGTAATACAGCCTGTAACAATCTTACGCCCTGGACCACCATTAGGGTGTCTGGCCGTTTGGCGAGACCGCGTAAGAGAGGTAATAATGGGATTAACCTCCATGGCTTCAACCTCTGGCTCCCTGGCCGAGAAGGAGTCAAAATCCATTTGTGCCACGGGATCAGAAGAAGGGGAATACTCGACTGGGTCTGAGATGTCAGTTGCCCCCTCCACAGACCTGGTTACCCCTGGAAGGGCTCTCCTAGGCCTGGACGGTAAAGGGGGTCCGACCTCGGATACCTGGCTGTGACTGATACCATCTGACCCATCGTCGGAACATTCAGCAAGGTTATTAACATCAGTTGCCCCCTCCACAGGTCTGGTTGCCCTAGGAAGGGCTCTCCTAAACCTGGACAGTACAAGGGGTCTGATTGCTTTGGATTTATAATGGACCCTGGCTTTGGTGACCGACTGTGGGACGTGGGCACAGCGGGCACTTTGCCAACCTCAGCGCACACTGGCATCTTGCCAGCCTCAGCGCACACTGGCATCTTGCCAGCCTCGGCGCGCACTGGCATCTTGCCAGCCTCGGCGCGCACTGGCATCTTGCCAGCCTCGGCGCGCACTGGCATCTTGCCAGCCTCGGCGCGCACTGGCATCTTGCCAGCCTCGGCGCGCACTGGCATCTTGCCAGCCTCGGCGCGCACTGGCTTGAGTGGGCACCATGATATAAAATGCAATGAACTGGCACAATAAAAGCAGAGCTTGTCAGTTCGCCTTCTATTCATTTCCTCAGGGGAAAGTGGACCATGTACCCGGCTTTCTAGAACAGCTTGATCTTTAGAAGGGAGAAAAGTAGTGTCCATTAACCCCTTCCACTTAGAAATGAAATCCTCAAACAGCCGCAGCATGGATTCAAACAAATTACGCAACTCTGCGGGCTTTATGGTTGGCTCTTGCATTATGTCACGATCAGCCACAATGGCGGTACCTGGCATGTGCCAAGTAGGGCCCAGGTAAGAGGAAAAGCCGCTATACGCAGAGATGCGTGACACAACGATCAGGAAAAGTAAATAAACCACAGTAGACACTGGGGACCTCTGCACGGCTAAATACCAAAGGAGCCCTATACTGATAGATCGGTCCTTAGAGTGGCCGAATCTGCACTAATAGAAAAAGGTTACCTTGTAGCCGTGCAGAGTCCTGGGAAAACACAGACACCTGAAGGAGAATATACTCAACAACTTGCAGGGCAGGACTTCAATATACTAAAGCCGTGGGCTACAGGGACACACAACATATAATACGATAAGCACAGGACAGCTAGGGATATCCAGAAGAGTGGTCAATAAATAAGCCAGGGGTCAAAACCAAAACGTATACCTTGAGCCAAAGCGGGGATATAGCACCAGAGAAAATCCGTCAGCCAGGCCAGAGGGTCAATACCAGGAAGTCAATCAGAAACCTAGAACTCAGACAAGGGGGAAACACTGAGATAGAACTAGGATAGAATAACAGGGAGCTCTCAGGAACAAATCTGTGGCTGAAGTGAACCAGGATGCAAGAGCCTGGTGATATGGGCCCATGGCTTTAAATAGGGGAGTAATCAGCCCATAACACCAGCAGAAGCTCAACGAGCAATAAACTTAACCCCTGAGCTGCATGTCAGGGAAAGCAGCACAGGGAAACACAGACATAAGGAATACAGAGGGCAGGGAGACAGGGTTGGAACGTGGGAACGTGACACAGTGTAAGGCAATAATACAGTAATATCAAAAACAGAATTATCAAAGATAGGCGCTAACGGACCAGGAATATAACCCGAATAAACGTGAGTTTCACCATATTGGGTCAGGGGGAGGGAAAAGGAGGTCGTGCGGGTATATTATTAGCTAATACCAGAAATAGATCCCGAAATATCAACTTGTGGGCGAAGAGAAGTAAAAAAAAATTTAAAAATTAGGGGAGGGGGGAGGCGAAGAAAGACTGAAATTAACCTCATAAGTTGTGTTGGGTCATTGGGAGGAACGACCTGCAAGTTAATAGGAGTGACATTTGCGTAGTGTGAAAGTCCGGGCTTCGTCATGCATAATACAATACTTAGTGTCATTTTTATAGTAGCTATCTGCTCAGTTGCGGTATGGAAGTATGAAGCATAGTGGAACCACCATGGGCCATGTCATTCACAATACAATACCCAAATATTGTAGTACAAAGCTAACCACTCAGTTGCGATATGGAAGTGAGAAACATAGCTATGGGCCACATCGTTCATAATACATTACTGAGACACAATAACACGAAACCATCCGCCCAACTGCGATATGGAAGTGGAAAGCATAGCGGAACAGCCGAGTAATCTGTGGTCAGGGTAGTGGGGAATTGTGGATCAGAGGAGAAAAAAAAAAAGGGGGAAAAATTGCGTGCTCGTCCCGCAGGGGAGCGTGAGCGAAAATATTAGGTAGAGTCTCACGACAGGTATAATCTCGTTGAAGACTACCAACCTCCTCAATCATGTGTGTATACCAGATTTCCAATTCTATAGGAGAAGGTGTGAAAAACAGTTGGGGTGTGTGTTAGATAAAATAATAAAAAAAAACAAGGGGGTTCAGATACCCCTTGATGGGATCAGAGGGTATGCATGGATTGGGTTCATATATATTATGCATGGGGTTGTGGGGTAATAGAAGACTTTATCTTAGTTCGGGAAAAACAGTGTATTCACCTTTGACCCTGAAGATCTTTCAACGTGAAAAGGGTGGAATGTCCACCGCCCCACACCCCACTCCCATTTATCTTTCATACCTTGGTCCTAAACAGGATAAGAGTTCTCAGTCATAGTTCGTCTCATGTCCATGGTATATTATAGCATGCAAAAAGAGAGAAGAAAAAAAAAAAAAAGGGAAGGGGGGTCATCTTGTCCGGGCATTAGCAAGGAGGGTCCACATAGGGGGGAGGTGGGGGTAGGTGATGCCGGAGCCCCGACATCTACCTGTATTGCAGGAAGGGGGGTGCTGGTTTCCTAGTACCATTGCAGGGAGCTTAATGCGTGTGGCGCAGTAGGTATATGTGTCATATAGGTTGACGGGAGTAGGAAACAAGTGAGATCGGGATAAGAAGTTGGTCTCTTATGGTCCGGGATTTTCCAGGGATCTCTGGGGTCTCTACCGAGGCCGATGTCGTTGCGGGCTACTCCCACTTTGCAGCGGTGCTTCAGGACCAAGTTGCGGCCTAAGATCAAAAGTCTCCCCATGCTTGTACCTGCAAATCTGGAAGGTTCAGGGATCGCATAAATTGGGGAACATCTTCTGGAGTGCGGATGGATAATGTCAGGTTGTTATGCCTCACCGAGAGTGGGTACCCCCATCTGTACGGAATCTTTTCCCGTTGCAGCACCTGGGTGACCGGTCGTAAAAATCTCCGGGCCTGAAGGGTTGTTGGGGAGAGGTCGTTAAATATACCGATCCGCGCTCCTCTAAAGTCCCAAGTGCGTTGGGCGCGTGCCGAGAGATAAATACGCTCTTTTAGCGTAAATGAGGAGAGGCAGCAAATGATGTCCCTCGGTGGCTCGTCTGGTGAAATAGGCGTTGGGCGAAGGGCTCGATGTGCGCAGGCCAGATCTTCTGGGTGTACCTCTCGTGCACCCAAAAGAAAATTAAAAAGACCTACGAGGTACCTTCGTGTGGCGGTCTCCGTTTCCGGTACACCTCGGATCCGTAGGTTTTGTCTCCTCGAGCGATTGTCTAGGTCGTCCAATTTCCTCCAGACCCCTGACAAGGTTTGTGAGGGGATAGATGGTTCTTTTTCTTTTTCTGCAGCACATGTCGCCTCGTGCTCCAGGCCAGCCACTCTGGTCTCCAGTGTTTCCACCTCCGTCCTCAGGTTAGAGATGTCCTGTTGCAATGAGTCACGGACTTCTGCGATCCTCTCCCTAATGTCGGCACGCAATTGGCATTTCAGCCAGGGAGCGTTCTATGCGTTGGGAGGCCGCCCCGAGGTCCGGCAGAGAGAATTCCGGCCTTGATGGCGAGGACGCCATTTCAGGTGACTGTGAGCAGGCCGGAGAAGCGGCTTGTGGCGCGAAAAAAGTCTCCAAACGGGCCGTTCTGAGGTGTGTAAGGGATCTGGGGGTGGTAGTGGTTGAGTTCTTCCCTTTCCCTCGTCCCATAGCTAGCGGCTACTGCATGTAGTGCGGGGTTTTCTCCTGGTCCGAGCGGAGCTCATCTAGCAAGCGGCCATCATGTTCGGCTGTCAGGCCACGCCCCCTGGATTTTTTTTAAACCGTTTTTTCTTGTTTCTGTAACAGCCCTTTTTATTCTCATTCATTGGATTTTATGTAAATTTCACACATTTTCTCTCAGTAGTTTCTTTGCAAACAGTGTTTCACTTTTCAAACATTCAAGCAAACGTTTTTTAGTTTTTTTTTCACTCTATACTTGTCTGCGGTGTCGGGTTTTTCCGGCGGCTGCGCTGCGTGAGATTGGCTCCTGCTCGGGTTTTACCAGCGGGGTTAATCCAGATGTTTTTGCGGGTTTTCGGTGTGCCTTTGCTGGGTTTTGGGGTTAGTTGTCGGCAGGTTTGCGAAGACCTTTCTCTGCAATTCGGGGACCCTGTGGTGTTTGCTGAATACACCGCAGGGTCACCAAAATGGGATCGCAAAATCGAATTGAAGAGAACGAAAAGTCACCGAACGTGCGATGACTTTTCGATTCTCTTTGAATAATCCTTTATAAATAAAGAGGCTTTTTGCTGCAGAATATTATAATCAACGGTTTATTAGATATTGATTTAAAATGGGAATTTTTTTAACATTGAAACCTATGGGATTCACCGGATTAAACCTGCCGAATGAAACCACTGAACATCAGGGCATTTCACTGACATTTCTCTGCTGTTCAATCAATGTGAATAGATAAGGCTGGGGTCAGACGAGCGCAGTGCGAACGCGCGTGCAGGCGCACTTAATCACGGCCGCACTAGCAGCAAGTGCCGGGCAATGACGGCCAATATACGAAGTACGGTCGCACAAAAGTCCGGCTGCGCAACGCAAGTGGAAAACGAACGCATTTTTTCGAGAACGTAAAACCTCTAGTACGGTTGTACAGAGTGCGCTGCGGCCGCTAGAGGCGTGTGTGCGTGAATTGGAGATGTCAGACGCTGCTCATGTCCGGCCAACATAAAGTCCAGATGCAAAAAGTGTTTTATTGATGATCCGTACAAAATCACGGATGCAAATGCGCATCGTATGACCGCTATCGCGTACTCCGTGAAAAAATGCGTCCATTCGTTCGAACGCACTTTTTCACAGACAACGCGAAAATGCGTTCGTCTGACCCTAGCCTTAACCATTAGCCATGTGCACAGCACAAAATTTCGTTTTGAACTAATGGATTAGTCCTAAAATGCAATTTATTTAGTTGCTAAAGAAATTCGTTTTCAGTTCTTTAGTATGAAAACTAATTTCATTCATCCGAAAACCAGCAGATACAATTACTATTGTAGTGGCTCCTCAGAGGGCTGAGATCGCTGCTTGTTACAGTATCTCTCACTCTCAGCACAATGTGGGCCATATTACATAGTTGATGCTAACATAACCAGAGCTGTTGTAAACTTCCCAGAGCCATAATAGCCTATAGAGGTTTTCAGTTTACAACAGCTCTGGTTAAGTTAGCACCAACATTGTAATACTGCCCCGTGTCAGGCAAAGCTGTTACAGTAACTGACTGCTGCTCATCACAGCGCTCAGAGTTTCAGTAAAACTAGTAAATAATATTTTTATATATAAGAGGTTAGAACAATATTATTTCCTTGTTTTACTGAAACTCTGAGCGCTGTGAGCAGCAGTCAGTTACTGTAACAGCTGAGCCTGATACATTGTACTGAGAGATAATATAACAAGCAGCCGATCTCAGCGCTCACAGCCACTGGATTTAAAGGCTAGAAAAAAAGGCTCCTCTGTATAATGTTTAGAACATCCTCCTGCATTAATTAATACCCCTCTCTGTATAATGTATACAACACCCAACTGCATTAATTAATACCCCTCTCTGTATAATATATAGAACATCCTCCTGAATTAATGTCCCTCTCTGTATAGAACATCCTCCTCAATTTATACCTTTCTCTGTATAATGTATATAACATCCTCCTGCATTAATACCCCTCTCTGTATAATGTATAGAACATCCTCCTGCATTAATTAATGCCCCTCTCTGTATAGAACATCCTACTGCATTGGCATGTGGAGGTTGCAGAACTTCGGATGTTGCTCTCTTCATTGCTGGTCTCCTTCACTCATCAATGTTATATCACAAAAAGGACTGAAACTAAAATGTAGTGCATTTTATTTTAGTTTCTTTTGTTTTTTTGTACTGAGCAGTTTCGTTTCTCTTGAGTCAGGCTAGGGTCAGAGTGGGGCAGTCGGAACGCGCGTGCAGACGCACTAAATCACGGCGGCAGTAGCAGCACATAACGGCCAATGACGGCCAATATACGCAGTACGTGCGTACGAAAGTGCGCCGACACCACGCAACCAGCAAATGAACGCATTTTTCTCAGAACGTGAAACCGCTGCTACAGACGTACAGAGTGCGCTGCGGCCGCATGGCAGCGTGTGTGTGTGATTAGGAGACGTCAGACGCTGCTAGTGTGCGGCCTACATAACGTTCAAACAGCCGGATTTCCCTAGACTTCATTTTACCCCACCGTCATGAAATACGTCCAGAATTGCGCATCGTCTGACCACTTAAGCGTATTCCGTGAAAAAATGCGTGCGCACGCATCGACGTACATTTTGACGGTGGCCGCAGAAAATGCGCTCATCTGTCCCTAGCCTCATACGTATTTCACTGCTGTCGAACAGGCACCTTATTTCACTGGCAATTCGTCAGTATTTGGCAAACTGACAGCATTTAGGATAGTCAAATGGCCACGAAATGTCACTGTACGGGGAAACTCACTGTTCGGTGCTATTTCAGGGCCAGATCAGCTCTTTCTGAATAACCTTGTAAGGGCTGGATTACATTCGTAACACTAAAATTGGGATGCTAACGGGGATAATGTGCACATGCAGGTTTCCCTGTAGTGTCCCCATCTTAACGTTAGATTCCGGGACAGGCAATACCTCGGCACCTTGTCTGACCAAAGCGCTACCCTTGGTGATAATTCTACCCGCTGTGAGTATCACCTCCGGGAGTCCATAGGCCTCCATGGAGGGTTGCGTTGCTGGGCTGTATCCCTGCAGGATCAATCCCATCGTTGCAGTAATTAGGACTTTGTAATATCCTATTTATCCTAATGCTAATTACTGATTGCGCATCCTATACTTAACATGAGAAGCACAGTAAGCTCATGTAATCATCAATGCGCTAATGAATTTTTCACGAATTTAGCAATAGGAATTAGGGATGGGCTGCCGGATCGAATCTGTTCAAAGTTCGATTCGAACATCGGCCATTCGAAAGTTCGCGAATTTTGAACTTTTCGGGCCGTCGAAAAAAAAATTCAAAAAAATTTCATAAAATGCTTAAAACATCCAAAAAATCTATAAATAAAGAGACTCTTTACTGCAGAATACAATAATAAATGGTTTATTAGATATTGAATTAAAATGGGAGTATTTTTAACATTGAAGCCTATGGGGCAAAAACATTTCCCACACCTTGTGGCTCAAACATTTCCCACCCCTTAGGATCGATTCGAAATTTCGAGTCATTTGAATTGATAATTCGGATGATTCGAAATTTCGGGTCGATTCGGTGATTCGCATCATTTCGGGTCATTCGGTTCAGTTGGTTTTTCGTTTTATGCTGCATTAATTATACTGTAAAAGGTGCTGCCCGGCAGTGTGTGGATTCATATGCTGCATTAATTATACTGTAGAGGTGCTGCCTGGCAGTGTGTGGATTCATATGCTGCATTAATTATACTGTAAAGGTGCTGCCCGGCAGTGTGTGGATTCTTATGCTGCATTAATTATACTGTAAAGGTGCTGCCCAGCAGTGTGCGGATTCATATGCTGCATTAATTATACTGCAGAGAGGTGCTTCCCAGCAGTGTGAGGATTCATATGCTGCATTAATTATACTGTAGAGAGGTGCTTCCCAGCAGTGTGAGGATTCATATGCTGCATTAATTATACTGCAGAGAGGCGCTTCCCAGCAGTGTGTGGATTCATATGCTGCATTAATTATACCGCAGAGAGGCGCTTCCCAGCAGTGTGTGGATTCATATGCTGCATTAATTATACTGTAGAGGTGCTGCCCAGCAGTGTGTGGATTCATATGCTGCATTAATTATACTGTAGAGGTGCTGCCCGGCAGTGTGTGGATTCATATGCTGCATTAATTATACTGTAAAGGTGCTGCCCGGCAGTGTGTGGATTCATATGCTGCATTAATTATACTGTAAAGGTGCTGCCCAGCAGTGTGCGGATTCATATGCTGCATTAATTATACCGCAGAGAGGCGCTTCCCAGCAGTGTGTGGATTCATATGCTGCATTAATTATACTGCAGAGAGGTGCTTCCCAGCAGTGTGTGGATTCATATGCTGCATTAATTATACTGCAGAGAGGCGCTTCCCAGCAGTGTGTGGATTCATATGCTGCATTAATTATACTGCAGAGAGGCGCTTCCCAGCAGTGTGTGGATTCATATGCTGCATTAATTATACTGCAGAGAGGCGCTTCCCAGCAGTGTGTGGATTCATATGCTGCATTAATTATACTGCAGAGAGGCGCTTCCCAGCAGTGTGTGGATTCATATGCTGCATTAATTATACTGCAGAGAGGCGCTTCCCAGCAGTGTGTGGATTCATATGCTGCATTAATTATACTGCAGAGAGGTGCTTCCCAGCAGTGTGTGGATTCATATGCTGCATTAATTATACTGCAGAGAGGTGCTTCCCAGCAGTGTGTGGATTCATATGCTGCATTAATTATACCGCAGAGAGGCACTTCCCAGCAGTGTGTGGATTCATATGCTGCATTAATTATACAGCAGAGAGGTGCTTCCCAGCAGTGTGTGGATTCATATGCTGCATTAATTATACTGCAGAGAGGTGCTTCCCAGCAGTGTGTGGATTCATATGCTGCATTAATTATACCGCAGAGAGGCGCTTCCCAGCAGTGTGTGGATTCATATGCTGCATTAATTATACAGCAGAGAGGTGCTTCCCAGCAGTGTGTGGATTCATATGCTGCATTAATTATACCGCAGAGAGGCGCTTCCCAGCAGTGTGTGGATTCATATGCTGCATTAATTATACTGCAGAGAGGCGCTTCCCAGCAGTGTGTGGATTCATATGCTGCATTAATTATACCGCAGAGAGGCGCTTCCCAGCAGTGTGTGGATTCATATGCTGCATTAATTATACCACAGAGAGGCGCTTCCCAGCAGTGTGTGGATTCATATGCTGCATTAATTATACCGCAGAGAGGTGCTTCCCAGCAGTGTGTGGATTCATATGTAGCATTAATTATACTGCAGAGAGGTGCTTCCCAGCAGTGTGTGGATTCATATGCTGCATTAATTATACCGCAGAGAGGCGCTTCCCAGCAGTGTGTGGATTCATATGCTGCATTATTATACTGTAGAGGTGCTGCCCAGCAGTGTGTGGATTCATATGCTGCATTAATTATACTGTAGAGGTGCTGCCCAGCAGTGTGTGGATTCATATGCTGCATTATTCTGTAGAGGTAAATCGTTTTGTTCATTTTTTTTTCCTTTCATACCATTTTAATATGATTGAGCGTTAACGTTTGCGTTAAGATCGCAATTTTTCCCACTCGTTGGTGGTAAAACATTTCCCATGGCTTCAAATCGCATTTAAACATGAGCAGAAGAGGTAAAAATGAGCTCATCGTACAGCGTGAAATGGCTCAGCACTCAGCAGTGAAATGGTCAAAAACTTATTTTTCTTTTTAAATTTGATTTTCATTGTTTCCTGTCCCCCAGGGCAGTACCAGGACCCCCATACACCTTTCATGACCAATATCTTGCATATATGCCCTCTAGAGGGGACCTTCATATTAGAACTTTTGAGCCCCATTGATTTGCAATGCGTTCAAATCGTGTTCGAACTATTCCCGATGTTCGAGTTCGAATGTGAACCGAACACGGGGGTGTTCGGCCCATCACTATTAGGAATGTAATATGGGGCATGCGTTAAAGTTACTTATCCTAGTGTTAATGCTTATTCACCCGTACGCATTCAGTATAGAATCTGTAAATTTTTGACGTCTTTGAAAATGGTAAGACTTATAATTTCAGATCTGTGATTTTGGTTTACCACCCTAATATTGAACTTCAATTGGTATGTCGCCTACATAAAGGTAATCATTAAAACATCCACCACCTTCCTGTTACTCTTTTTTATTTGGGATATAAATATTGTTTTAGATTTCATTGATAATTGGCTCTCATGAGGATCATTCTATCAAACTACTATACGCTAAATTGGCCATGCTTTTTGCCTAATCTTATGCAAATGTGTTTCAGATGTGCGTGCCTTAGATCTGTACATGTAATTTTTATGATATTCTGACCAATCAAAACTTCCATTTCATAGGTTTATTTATCAGTTTCTCCTGAAAAGCCTAATCTGTCCATTTCTGTACTTGCGTGAAGATGACTAAATGACTGCTCCTACTCCTCTTCCTGAATTTGACAAACTTTTCCTCGATTTTTCTAAACCATTTCACCCAGTTTCATCCACTACATTAGTAGTACGGATATTTCTTGATTTGCCACCCATTTTTCTTGGAGCGCATGTCACATTTGTGTCTGCAGGGAGGCGATGGTACGAACACAGTATGCAGTGAAAACTGACTAAACATTGAGTAAGGTCTGTAAAGGGGGTTTTATTCTAATACACACAAGCAGGGGAAAGCATAGATGAGGGGCAGGACATGAATAGAATTGATCACAGGGAATGGCAAGGAGCTGTAACAAATGAAGGGAGGAATAGGGCATAAGACCACAGCAGGGAACTTACTGGAGACAGGAAACAGGGGTAGTTGGAGGCACAGGGGTTCTTGGAAGGCAGGGTATCCAAATGGTAACAAAGTCCAAAGGTAAGCCGTGGGTCAAGGCCAGAGCCAGCGGTGTCGTTAAGGAAAGCCAAGGGTTCAGTATACAGGAAATAAGATGAAAAGTGAAGAGGGCAAGCTTCTAGGCTCTCGGCTGGTTGGAAAGACACTCAGCAGTAGATAATACAGAGGCATTGCATCACGGGTACCCTTAAGTAGTGGAACACAGGCAGGTGATTAGCAATCACCTGTTGAAACTGCAGTGTTGAGACTTCTTTGTTGACAGCTCTTGCCGCTGCCCCTCTGACATCAACTATCTAACAGGCTATGCCCTTGTTGAACTACCCTCCACTGTACATGCCACTGCTCTTATACCACAAACATCTGCCCAGGCCACCAAATTGACAGCTTTAACTGTTGCAAGTAAGTTGTTTGCTATCCAAGAGGTCACTATCTATACTGATTCAAGGTCTGCATTTGGTGATGTCCATGATTTGAGTGCCTTGTGTCACTGTAGAGGTTTTGTTTCTGCTGAAGGTAAACCCATAGCGCACTCATTGTTTATTCATAGGCTCTTAGCTACCATACTACTACCTGCCAGGATAGTAGGTGTGAAGTGTAACGGACATGATTCAGGTGACTCGTTTACCACGAAGGGCAATAATATGACTGATATCACGCCCAAACACGCTGCATCACACTGCCTACTCTACTGTGATCCCATCTCCTCCTCCTATTTAACTACAAACTTATTTTCTGTTTCTTTACTACCTCCTACATCTCTCTTGCTGGAACTGCAAACCACTGCTACCCCATGCTGACCTCTTTCTGGACATCTAATGGCTTGGAAAAGGATTCTTCTGGAATTTTTTCCAAAAGGTGGGATTGTGCACCTTTTTATATTTTTTCTTTCCACAGTGTAGGCCATCAATCAGTAAAGCAAACCTAAAAAGCTATAACTAGCAGGGTTATTCAAAGAGGTCTGAATTGTGGCCGAAAAGGTAACCGAACGATGAAATTCCGCTTACTTTCCTGGCCATTCGGAGAGCAGGCAGTTTGCCAAATATTTTCGAATTGCCTTCACATACGGTTCCTGTTCGAGGGCAATGAAATCCCCATAGAGAAACAATGCTTCATCTATTCAGAAAACACAAAACAGCTGAGAAATGCCCTGCCATTCGGTGGTTTCATTCGACAGGTTTATTCAGGAGAATCCCATAGGCTTCAATGTTAAAGATATTCCCGTTTTAAACCAATATCTAATAATCCATTTATTATTTTATTCTGCAGTAAAAAGTCTCTTTATGTTTTAGGTTTTTCAGGATCCTCTAGGCATTTTTCGTGATTTTTTTGCAAAAAAATATTTTCCTTTTTTTTTAAATTGTATATTCTTTTTTCTGTAACAGCCCTTTCTATTATCATTCATTGGATCTTATATGTAAATTTCAGACATTTTTGTTCAGTAGTTTCTTTGCAAACAGCGTTTCACTTTTCAACCATTCAAGCGTACTGTTTTTTTTCCACTCCATTCGTCTGCAGTGTCGGCTTTTTCCGGCGGCTGCTCTGCGCTGTGATCGGCGGCTGCTTGGGTTTCTCCAGCGTGTTTGGCGGGGGTTAATCCAGATGTTTTTGCAGGTTTCAGTGTGCGTTCACTGGGTTTTGCGGTCAGTGTTCATTGGCTTTGCCTTGGCTTTTCCCTGCACTACGACGGTCCTGTGGTGCTTTCTGAATACACCGCAGGGTTGCCGAAATGGGATTGCCAAATCGCACTGAATTGAAGAGAACGAAAAGTCACCGAACGTGCGGTGACTTTTCAATTCTCTTTGCATAACCCTGTATGTATTTTTCAGTGCAGGATCTCGCAGACATGGTCAAAGCACAGTTATCCCGGTGCTTAACCTGTGCTCACAATAATGTCCAAGGTCGTAAAGTCCACACACATCACTTTTCTCCCCCCTTTGGGCCATTCCAAGAATTACAAATCGATTTCACACATTTGTCCGTGGACAAGGGAGGTTTGAAATACCTACTAGTGACAGTAGATAAATTTAGCAAATGGCCAGAAGCCTTTCCCAGAGAAAATGCTAGAACTGCGGGCAAAATTTTGTGCACGTAAATAATCCCTAGAAATGGATGCCCAGTATCCATTGATTCAGATCAAGGCCCGGCTTTTACCTCTTAGGCGATGCAACACATGATATCTCTAATGGCCATATAATGGAAATTCGAAATTTCTTACCACCCCCAGATTTCTGGTATAGTGGAAAGTATGAACCACACAATTAAATATAAGATCAGGAAGGTACTGAAGGGACCTTTTGTATTTGGCCTGATTATTTGCCAGCGATTCTTGCAGAAATCCATATACACCTTGTAATACATTATACGTACACACGTAAATTATACACACGGCTATACCTACATACGTAAACACCATTTATCCCTATTTGAGATTTTAATGGGACACCCTTTTCCAACTCCATGGACTAGCCAAGGACCACAGATTATGCTCCCTGGTGACCTTCAGGAAATACAGGAGATATATGTAACCCAGTTAATTAAGAATCTGAACAGTACATACGGTGATGTGTCTTGTTCTTTTCCTCCTCTTTCCAGTGAACCAACACACCCACATTCAAGCCAGTAAATCAAGTCCTCGTGAAGGCCCTGCATTGCCACAAGATGTTGGAACCCCTGTATGGACCACCCACCACTGTGAGTGCTGTGACCCAGACCGCTACCCTGACCAGTGACTCCCCTAGACCCCCAATTTGGGTAGGCTTGGCCGCTGATGTACTGGGTAGCTATTTTAGTTACTGCACCCCTGCTTGCCCTCTACTATATAGTGCGACACCTGACCAGGTCTTGAGTCTAGAAGGGAAGCAGATGGCCTTTTGGACCTCATATGAGAAGACCCAGAGTAACTATCCCATGGACACTATTCTCACTTTATATTTTGTTTTTAGGTGGTCACATGTTGTGACAAAAGAAGGGATAGTAATGGATTTTATATCCAAAATTATAAGTAATTGAAATATGCAATTCATTGTTTGTCTCTACCCCCCAAATGACCTCAGGCCATCTGTCCCAAGCCACATTGCTCAGTGTGCCTGCTAATTCCTTTTTCTTTCTGTTATACATATCTGATTGTACCGCTTGGTTATGCCCCTAGGCAAATTCTTTAAAACCTGTTCCAGATAACATTCCATGATTTCTATGGGTATCAACAAATATGGAAAGAAGGTACTATTTCTATTGTTGTCATCTTATATGGATGGAGTTGTTATACCCCTCTACACATGTCATCTTTATCTGTGTGGCAATCTCTGATTGGCTATGACATCAGCTTTTCCATGTTGCCTGTAAAGAATATAAATACTGCACTGTTCCTGAATACATTTTGATTTGGAAAGACTTATCCATTTTCCATGAGCGTGCTCGTTAATGCCTCTGTGTATGAAGGACCATTCAACAGAGATTGCACACCTGTATTCATGATAGGGGGACACAAAGAGAACCCAAAATAAGGAGAGAAAGTAAATAGCAGAACGTATGATGTAGTAAGGTGCATGGGGACTTTGTAGGAAGATGTAACAAGAAAGGTACATGAGGGATTATGGAGTGAGCTGTGAGTTGGCACCTGTTTGCAGCTATAACGGCTTACACTCTTCTGAGTAGGCTTTCCACAAGATATTTTCAAGTGTCATGCACTCACGCTCCTCATCAATGTACTCGGTGCATGCAGTTCAGCCCACGTTGTATAGTATCCCCATACGATTTACCGCTGCACTCCAGGATTTTTTAAGAAATAGACTTTATTGGGCCATAGCATAAGGGTCAATGTTTAGGCTCCTACACGGAGCTTTCCTCAAGCCATATTCAGAGGATCTAAGGGTAAGTAGTCAATGCAATAGAGCAGCAGGAAATGCTAGCAGAATGCTTGGTTGTGTAGGGAGAGGTATTAGCAGTAGGAAAAGGGAAGTGCTCATGCCACTGTACAGAGCATTGGTGAGACCTCACTTGGAGTACTGTGTGCAGTACTGGAGACCGTATCTCCAGAAGGATATAGACATCTTAGAGAGAGTTCAGAGAAGGGCTACTAAAATGGTGTATGGCTTGAAGGAGAAAAGTTACCAGGAAAGGTTTAATGATCTTAACATGTACAGCTTGGAAAAAAGACGAGACAGAGGAGATATGATAGAAACATTTAAATACGTAAAGGGAATCCACAAGGTAGAGGAAGGGAGTATATTTAACCCCTTAAGGACGGGAGTAATTTTACAACTTCGGCGCTGTTTCGGAAGTAGAAGTTTGCTGAGCTCATTTTGACCATTTTTAAGTCACGTATTATTATACGACCCAGACATATTATATATCGTTCTTTCCGGCAGACTCGGCAGATTAATAATATATCATTATTATATGTATATGTCATGCCCTGCCAAAATGCTATAACAAAAAATGTAAAAAAATTTGAATTTTCAATAAAATTTCAATCTTCCACAGTGTGTAAAGTGTTTTTTTTTTTAAATTTTATTATCCGAGGCTCTGCGGTCATATTCTATTGGGTAGATTTGTTAAAAAAATTAGAACGGGGAACCCATTTTTTTTTTTGGGGAGAAAAAAAAATCATTAGTGAAGCATCATTGTTCACATTATAATTGAAATGTGAACAATAGTGCTGCATTAAAAAAAACTAAATTTTTTTTTATTATTATATTTATTATTTTTTTATTATTTAATTTATTATTTTTTTATTTTTATTTTTACTTTTTTTACACTTTTATTTTACTTTTACCATGGTCATGTTTGATATCATTGGAAAGGCCATGCTCTGGCCTTTCCAGCAATATCAGACATGACCCCCTAGCTGCCACCGATCAGGAGATAAAGGGGTTCAAAGAACCCTCCTATCTCCTGCAAGGGATTTCCATAGGAAATCCCTTTGCAGCTAGGGGGTTCCTGGTTAACTGACATCATCGCGCATGGCGCGATGAGTCAGTTGACCGGGGGTGACCCAGAGGTGGGGGCTGCCATCCAAGATGGCGGCCCCCACCGGAAATAGGCCGCGATCGGGCACAAATTAGTGCCCGGTCGCGACCTGGCAACTAAGGGGTTAACCCCCCACACATCGCTGGAAAGGTCAGGCTGTGACCCTTCCAGCGATGCTGGCCACAGCCGCCGGGGACCAGGTGATCGGGAGATAGAGGGATCCGAAGGATCCCTCCCCTCCAGGCGCTTCCCCTGCTCCGGCAGGGGGGGGGGGCGCCTGAAACTGACGTCATCGCGCCACCGGCGCGATGACGTCACAACGCCGGAGGAGGGATCACACTGATCTGACTCCGCGGGAGTCAGACCAGCGTGGGAGCGACCGGAGGAGGTGAGTATTTAGCGAGGGGGGCTGTAAACGCCGAGGACGTACATTTACGTCCTGCGGCGTCAAAGCCCACCTAATGCAGGACGTAAATGTACGTCCTGCGGCGTTAAGGGGTTAAAAGGAAACAAAGTAGCAAAACAAGAGGACATAGTCTTAGATTAGAGGGGCAAAGGTTTAAAAGTAACATCAGGAAGCATTATTTTACTGAGAGGGTGGTGGATACATGGAACAGTCTTCCAGTAGAAGTGGTAGAGGCCAAAACAGTAATTGAATTTAAGCAAGCATGGGATAGGCATAAGGCTATCCTAAACAAAAGATAAATCCAGGTAAAGTATCCATGTAATTGGGCGACTAGATGGGCCGAAAGGTTCTTATCTGCCGACATTTTTCTATGTTTCTATATTGATATATGGAAGGGCGTCCACTTAACGTTTTAAAATAATGATTTACGTTCACAAAAGCAGATACTCACTGGACTCCCGTCAGGACCAGGGGGGCCTCTGTCACCGATGTCTCCAGGGAGAGCCTGCCACAAACACAAATGCAGGTTTACAGAAATGGTAACTGTGCATGAATGAAACTAGCTTTAAGCGGAATAAAGTGGACCCTATCACCTCATTAAAACGCTAGCGCTCACATAAGTGAGCGTTAGTGTGACACCCAGATCGGATTTCGGTCACTAACAGGTTAAAATATCCGTTAACGCATCAGTGATAACCAGGGCCGGATTAGCATCTCAGGAGCCTGTAGGTACAGAAATGTGGGGCACTCCCCCCCCCCCCCAACAACAAAAAAACATGCCAAAATGAATTCTTAAATTTTCTTTTTGGGGACAAACTAAAAAGAACAATTTTTTTTTAAAATACTGAAAACCAGTTTCTCTCTATGTCAAATCAAAAGAAGCGGCAGAATCGGTTGTGTTAGTGCAGCGGCATTGTTTGTTTTATATGTATAAGCATATTTTGCCTCTGCCGTAGAACAGAATAAAATACATTTTGCATTTACTTTTCTTAATTTTTTTATTTTTGGACATTACATGGTCATGTTTGTATCATTAGACCAGACTCTGACCTGTCCAATGACACTCACTTCACCCTGTGCGATGTACAATTCAGAGATGCAGGTTCCAAAGTCCCCCTGCCTCTCCTCACTGCAGCGCCACAGTCTAGGTTGCCAAAGAAACCATGTGTTGCGTCATCGGTTCCACACCTGCTGGCAGTGTGGCAAATGAAAAGGTGAGTTAGTGCAGCATCACTGTTCATTTTATAATTTCAAACTGAATAATAGTGCTGCGATAGAAGGAAGGAAAAAAAAAAGGTGGAAAATATTTTGATTATTTTACTTTCCATATATCTAACTTGGTTATATTTGGTATCACTGAAAAAGTCATAACCTGGCCTTTCCAGTGATACCTTTATATGTCCCTCTAGTCTGTAGGGCTCAAGAGATACAGTGGTCTAAATGATTGATTACATTTTTTTCAAAAAAATTTACAGAGCATGGTGCCCCCTAGTGGCAGGCACCTGTAGGCACATGCCTGCTCTGCCGAGTTATAAATCCGGCCCTGGTGATGGCGCTTTCTAGCGTGAGCTTACTGTACTTTGCGCTCTCTATACCCACATGTGGAGCGCAAAGAGTAATTAGCGATAGGATCACCAAGTCCTAACGCTAATTACACAACGGTGCTGCTAACTGAAAAGTTACTCACAGCTAAGAGCTGTGCTAAGTGATACTGCCGCTGTGGAATCATTTATCACGAGCTGAAAAACCCTCCCCCCCCCAAAAAAAATCTAATATTCACCTCTCATCCCGAGGCATGAACAGAGGCCTGACCCGCCTCTTCTGGTCGCCGGGAGCAGAATGAGACTGGGAAAAAAGTCCCTAATCTTTCTCCGTGATCACTCTGCCATCCTGCAGGATCTCGCGAAAGCAAGCGGCCCGACAACACGAGCCTCCATGGAGTCCTACAGGTTCCAGGAGGGGTTACTCGCGGCGGAAGGTTAGCACTGTTCCAGGAGGTTAACAGTAGGGATGTGCAATTAGTTACGTTCTGAATTGAATTTCGTACGAAATTGACCATTTTCGTTCTTTCGGGAGCATTTCCGAAACGAAATATCGGCCGCCCGAAATTACGAAATCCCAAATCAAAGTTTCAGCACAAACAAAATCATTTCGTTATGGGACCTAAACGAAATAAAACGGAATGCAAATGGTATGAAATGCTGTAAAAACAAAACGATAAACAAAAATAAATTTCGTAACGAAATGAACTGAAAGGAAAAAAACGGAACCAAATTATCTGACATGGAAAAAAAAGAACAAAATGATCTAAAACATAAAAAAACTGAACCAAAGGGTCTAAAGCGAAAAAAAAAACATAACGGGTCGCTTTTACCTTAATGCAGATGCTAGGGTTAGGCTTTTGTCCATCATAGTTTTCAATGTTAAAAAAAAAAATCCCCGTTTAATTATTTTCAATTGCAACAAACAACCATTTTTTAATTATTTTTTTCGGGCATTTTTCGGGATTTCTTTAGGTGAAAGTTTAGGTTTCTTAACTTCTTTTAAATGTAATAATGAGGTCTGTTTTTCTTTGCTGAACACATGCAGCTGAATTATTTTCTTACAGCCTGTACGTTCAGCAAAAAAAAGTGTTTTTTTGGTTTGCTGCGACTGAAAATTATAAATGGTTTGAGAAATATTTAATAAAAAAAAAGGATTTTTTTTTATCATTGAAAACTATGGTGGAAAATTGGGATTGATATCAACTATCGAATTGATCTTAACTTACAATACAAGTAAGAGCAAACGACTTTATGAAACAAATGAATTTCGTTTCACTGTTTAACTGTTTAATAAATCTGTGACGCAGCTTAATATTTAACCCTAGCTTGTCTTTTAACAGCAAAATTTGACTAATTAAGGTTTTATTTAATGATACGAAATTCAAATGGATCTCAGCTATCGAATCGATATAATAACTATCGAATTGATAATTTGATATATCAATTCGAATCAATATGAAATTTCAAAACCAAATTAGCAATGAAATTCCGAAGACGAAAAGAAACAAAAACATTTTTCAGCTGTGCACATCGCAAGTATGACTTGCAATGCAAAGCCATCTTGCATAGAGGGAAGTGAACCTTTTATTGCAGGCAGGAGGGTGGCGTGTGTTGCTGTGTTTAACTGTTTATGTGCTGGTTTGGACTGAAGGCAGCGCTTTTCAGGTACCTGCTCACATGCATGTAAAGTTCTTACACATATGCAGGCACGGATCTGGACACGTTCAATGACATTTTGTGGCCATTCGGCTATTCAGAAAGCAAAGCAGGCAGGTTTCATTCGGCAGGTTTATTCAGGAGAATCCCATAGGTTTCAATGTTAAAAATATTCCTGATTTTATTAAATATCTAATAAACCGTTTATTTTTTTAATTTGCAGAAAGTCTCATTTTTAGGATTTTGTTTCAGCATTTTTCAGGAATTTTTTTTCCCCTGATTAAATAGCAGGGTTTTTTCGACGGCTTATTGGAATGGATCCTATAATGTCAGCAATTAAGCGGCAGTTTTTATTTTCGATTCAGTGTTTTTTCAGCCAATTTTCCCTGCACTTCGGGGACACTGCGGTGAATGCTGAATTCACTGCAGGGTCACGGAATTTGACTTTCCAAAGTGCAGGGAGCGAAAGAGCATCGGAATTCCGGTGGAATTTTGGTGCTGTTTTTAAATAACCCTGTCTGTTAAATAGTACCTTTTTATAGAGGAAGAGTTACTCCAACAACCTGTGCAATTTGAACACCTTGCATTAGGTAATAAAAGTTATGTCCACTTTTGCTTTACTTTGGGTACAGCCCTCATAGAAATGCAGAATAGATTAGGAGAATTGGGTAATCAGAAAATCTAGAATTATATATTAAATAGAGGTGTGCATGGCTGAAAAATTTGTTTTGTTTCAAAATAATTGTGTTTTTGGAATTTCGTTACATTTTGATTAATTTCAGAATTTCGTTTCGTATCTCGGATCAATATAAAAAAAAACATTGCAAATTTGGAATAGATTTGATATCTGATATCGATTCAAATCTGGATCACTAAATAAAGACACAATACAATTTTGCTGTTAAAAGGCAAGCTAGGGTTAAATATAGGGATGCACCGATACTGGTATCGGTGCCGATACCAGTACTTGGTACTCGTGCAGATGCCCCCGATACCTCCCCAGATACTGGAAGCCAGCATTGAGCTGGCCTACCGGCATCCGAGGGGCTGGGGCGGCTCTCCGAATGCTCTATCGGTTTCAAACAGGCCCCTGCAGCTGACTGCGTTCATACCTTCCACGAGCGATGCCGGCAAAGTTTTCAGGCGTCCACTCGTTGGGAAGACCCCAGCCTTGATCTCGCGAACACACACTGAGGTCTGAAATGGCCAGTGTGTGTATGTGTATATATATATATTACACATACACAGACTGAGGTCTGAAATGTGCCAGTGTGTATATGTAAGCAATATACCCCACAGGTATCAGATACATGTATACCCAACAGACCCCAGACCAGTGTGTGTGTGTGTGTGTGTGTGTGTGTGTATATGAATGTATATCTGGTGTCTGTGTGTGGTCAGGGTGTGTGCAGGCAGTGGGTAAATGGGGTGTCTGGCCATACATTGCAATATTAACTTAAACAGGACAGGCTTTCAGCAAAATCCTAAATGATTTGTTGAAAAGCGTCACATGACATTAAATAAACGTATCGGTACTCGGTATCGGTGAGTACTTTTAAAAAGTATAAGTAACGAATCTGATTCATAATGTCGTTTGCTTTAATACTGAATTGTATGTATGAAAGTTGGGATCAAGTCGATATTTGATATTGATTCGAATTTCAGATCACTAAATAAAACCCCAATGGATCAAATCCTGCTCAGGAATCAATCAATGGTTCTCTTGTGACACAGTATAACCAATCAAATTATTTTTGTACTGTTTCTTTAGTTTTCGTTTCAATTCAGATGAAATCAATTCGTTATTTTGGAATTGCTTCCGAAAAATTAACGAAATTCGTAACGTATTGAGATTTGTTCCGAAAAGGATGTACACCTCTAACTTTAAATGCACGTTCTAGAACAATATAGTGCTTACACGTCTTCCTTTGATTCCTTTCTTCCCAGCAGAGCCTGGAGGTCCCTGCAAGAAAATATAGTTATATAAATGTAGGTTCCCTCTTTTAATATGTTTTTAAGGGGTCATTCAATGGCTAGATTTCAGGAATGGATTATACCTACCCTTTCTCCTTCAGTTCCAGGTGGCCCTGGTGGACCAGCAATTCCTATAAAACCCTAAAAAAAAAAACAAATCAGAAACTTATTTTATTGCCTGTTCAAGTACAATGATACCCTTTGTGGAAATCTATTTAAAAAGGTGTAACAGCTGATAGTGCTTAACCACAGCCTTTTTATAGTCTATGGACTTGCAGCAGCTTTGTAATCCTTCCCAGTGTAGGATGTAGAATTGCAGAGTGAGGACACGCAGACAGTGATGGGTATAATGAATTTCACATAAATAAATAGGCTGACAGAAAGTTAAATAGACATTAAAGAAGACCAATACAATCAATGTTATAACACGGTAATGCTAACCGACTCACGAAACACACTCAGCCAATCCATATGGAGAAAAAAGTCTTTACAGTCGTCTTTAATCATTCGGGTGGACAAACCCCAAAAGGCTTGGCCAGTGTCCAGGACAGGAGCCGACACAAATTCCCATAGTGCTGTACAATGGGTAAAGACCAGACAATTAGGTCACATCCTGCCTAAAGGACTCGTGACAATACATGGCCATCACAATTTTATCTCTTGAGACAAAGGGAGGATATTTTGCTGTTAAATCTATTGGTGGCCACAACCATTACATGGTCCATTGTCCATTTGGGGTAAATCACTACACAGGAATACCCATAACAACCCCATCAAGTAAAGTCAGAAGAAGTTCCAAGTAAGTTGCAAAAGTACAATTTATCTTGTTTTAGTCAAATTTCTCTTACATAAAGGATAATAAGCTTCTGTATTTAATTGTACACTTTATCATCTGAGGTGAAGCTCTAAAGCTGAAGCAATTAGCGAGACAATGCTATTGGTTTCCATTGTGCATTATTTTGATCTTTACCTTAGAATGGGTCTTATGTATAACATAGAAAGTATCCTACTCGTTCTAGGAGGAAACATCGGGCCCTATTACATTGTTCGCGCAATTTCATTCGCGCAGCGCTTTTTATTTTGCGCACAGCTAAATACATTATCACGCAAAAATTAAGGCTGGTATTACAATCCTCGCACATTTTTTCATCCGTCAAAAAACATCGTGCGGAAAACCGACGTGCATAAATGTGCGCAAAGTACCGTTGCGCGAGAAATCAGTGTGCAGACTGATTTTTTTTTTCTACCCACTAATCACTTGGCTAGTATCTATGAGCACTTCATTGTTTAAAGATAGAGAAGGTATTATCTCAATAGACTCTCTGTTAATTGCTTGCCTTCTATTTATTCACACTTCAAAAGGGCAGATAAATCAAATCAAATCAAAATAAGCTTTATTGACAGGACCAAATACATTTTAGCATTGCCAAAGCATATGGGGAGGTTATATGGGGTGGAGGTGGGGTAGTGGGACATATATGGGGGGAATGGGCAAGTCCATGGACATTATCAGGGGTAAGGGATAATGTGAAGTGGAATGGGGGCGAGTCCGTGTTGGGGATTTAGAAGTCCAGGATCCCTCATGTTCCTCTCAGTCTTGACATTCTGTGACGTATTGGACAGATATTTTCACCGCCGGCTCCTCTTCTCCCAGTATGATGTGGAGTTTCCTGGTCTCTTCTCCCAGTATGATGTGGAGTTGCTTCGTCTCTTCTCCCAGTATGATGTGGAGTTTCCTGGTCTCTTCTCCCAGTATGATGTGGAGTTTCCTCGTCTCTTCTCCCAGTATGATGTGGAGTTTCCTGGTCTCTTCTCCCAGTATGATGTGGAGTTTCTTCGTCTCTTCTCCCAGTATGATGTGGAGTTTCCTCGTCTCTTCTCCCAGTAAGATGTGGAGTTTCCTGGTCTCTTCTCTCAGTATGATGTGGAGTTTCCTTCGTCTCTTCTCCAGTATGATGTGGAGTTTCCTTCGTCTCTTCTCCCAGTAAGATGTGGAGTTTCCTCGTCTCTTCCCCAGTATGATGTGGAATTTCCTCGTCTCTTCTCCAGTATGATGTGGAGTTTCTTCGTCTCTTCTCCCAGTATGATGTGGAGTTTCCTCGTCTCTTCTCCCAGTATGATGTGGAATTTCCTCGTCTCTTCTCCCAGTATGATGTGGAGTTTCCTCGTCTCTTCTCTCCAGTATGATGTGGAGTTTCCTCGTCTCTTCTCCCAGTATGATGTGGAGTTTCCTGGTCTCTTCTCCCAGTATGATGTGGAGTTTCCTGGTCTCTTCTCCCAGTATGATGTGGAGTTTCTTCGTCTCTTCTCCCAGTATGATGTGGAGTTTCCTCGTCTCTTCTCCCAGTAAGATGTGGAGTTTCCTGGTCTCTTCTCTCAGTATGATGTGGAGTTTCCTGGTCTCTTCTCCCAGTATGATGTGGAGTTTCCTGGTCTCTTCTCCCAGTATGATGTGGAATTTCCTCGTCTCTTCTCCCAGTATGATGTGGAGTTTCCTCGTCTCTTCTCCCAGTATGATGTGGAGTTTCCTCGTCTCTTCTATAGAGGTGAAGTCCGGGATGAGAGCGGAGAGTCTCTGGAAGTGAGATTCCCTCAGTGCTGAGTACTTGGGGCACTGTAGGAGGAAGTGGACCTCATCTTCCCGGGCCCCCTGGTCACAATGCTGGCACAGTCTATTCTCCCTGGGCTTGTAGGTCTGTCTATGCCGCTCTGATTGGATTTCCAGGCTGTGGGCGCTCAGTCTGTACCGGCTCAGGATCTGTCTGTCCTTGGGGTCTTGTAGTACCTCCAGATAAGTGTCTTTTTCAGCACACGTAAATCAATACAGAGAATAGAAAAAGGAAAAGCGTGTTAGGTTGGGCTGGTTGTATAAACTGCCCCGTGCACATTAATTGTTCTATGCAGCAGTAATTGCATAGCTTGTCTATAATTATACATAATGTATCGATTCTGCTGCATTTCCATTTTTATTCCTTGCTGGATCCTTGATTCATGCAATAAAGCATGGATATAGGAGAAAAAATGAAACCAGTGATTACAGTTGTAGGTGTAGGACAGGAGGGGGGCCATAGTCCGTGTCAGGGAGCTTGGCTTTCTTCTGTATGGAAGGAGTTTATACTATAGTTTGCAACCATAGTTACTGAATTCCCCCATCATGAAGGTAAGGCTTGTTTGCTAATAAACCGAGCTTGCTAATCTTTAGTATTTCACATGCCATTGCACTGGCTCATCGTTAAGAAGTGCCCACATCTATTTTTTGTGGGTTCCTACACCAATGTGAACAGACATACTTAAAATAGCTTTGACGCTAGTCATCAAAGTCAATGATTGATGAGGAAACTCAAGCAGATTACCGGGAGGATACCTCAGTGGATACAGGGCCATCTCTCTTTCACGGATCCAATGGAGAAAATTGATCCATGGAGAATATATCAACAAGAAAAGGTCCAAAAGAGCCATATAAAGGACTACAGAAATGACGTGAGGTTTATTCTAGAAATGTTTGGAATTGAAAATAACGGAAACTAGCATTTACTCTTGCATGTAGTCTAGCATATAGTCTAGCATATAGTCTAGCATATAGTCTAGCATATAGTCTAGCATATAGAAACATAGAAAGATGTCGGCAGATAAGAACCTTTCGGCCCATCTAGTCGCCCAATTACATGGATACTTTACCTGGATTTATCTTTTGTTTAGGATAGCCTTATGCCTATCCCATGCCTGCTTAAATTCAATTACTGTTTTGGCCTCTACCACTTCAACTGGAAGACTGTTCCATGTATCCACCACCCTCTCAGTAAAATAATGCTTCCTGATGTTACTTTTAAACCTTTGCCCCTCTAATCTAAGACTATGTCCTCTTGTTTTGCTACTTTGTTTCCTTTTAAATATACTCCCTTCCTCTACCTTGTGGATTCCCTTTACGTATTTAAATGTTTCTATCATATCTCCTCTGTCTCGTCTTTTTTCCAAGCTGTACATGTTAAGATCATTAAGCCTTTCCTGGTAACTTTTCTCCTTCAAGCCGTACACCATTTTAGTAGCCCTTCTCTGAACTCTCTCTAAGATGTCTATATCCTTCTGGAGATACGGTCTCCAGTACTGCACACAGTACTCCAAGTGAGGTCTCACCAGTGCTCTGTACAGCGGCATGAGCACTTCCCTTTTCCTACTGCTAATACCTCTCCCTACACAACCAAGCATTCTGCCAGCATTTCCTGCTGCTCTATTACATTGACTACTTACCTTAGATCCTCTGAAATAATGACCCCTAAATCCCAACCCTCAGATGTATCAAATATTCTATATTCAGCCCTTGGGTTTTTACGTCCCAGGTGCATTATCTTGCACTTATCCACATTAAAACTCAATTGCCACAACTCCGACCATTTTTTTTAGTTTACCTAAATCATTTGTCATTTGGCTGATCCCTCCAGGAACGTCAACCCTGTTGCAAATCTTTGTCATCAGCAAAAAGACATACTTTTCCATTAATACCTTCTGCAATATCACTAATAAAAATATTAAATAGAATGGGTCCAAGTACTGACCCCTGAGGTACCCCACTGGTAACAAGACCATGCGCCGAATAAACTCCATTTACCACAACCCTCTGTTGCCTGTCACTCAGCCACTGCCTAATCCATTCAACAATATTGGAATCCAAGCTCAAAGATTGCAATTTATTGATAAGCTTCTATGCGGAACAGTATCAAAAGCCTTACTGAAATCTAAATAAGCAATGTCTACTGCACCACCTGTGTCTATTATTTTTGTTACCCAATCAATAAAATCAATAAGATTAGTTTGGCATGATCTCCCTGAGGTAAACCCATGTTGTTTCTGATCCTGTAATCTATGTGTTTTTAGATGTTCAACAATCCTTTCCTTTAACATGGTTTCCATTAATTTCCCCACTACTGACGTAAGACTAACTGGCCTATAGTTCCCAGATTCCTCCCTACTACCCTTCTTGTGAATGGGCACAACATTTGCTAATTTCCAGTCTTCTGGGACGACTCCCGTTAGCAAGGATTGGTTAAATAAATCTGTTAACGGTTTTGCTATTACATCACTGAGCTCTTTTAATAATTTAGGGTGGATCCCATCAGGCCCCATTGACTTATTTGTCTTTACTTTAGACAGCTGCTGTAGAACCTCCTCCTCTGTAAACTGATATGTAATTGTCTCGTTAGTGTTTCCTCCTAACTGAGGTCCCTTTCCTTCCTTTTCTTCTGCAAAGACTGAACAAAAATATTCATTGAGGCAGTCAGCAAGACTTTTATCCTCTTCTACATACCTTCCTTCCTTTGTTTTTAATCTAACTAATCCTTGTTTTACTTTTCTTTTCTCGTTTATGTATCTAAAAAATGTTTTGTCCCCCTTTTTTACTGACTGAGCTATTTTCTCTTCTGCGTGTGCTTTGGAAGCTCTTATAAATTGCTTTGCCTCTTTCTGCCTAATCTTATAGGTTTGCCTATCTTCTTCACTCTGAGTTGTTTTATAATTATTGAATGCTGTCTTTTTGTTCTTCACTATTTTGGCCACTTCTGCAGAGTACCACAGTGGTTTCTTCCCTTTTTTGTTTTTGCTAACAAGTCGAATGCAATTGCCTGTGGCCTTCAATAATGCTTCTTTTAAATAATCCCATTTCTCCTGGACACCCTTTAAACTCCTCCAGTCTGATAATGACTCCTTCACATAAAGTCTCATTTTAGATATATAGTCTAGCATATAGTCTAGCATATAGTCTTGCATATAGTCTAGCATATAGTCTAGCATATAGTCTTGCATATAGTCTAGCATATAGTCTTGCATATAGTCTAGCATATAGTCTTGCATATAGTCTAGCATATAGTCTAGCATATAGTCTTGCATATAGTCTTGCATATAGTCTAGCATATAGTCTAGCATATAGTCTAGCATATAGTCTTGCATATAGTCTTGCATATAGTCTAGCATATAGTCTTGCATATAGTATTGCATATAGTCTAGCATATAGTCTAGCATATAGTCTAGCATATAGTCTTGCATATAGTCTAGCATATAGTCTTGCATATAGTCTTGCATATAGTCTAGCATATAGTCTAGCATATAGTCTAGCATATAGTCTAGCATATAGTCTAGCATATAGTCTTTGAAATCAATGGCACCATGGAGGAAGATACGAAGATTCATCAGCAACCAAGAATAGAGTCAAAAGAGCCAGACACCAATATCAGAAAATATCTCTAAGCCTTGCATAGCTATAGGAGCTAGCATTAGTATGGGTGACGTTTTCAAAGTCTCCCCCCTCCCTGACATGGCATCAGAAGAACCACAGCTGGGAAAGCCAGCATCATCAGGAGTGAGAGCAGCAGCATACGTTCACACAAACATCCAGACGAAGAGTAATAGAAAATAAAAACCTCTTCGTCTGGATGTTTGTGTGAATGTATGCTGCTGCTGCTGCTGCTCCTCTTTACCGCTTTAGCAGCGGATTCTGCAGCCAGCTGGAGCTCAGAAGCAATGCAGTAGAAATGGTACCCGGAAGACCCACCACCCCGGGGGCTTGCAGGACAAGAGTTGGGAACACTCACAGGGTTATTCAGAGAGCGGTGAAAAGCAGGAGAATGACTGGAGAATGAAAAATTCTAGGTCAAAATAGCCAAACCAGAAAAATTCTCCCTTTCATCTCACTTTCCAAATCGCCTATTTTGACCTAGAATTTTTCATTCTCCAGCCATTCTCCTGCTTTTCACCGCTCTCTGAATAACCCTGTCAGTGTTCCAGTAGAAGATGGAAGAGGACTGACAAGGTTGCGCATATCGGGTTGTGGGATATGGATTTTTAATGGAGAAATGTGAGGGAATAAAGCAGGTGGTGGGGCAGGTTTCACCTCTTCCTAATAGATGGCCGTGAACTGCATCTTAATGACTGTACTGGGAAATCTGATGATGCACTGCATAGGGAGCTGCAGAGCTTCTGGAACACCCCGTCCACGAACACCCTGTTTTTGCCGATGCAGCGCAGGTAGAAGTGCGGCTTGTTCAACGTTAGCTGGAGGTGCCTGCATGAAAGGAAGCTGGAGCGTCCCATGTTGACATCCACTGAACCCTGGCTGGAGTCCCTCCCAATAGTGATTCACCGAGTCCGCATGAGGAATTCAAAGTCACGTCCCTCCAGCCGGGTGCCTGTCAAAATCAATCTGAGTATATATGCTGCAGAAATAATACAAACACGCACAACCTCTCCATTTTATTGTTTGGGTATGTGTAGAATGTGTAACTATACTGTGCTGTATATTTATTTTTTTTGTGCTGGTGTATTTGGTTTTGGCCAGAACGTTCCGATTTGCCGTTACCACCAGCTTTTCAAAGACGTTAAAATTCTGTGCACAAACGTCGTTCGTAACAAATTGCGCATAGATTAAAATACCATCCGCGTACCAGCACACGAACGCATTTGCGCTCACAATGTTAAGTATAGGATGCACACAGTTCATCACGCTAGCGCAGGTCCATCCGCGTTAAATGTTAACGCTCATCGTTTGTGCGAACGTTGTAATACGACATTCAGCGCAAAGGGTTTTGCCCCTTGCGTGCACACTTTTTTGCGCGAAGAATGTAATAGGGCCCATCCTCGGCTATCTGCATTCTATAGACATATACTTTTGTGTACTGGATTTTGTGACCACTTACTGAGTAGGGATGGGCCGCCGGTTCGAATCTGTTCTAAGTTCGATTCGAACATCGGCTGTTCGAAAGTTCGCGAACTGCAAACTTTTCAGGCCGTTCGCAAAAAGTTCGAAAAAAAAATCCTAAAAAGTCTAGAGATAAAGAGACTCTTTACTGCAGAATATAATAAGCAACGGTTTATTAGATATTGATTTAACGCATGGTGCCGCCAGCTGGCCGAATGCCAGGAGCTCCAACGGCACCCGGCGCAGCTGTGAGTGGTCAGGGGGCAGGGCGTGGCGTGATGACGCAGAGCCGCCAGGATCTTTAAATCAGGAGCGGGCACTGTACACCTTGCCTTGCCGTGGAGTTTCATTCCCACATCGCTAGCTTACCGAATCAGTTTGTATACTTGTTACTGACCCTGCTTGTTCTGAGGTCCCGATCTGTTGCTGACTTTGTGTACTCCCTGCCTGTTCTGTTTGCCTCCTGTTGCTACTGGTGTGCGCCGATTCTCACCATATAGCGCAGATTGTGAGTTCCTACGGGAATAGGGCCCTCCTCTCCTCCTGTACTGTTTGTCAAATGTTGTGCAATGTATTGTAACCCGTCTATACTGTGCTTATTGTACAGCGCTGCGGAATATGCTGGCGCTTTATAAAGAAAGAATAATAATAATAATAAAATACTAGTGCCTAAACGTTGCTGACCCGGTTTTGTTATAACAGCTACTCTCGCTCTGCGCCCCTGTCTGGTATATCCGCTGCTTGTTACTGCTGGTGCGCTTCCATCCTGCCATACACTATAGCGCAGTACAAACATATATTGATTTCAGTCTGTGGTGTATATGGTCGGTGCTGTCTCCCTGGCCTGTGTGGCTGCTAGAGGTTAGGTTTAGTGGTCCCGACCATTCTAAGGATCGGAGGGTTAGAGATCTGTTACCAGGGATCCTACCAGGTCTGTCCTGGGGAATCGTTACAAATATACGGTGAACGCCGCAGCAAATGTTAATGCTCATGCAAGTTAATGCTCACGCAAGATCGTAAGTTTTCCCACTCGTTGTTGCTCCAACATTTCCCATGGCTTCAAATCGCGTTTAAAAATTAGAAAAAGTGGTAAAAATGAGCTCAGCGCACAGCGTGAAATGGTTAAAAACGTTTTTTTTATTTGTTTTTCATTGTTTCCTGTCCCCCAGGGCACTACCCGGACCCCCATACAACTTTTATGACCAATATCCTGCATACATGCCCTATGGGGACCTTAATTTTCGAACTTTAGAGCCCCATTGACTTGCATTGCATTCGAATTCAAACGTTTTCAAATGTTCGAGCTCAAATGTGAACCAAAAACGGGGGTTTTTAGCCCATCCCTATTACTGAGCCCCATTACCTGCCCTGAGCTAAAACGGGGGTTTTTAGCCCATCCCTATTACTGAGCCCCATCACCTGCCCTGAGCTAAAACGGGGATGTTAACCCCTTCGCTGCTAAGGACGCGCTCAGCACGTCCAACGCATGTCACGTTCCATGCGGTGGACGCGCTGAGCGCGTCCTCTCTTTGGGGTCAGCGTTCGGCCGGGTTCCGGCTGATCGCTGGCCCCCCCGGTGCGGGCTGACATCCTCTATGTCAGCCCAGCATCCGGAACCGCCGCCAGAGTAATTAGGTGTCATCGCGGGGGCACGATGACACCTAATTCAGGCGCCCCCCCCCCCGCATGTGCGGAGGAGGCGCCTGAAAGGGAGGGGGGGAGGTCCTTCGGACCTCTCTCCCTCCCGATCGGCGGCGTTGTGGGGGTTAACCCAGGCACCGTTTGGAAGGGCACAGCCTGCCCTTCCAAATGGTACCTGGCATTAACCCCATGGGGGCCGGATCACGAATCGGCGCTGAAAAGCGCCGGTTCGTGATCCTTTCCCGGAGCTGGCCGACATCTTGGATGTCGGCCAAGCTTCCGGGAATGCCCCCTGAGGACTGGCGTCAACGTGCATTGCACGATGACGCCAGTCTTGGAGTTAACCCCTAAATGCCACCAATGGTGGAGATAGGGGGTTCATTGGAACCCCCTATCTCCCGATCCATGGCAGTTAGGGGTTAATGTTTGGTATTGTTGGATCGACTAGAGCATGGCCGTTCCAACGATACCAAACATGAGTATAAAAAAGTTTGTAAAAAAAATAAAAATTAAAAATAAAAATAAAAAAATATTTAAAAAAAACTTATTTTTTTTTTATAAGTTTTTTTCTTTTTTTTGGTTTGTTAATGCAGCAATATTGTTCCCATTTCAATTATAATGTGAACAATAATGCTGCACTAAGGATTTTTGTATGCGGTGCGTTTGTTAAAAATAGTGTAATTTTCCCCAAAAAAAAATGTAACGAGACCCCATCTCTAATTTGTTTAACAAGCGCACCCCATACAAAATATAACCGCAATTGCTCGCATGTTAAAATGTGAAAAAAAACACTTTACACGTTGTAAATTATTGAAAAATCATATTTTATTGCATTTTTTGTTATAATATACAGACAGGACATAACGTATACATATAATAATGACATATTATGAATCTACCGAGTCTGACGGAAAGAACGATATATAATATGTCTGGGTCATCTAATAAAATAAGCTTCAAAACACGTTTAAACATGATGAGCAAAACCAGTAAAAATGAGCTCAGCACAGAGGTGTGAAATGCCTCAGCAGCGAAAGGGTTAAAGGGAAAAATTTTGTGGTCGCAAATTCCCCCTTAGTGTCTCCAGTTTACAAGTGGATTACGAGGCAGGCGCTGAATCCAGCAGCCTACCCTGTAGTGGCCGTGAGGGGCCTGGATGCTCGGGGCAGTGCCGTCCTAAGTATTCCCTCCTGAAGTCCACAGGACTCCATGGAGGCAGAATCTTGCCTCTTGCGGCATCCTGCACCTCAGCGGAGTGATGGCGGAGCGAGACTGGAGACTTTTCTCCCCCAGTCTCCCTCTGTGTCCAGCGGCCAGAAGAGTCGGATCGGGCCGCCGTTCCTGCGTTGGGATGAGAGGTGAGTATTTGATTTTTGGTGGGGTTTCAGCTGCTGCTGATTCTGGAGAAGTCAAATCACTGTAGGTAACTTTTCAGTAGTTGCAGCGGTTGATAATTATCGTCAGGTCTTTGTGATCCTTTTTCACTCCCCCATGTTCAGTATAGGGAGCGCAAAGTAGAGTAAGCACACGCTAAAAAGCACCAATACCAATTTGCTAATTGATTTTTTTTAACCCTTTAGCGATCGGGAGGTGATGCGGGCGAAACGCTATTACCTCAATTATCCCACCGCTTACTTTCATTTACATGACCGCTAGTGTTAAGGAGGTGACGGGGCCCACTTGTGAAAAACAGTGAAACAAAGCCAAAAATAACATGAGAACAAAGCTATATTAAAATAAAGCGCATGTAAGGAGGTGTCGTCCCACCGGTAGACGATCTCAAAAAAACATGCAATATTCAGATTACTTTTTTCCTTCTCTTGCAGTAAATACTTGCCATAAAAACAAAACTATAAAAAATGCTACAATTTATTTTGCACGGGCACATATTATTACTGTAAACAAGGGAAAGAAAGAAATCGGAATATAGTATGTTTCACTGAGCTCCTCTTCAGGTTTCAGCTGTAGCTCCTTACGGACACCTTGACTTATTGTATATTCTTATTCTTTTTGGACCTGTTTCACTGTATTTCACTTGGTTAGGACCCACTGTAGCACTAATTTCCATAAATGGCACTAATGCTATTATTCATTATTGTTATTATTATCCTTTATTTATATAGCGCCACATGTTCCGCAGTGCTTTACAAGATCAGTGTACACGGGGTTAATACATTGGAAAACCACACATGGATGATACAGCCTAATTCAGGGGGTCCCTGTTCCCAAGGGAACTTACAATCTATGAGACGTACAAGTATTTTGTGAGGTTGGCGCATTCATTGGGTTCGGTATTTTCCCCAAGGACACTCACTGGTGGCGTCTTCTGAGTGGGATCAGGTCGTCTTTCCATGATTGTAGAGCAGCGACCTGGTGGTTGGGTTGAACCTGCTTCTTGTAAAGTCGAGACTTGCTTCTCCACAGTTTTATTGGAGGGATGTGCTGAATGGTGTTTGCTTCTCCACAGTTTTATTGGAGGGATGTGCTGAATGGTGTTTTGCTTCTCCACAGTTTTATTGGAGGGATGTGTGGAATGGTGTTTGCTTCTCCAGTTTTATTGGAGGGATGTGCTGAATGGTGTTTTGCTTCTCCACAGTTTTATTGGAGGGATGTGCTGAATGGTGTTTTGCTTCTCCACAGTTTTATTGGAGGGATGTGTGGAATGGTGTTTGCTTCTCCAGTTTTATTGGAGGGATGTGTTGAATGGTGTTTTGCTTCTCCTCAGTTTTATTGGAGGGATGTGCTGAATGGTGTTTTGCTTCTCCACAGTTTTATTGGAGGGATGTGCTGAATGGTGTTTGCTTCTCCAGTTTTATTGAAGGGATGTGCTGAATGGTGTTTTGCTTCTCCACAGTTTTATTGGAGGGATGTGTGGAATGGTGTTTTGCTTCTCCACAGTTTTATTGGAGGGATGTGTGGAATGGTGTTTTGCTTCTCCGCAGTTTTATTGGAGGGATGTGCTGAATGGTGTTTTGCTTCTCCACAGTTTTATTGAAGGGATGTGCTGAATGGTGTTTTGCTTCTCCACAGTTTTATTGGAGGGATGTGTGGAATGGTGTTTTGCTTCTCCACGGTTTTATTGGAGGGATGTGTGGAATGGTGATTTGCTTCTCCACAGTTTTATTGGAGGGATGTGTGGAATGGTGTTTTGCTTCTCCAGTTTTATTGGAGGGATGTGCTGAATGGTGTTTTGCTTCTCCACAGTTTTATTGGAGGGATGTGCTGAATGGTGTTTTGCTTCTCCACAGTTTTATTGGAGGGATGTGTGGAATGGTGTTTTGCTTCTCCACAGTTTTATTGGAGGGATGTGTGGAATGGTGTTTTGCTTCTCCACAGTTTTATTGGAGGGATGTGCTGAATGGTGTTTTGCTTCTCCACAGTTTTATTGAAGGGATGTGCTGAATGGTGTTTTGCTTCTCCACAGTTTTATTGGAGGGATGTGTGAATGGTGTTTTGCTTCTCCACAGTTTTATTGGAGGGATGTGTGGAATGGTGATTTGCTTCTCCACAGTTTTATTGGAGGGATGTGTGGAATGGTGTTTTGCTTCTCCAGTTTTATTGGAGGGATGTGCTGAATGGTGTTTTGCTTCTCCACAGTTTTATTGGAGGGATGTGCTGAATGGTGTTTTGCTTCTCCACAGTTTTATTGGAGGGATGTGCTGAATGGTGTTTTGCTTCTCCACAGTTTTATTGAAGGGATGTGCTGAATGGTGTTTTGCTTCTCCACAGTTTTATTGGAGGGATGTGCTGAATGGTGTTTTGCTTCTCCACAGTTTTATTGAAGGGATGTGCTGAATGGTGTTTGCTTCTCCACAGTTTTATTGGAGGGATGTGCTGAATGGTGTTTTGCTTCTCCTCAGTTTTATTGGAGGGGTGTGGCGAATGGTGTTTTGCTTCTCCACAGTTTTATTTGAGGGGTGTGGCGAATGGTGTGTGCTTCTCCACAGTTGAAGGGTAGAGACGTTACCACTGGACTCCACAAGTATCTCAGCGGATAGCGCTGCGTTCAGGGGAGGGGTGCTGAGGTAGTGCCAGCCGTGGAATATTGCATTAACATGGGGGCGGTATGGGAAAATCTGCAGGCGCGCAATATCTCCGTTACCATCCACATGTTAGCACGAATTATGGAATATAACCCTTAGAGATTGCCTTGACCCGGCGGTGGGCTTATTACTTCAATATCCATTTTAAAAAAATCTCTTTTGTAGGTTTATAGGATTTTGAGCATAGCTGATATTTCTTAGGTTTGTTGTATACTGTCTGTTAGTGCTACTGTGCTGCCTGTGAGCAATGGGATTTGTGAATGTAACTCTTGCTTCTGTTTGTTGTATACTGTTACATAGGCTGAAAAAAGACATGCTGTTGATCCAAAAGAAGCAAAAAACCCAGTCTGAAATGCTTGCCAATATGTAACATACTGGGAAACATTCCTTCTTGTCCCCAGACGGTGTCAGATTTCTCCTTGGATCAAGAAGCTTTTACCCACATATTAAATATTATAACCCTTAATATTCTGTGTCTGCAGGAAGTCATCCAGTCGTTTTTTAAAAGTCTGTACAGACTCTGACCCAACCACCTCAACAGGCAGAGAATTCCACAGCTTTATTGTTCTCACCGTAAAATAACCCTTCCTATGCTTTAGCCTGAATTTCCTTTCATCCAGTGTAAATGGGTGACCTCGTGTCCTGTGTATAGTCCTGTTAATGAATAGGTTTCCAGACAATGGTTTATAATGACCCATATATATTTATATAAGGTTATCAGATCCCCTCTAAGGCGCTGTTTCTCTAAAATAAATAGGTTTAAGCTTGTTAGTCTTTCCTCATAACTTAACCCTTCCATTCCCCTTATTAATTTAGTCGCCCGTCTCTGCAATTTCTTTGGCACTATAATATCTTTATATAAAGCAGGTGTGGGAATCACATGTCATATTCAAGGTGCGGCCTGACCATTTAATTTATGAAGAGGTAAAATTATGTTTTCATCCCGTGAGTGAACTCCCCTTTTAATGCATGCCAGTACTTTGCTTGCCTTGGCGGCTGCTGTTTGACATTGCACATTGTTACTTAGTTTGAAGTCTATGATTATTCCCAAATCCTTCTCCTGCTTGGATTTCCCTAACTCCGTACCATTTAGGGTATAAATTACTTGTGTGTCTTCACTCCAAAGTGCATAACTTTACATTTATCTAGATTAAATCTCATCTGCCATTTAAGTGCCCAGTCCCCCAATCTATCTAAATCCCTCTGCAGCGAAGTAACATCCTGCTCACATTGTATCACCTGCACATACTGTAACACCCTGCTTCATGTATCACCTGCACATACTGTAACATCCTGCTCACATCGTATCACCTGCACATACTGTAACACCCTGCTTCATGTATCACCTGCACATACTGTAACATCCTGCACATACTGTAACACCCTGCTTCATGTATCACCTGCACATACTGTAACATCCTGCTCACATTGTATCACCCGCACATACTGTAACACCCTGCTCACATTGTATCACCTGCACATACTGTAACATCCTGCTCACATTGTATCACCTGCACATACTGTAACACCCTGCTCACATTGTATCACCTGCACATACTGTAACATCCTGCTCACATTGTATCACCTGCACATACTGTAACACCCTGCTCACATTGTATCACCTGCACATACTGTAACACCCTGCTCACATTGTATCACCTGCACATACTGTAACACCCTGCTCACATTGTATCACCTGCACATACTGTAACATCCTGCTCACATTGTATCACCTGCACATACTGTAACATCCTGCTCACATTGTATCACCTGCACATACTGTAACATCCTGCACATACTGTAACATCCTGCTCACATTGTATCACCTGCACATACTGTAACATCCTGCTCACATTGTATCACCCTGCACATACTGTAACATCCTGCTCACATTGTATCACCTGCACATACTGTAACATCCTGCTCACATTGTATCACCCTGCACATACTGTAACATCCTGCTCACATTGTATCACCCTGCACATACTGTAACACCCTGCTCACATTGTATCACCTGCACATACTGTAACATCCTGCTCACATTGTATCACCCTGCACATACTGTAACACCCTGCTCACATTGTATCACCTGCACATACTGTAACATCCTGCTCACATTGTATCACCTGCACATACTGTAACATCCTGCTCACATTGTATCACCCTGCACATACTGTAACATCCTGCTCACATCGTATCACCTGCACATACTGTAACATCCTGCTCACATTGTATCACCTGCACATACTGTAACATCCTGCTCACATTGTATCACCTGCACATACTGTAACATCCTGTTCACATTGTATCACCTGCACATACTGTAACATCCTGCACATACTGTAACACCTGCACATACTGTAACATCCTGCTCACATTGTATCACCTGCACATACTGTAACATCCTGCTCACATTGTATCACCTGCACATATACTGTAACATCCTGCTCACATTGTATCACCTGCACATACTGTAACATCCTGCTCACATTGTATCACCTGCACATACTGTAACATCCTGCTCACATTGTATCACCTGCACATACTGTAACATCCTGCTCACATTGTATCACCTGCACATACTGTAACATCCTGCTCACATTGTATCACCTGCACATACTGTAACATCCTGCTCACATTTTATCACCTGCACATACTGTAACATCCTGCTCACATTGTATCACCTGCACATACTGTAACATCCTGCTCACATTGTATCACCTGCACATACTGTAACATCCTGCTCACATTGTATCACCCTGCACATACTGTAACATCCTGCTCACATTGTATCACCTGCACATACTGTAACACCCTGCTCACATTGTATCACCTGCACATACTGTAACATCCTGCTCACATTGTATCACCTGCACATACTGTAACATCCTGCTCACATTGTATCACCTGCACATACTGTAACATCCTGCTCACATTGTATCACCTGCACATACTGTAACACCCTGCTCACATTGTATCACCTGTACATACTGTAACATCCTGCTCACATTGTATCACCTGCACATACTGTAACATCCTGCTCACATTGTATCACCTGCACATACTGTAACATCCTGCTCACATTGTATCACCTGCACATACTGTAACATCCTGCTCACATTGTATCACCTGCACATACTGTAACATCCTGCTCACATTGTATCACCTGCACATACTGTAACATCCTGCTCACATTGTATCACCTGCACATACTGTAACATCCTGCTCACATTGTATCACCTGCACATACTGTAACATCCTGCTCACATTGTATCACCTGCACATACTGTAACATCCTGCTCACATTGTATCACCTGCACATACTGTAACACCCTGCTCACATTGTATCACCTGCACATACTGTAACATCCTGCTCACATTGTATCACCTGCACATACTGTAACATCCTGCTCACATTGTATCACCTGCACATACTGTAACATCCTGCTCACATTGTATCACCTGCACATACTGTAACACCCTGCTCACAATGTATCACCTGCACATACTGTAACATCCTGCTCACATTTTATCACCTGCACATACTGTAACATCCTGCTCACATTTTATCACCTGCACATACTGTAACATCCTGCTCACATTGTATCACCTGCACATACTGTAACATCCTGCTCACATTGTATTACTTTTCCTAGTTTTGTGTCATCTGCAAACACTGATATATGACATTCAATGCCTATCTCGAGGTCACTCATAAGTGTGCGCATGGGGTGTGCCGGGTGTGCCTAGGCACACCCTAATCCCATCGACGGCACACTCTGGGTCCCGGCTGGCCGCATCTCACGGATAGCCGCCGGGACCCTTTGCCTCTGCAAGCCTGTACTTCCCTGGTGGTCCGGTGGCTGTGGGCTCTGCCATGCGATCACAGGACCCGTGCGCTAGCGATCCTCTGATGACCTATGTCAGAGAGCGCCGGCAGTCAGGTGAAAGGTCATCACAGGATCGCCGGCGCACGAGTCCAGTGTGGGACGTGCTCTGCGTTCTGTGCACGAAGCACAGATCGCATTGCAGAGCCCACAGCCACCGGACCACCAGGGAAGTACAGGCTGGATGAAGCGGTCCCCTCCTCTGCCAACAGACATGTTCGTCCCCCTCCCTGCAAGAAAAAAGGTCAGCAGGAGAGGAGTCAACTTTTATATACAGTATTTTTAAATATTACAATTTTATTTCATGGCAGTGGATTCTGTGATACGCTTATATGCACCGCACATTACTGGGAGTTTCATGGCAGTGGATTCTGTGATACGCTTATATACACCGCACATTACTGGGAGTTTCATAGCAGTGGATTCTGTGATACGCTTATATACACCGCACATTACTGGGAGTTTCATGGCAGTGGATTCTGTGATACGCTTATATACACCGCACATTACTGGGAGTTTCATGGCAGTGGATTCTGTGATACGCTTATATACACCGCACATTACTGGAGTTTCATAGCAGTGGATTCTGTGATACGCTTATATACACCGCACATTACTGGGAGTTTCATGGCAGTGGATTCTGTGATACGCTTATATACACCGCACATTACTGGGAGTTTCATGGCAGTGGATTCTGTGATACGCTTATATACACCGCACATTACTGGGAGTTTCATAGCAGTGGATTCTGTGATACGCTTATATACACCGCACATTACTGGGAGTTTCATGGCAGTGGATTCTCTGATACGCTTATATACACCGCACATTACTGGGAGTTTCATGGCAGTGGATTCTGTGATACGCTTATATGCACCGCACATTACAGAGAGTTTCATGGCAGTGGATTCTGTGATACGCTTATATGCACCGCACATTACTGGGAGTTTCATGGCAGTGATTCTGTGATACGCTTATATGCACCGCACATTACTGGGAGTTTCATAGCAGTGGATTCTGTGATACGCTTATATACACCGCACATTACTGGGAGTTTCATGGCAGTGGATTCTGTGATACGCTTATAATACACCGCACATTACTGGGAGTTTCATGGCAGTGGATTCTGTGATACGCTTATATGGCACCGCACATTACTGGGAGTTTCATAGCAGTGGATTCTGTGATACGCTTATATGCACCGCACATTACTGGGAGTTTCATGGCAGTGGATTCTGTGATACGCTTATATGCACCGCACATTACTGGGAGTTTCATAGCAGTGGATTCTGTGATACGCTTATATGCACCGCACATTACTGGGAGTTTCATGGCAGTGGATTCTGTGATACGCTTATATGCACCGCACATTACTGGGAGTTTCATGGCAGTGGATTCTTTGATACTCTTATATGCACCGCACATTACTGGGAGTTTCATGGCAGTGGATTCTGTGATACGCTTATATGCACCGCACATTACTGGGAGTTTCATGGCAGTGGATTCTTTGATACTCTTATATGCACCGCACATTACTGGGAGTTTCATGGCAGTGGATTCTGTGATACGCTTATACGCACCGCACATTACTAGGAGTTTCATGGCAGTGGATTCTGTGATACGCTTATATACACCGCACATTACTGGGAGTTTCATGGCAGTGGATTCTGTGATACGCTTATATGCACCGCACATTACTGGGAGTTTCATGGCAGTGGATTCTGTGATACGCTTAAATACACCGCACATTACTGGGAGTTTCATGGCAGTGGATTCTGTGATATGCTTATATGCACCGCACATTACAGGGAGTTTCATGGCAGTGGATTCTGTGATACGCTTATATGCACCGCACATTACTGGGAGTTTCATAGCAGTGGATTCTGTGATACGCTTATATACACCGCACATTACTGGGAGTTTCATGGCAGTGGATTCTGTGATATGCTTATATGCACCGCCACATTACAGGAGTTTCATGGCAGTGGATTCTGTGATACGCTTATGTACACCGCACATTACTGGGAGTTTCATAGCAGTGGATTCTGTGATACGCTTATATACACCGCACATTACTGGGAGTTTCATGGCAGTGGATTCTGTGATACGCTTATGTGCACCGCACATTACTGGGAGTTTCATAGCAGTGGATTCTGTGATACGCTTATACGCACCGCACATTACTGAGAGTTTCATGGCAGTGGATTCTGTGATACGCTTATATACACCGCACATTACTGGGAGTTTCATGGCAGTGGATTCTGTGATACGCTTATATACACCGCACATTACTGGGAGTTTCATGGCAGTGGATTCTGTGATACGCTTATATGCACCGCACATTACAGGGAGTTTCATGGCAGTGGATTCTGTGATACGCTTATATGCACCGCACATTACTGGGAGTTTCATGGCAGTGGATTTTGTGATACGCTTATATGCACCGCACATTACTGGGAGTTTCATGGCAGTGGATTCTGTGATATGCTTATATGCACCGCACATTACAGGGAGTTTCATGGCAGTGGATTCTGTGATACGCTTATATACACCGCACATTACTGGGAGTTTCATGGCAGTGGATTCTGTGATACGCTTATATGCACCGCACATTACTGGGAGTTTCATAGCAGTGGATTCTGTGATATACTTATACGCACCACACATTACAGGGAGTTTCATGGCAGTGGATTCTGTGATACGCTTATATGCACCGCACATTACTGGGAGTTTCATGGCAGTGGATTCTGTGATACGCTTATATGCACCGCACATTACTGGGAGTTTCATGGCAGTGGATTCTGTGATACGCTTATATGCACCGCACATTACTGGGAGTTTCATGGCAGTGGATTCTGTGATACGCTTATATGCACCGCACATTACTGGGAGTTTCATGGCAGTGGATTCTGTGATACGCTTATATACACCGCACATTACTGGGAGTTTCATGGCAGTGGATTCTGTGATACGCTTATATGCACCGCACATTACTGGGAGTTTCATGGCAGTGGATTCTGTGATACGCTTATATGCACCGCACATTACTGGGAGTTTCATGGCAGTGGATTCTGTGATACGCTTATATACACCGCACATTACTGGGAGTTTCATGGCAGTGGATTCTGTGATACGCTTATATGCACCGCACATTACTGGAGTTTCATGGCAGTGGATTCTGTGATACGCTTATATGCACCGCACATTACTGGGAGTTTCATGGCAGTGGATTCTGTGATACGCTTATATGCACCGCACATTACTGGGAGTTTCATGGCAGTGGATTCTGTGATACGCTTATATACACCGCACATTACTGGGAGTTTCATGGCAGTGGATTCTGTGATACGCTTATATGCACCGCACATTACTGGGAGTTTCATGGCAGTGGATTCTGTGATACGCTTATATGCACCGCACATTACTGGGAGTTTCATGGCAGTGGATTCTGTGATACGCTTATATACACCGCACATTACAGAATCACAGAATCCACTGCCATAAAACTCCCAGTAATGTGCGGTGCATATAAGCATAACACAGAATCCACTGCCATGAAACTCTCTTTACACTCCACAATGTTAAGTTCGGCGTCATTGGAGAGGTCAGAGCCCGGCCATTCTAATGAGACCAAACACGATCATGTAGAAAAAATACAAAATGTCCTCATTTCCCGCTTTAAACATCTAAAGAAATATTATTTCTCACCTCGGAATTAAACATTCACAGGGTTATTCAGAGAGAGGTGAAACTCAGGAGAATAACTGGAGAAGTGAAAATTCTAGGTCAAAATAGCCAAACCAGAAAAATTCTCCCGTTTATCTCACTTTCCAAATCGGCTATTTGGTCCAGAGTGTTCTCTTCTCCTGACAGTTCTCCTGGCTTTCACCTCTCTTTAAGGGTTGTTAAGAGAAAGGTGAAAACCAGGAGAATGGCAGGAAAAGAGAACACTCTGGACCAAATAGCCAATTTGGAAAGTGAGATAAATGGGAGAATTTTTCTGGTTTGGCTATTTTGACCTAGAATTTTCACTTCTCCAGTCATTCTCCCGAGTTTCACCTCTCTCTGAATAATCCTGATAGTCATAAAACACAATCAGCCACAATACTCAGCCACTAATTGGGTTAGTCGAGACTCATGGGAAATGTAGTTAAAAAACAACTGGATGGCCAAGGTTGCTGCATCTCTGAATTATAAATCTACAGGGTTATCCAAAGAGATCCGAATGGCTGGAGAAAGGTAACAGAGCAGTGAAAATCAGCGTTCGGTTACCTTTCCTGGCCATTCGGCTATCCAGAGAGCAGGCAATTCGCCAAATCCTGGCGAATTGCCTGAACATACGGTGCCTGTTTGGTCCCTGTTCGAGGGCAGTGAATCCCCATAGAGAAGCACTGCTTCGTCTATTCAGAGAACACAAACCAGCAGTGAAAGGTTCCCAAAATGCCCTGCCATTCGGTGGTTTAATTCGGCAAGTTAATTCAGGAGAATCCCATAGGCTTCAATGTTAAAAATATTCCCGTTTTAATTCAATATCTAATAAACCGTTCATTATAAAATTCTGCAGTAAAGAGTCTCTTTATTTATAGATTTTTTAGGATACTTTAAGCATTTTCCTATTTTTTTTAAGTTTTCTTATTTTTTCTGTAACAGCCTTTTTATTATCATTCCTTGGATCACATGTAAATTTCAGATATTTTCGCTCAGTAGCTTCTATGCAAACAGCTTTTCTTTTTCAAACATTCACACAAACTGTTTTCCTAATTCATTCACTCCATTCGTCTGCAGTGTTGGCTTTTTCCGGCGGCTTCGCTGCGTGTGATCGTCTCCTTCTCGGCTTTTTCCGGTGGGTTAATCTAGATGTTTATGCGTGTTTTCGGCGTGCATTCGCCAGGTTTTGCGGTTAGTTTTCGGCGGGTTTGCGGCGACCTTTCCCTGCAATTCGGGGACCCTGAGATGCTTGCTGAATACACCGCAGCGTCGCCGAACTGGGATTCGTCAAAACAAACCGATTTGAAGAGAACGAAAAGTCACCGAACGTGCGATGACTTTTCGATTCTCTTTGAATTACCCTGTTTGTAATAATAAATTTAGGCTGAATGTGTGTGTGTGTGTATGTATGCTTAAGGGTGCGTGTGTGTGTGTGTGTATGTATGCTTAAGTGTGCGTGTGTGTGTGTGTGTATGTATGCTTAAGGGTGCGTGTGTGTGTGTGTGTATGTATGCTTAAGGGTGCGTGTGTGTGTGTGTGTGTGTGTGTGTGTGTGTGTATGTATGCTTAAGTGGTGCGTGTGTGTGTGTGTGTGTATGTGCTTAAGGGTGCGTGTGTGTGTGGTGTGTTGTGTGTGTGTGTGTGTGTATGTATGCTTAAGGGTGCGTGTGTATGTATGCTTAAGGGTGCGTGTGTGTGTGGTGTGTGTGTGTGTGTGTGTGTGGTGTGTGTGTGTGTGTGTGTGTGTGTGTGTGGTGTGTGTGTGTGTGTGTGTATGCTTAAGGTGTGTGTGTGTGTGTGTGTGTGTGTATGTATGCTTAAGGGTGTGTGTGTGTATATATATATCTCACAAAACATAAACATGGAGAGAGCACTCCAGACAAACACATTCAAAAACCTGCAACAACAGCTCCATGCATGGATACATAATACCAGCTTTTACCACATGGTGAAAATTTCATAACTCTGAGCTTTGCTGAATAAAATGGTGGAAATTTGGTTCGCAATGAACGGCTGTGAATTACTTAAGCCTGCACCCCTCCCTGCCACAGGTCCTCCTCCTCCAGGACCTATTTAACCTTGATCTGCGGGAGCTCCATGAAGGGACCTGTTCCTCAGTAAGTGAGTTTATCCCATTATGGGCAGTCATTAGGTTTGCAGAGTAGGACCTGCCAGAGGGTGGATTACATTGACGCTGTTGACAGGCTTAAGTAATTCACAGCCGTTCATTGTGAACCAAATTTCCACCATTTTATTCAGCAAAGCTCAGAGTTATGAAATTTTCACCATGTGGTAAAAGCTGGTATTATGTATCCATGCATGGAGCTGTTGTTGCAGGTTTTTGAATGTGTTTGTCTGGAGTGCTCTCTCCATGTTTATGTTTTGTATTTTATTTTGAGACGCACCCGCACTGAAACGCTTAGTTAAGGCTGAGTGCTACCCCCCCCCCAAGTGTTTATATATATATATATATACAAACATAATTTTTTTTCCATGTGTTTGAGCTTTTGGGTGCTCCTAATACAATAGGCTGCGTACGCCTATGAGGTCACTTATAAATAAATTGAATAGTATTGGTCCTATAACAGACCCCTGAGGGACACCGCTTACCACTGGTGTCCATCTTGAAAATGTACCATTTATGACCACTCTCTGTACCCTATCTTTTAGCCAGTTTTCTATCCAAGAACAAGTATTTTCATCTAGACCAATTTTTCTTAATTTAAATAGTAACCTTTTTGTGTGGAAACTGTGTCGACCCCCCCCCCGATCTATACTGACACTATCACACTGTGACCCCCTGATCTATACTGACACTATCACACTGTGACCCCCTGATCTATACTGACACTATCACACTGTGACCTCCTGATCTATACTGACGCTATCACACTGTGACCCCTGATCTATACTGACGCTATCACACTGTGACCCCTGATCTATACTGACACTATCACACTGTGACCCCCTGATCTATACTGACACTATCACACTGTGACCCCTGATCTATACTGACACTATCACACTGTGACCCCCTGATCTATACTGACACTATCACACTGTGACCCCCTGATCTATACTGACACTATCACACTGTGACCCCTGATCTATACTGACACTAACACTGTGACCCCTGATCTATACTGACTATCACACTGTGACCCCTGATCTATACTGACACTATCACACTGTGACCCCTGATCTATACTGACACTATCACACTGTGACCCCTGATCTATACTGACACTATCACACTGTGACCCCTGATCTATACTGACACTATCACACTGTGACCCCTGATCTATACTGACACATTGTGACCCCCTGATCTATACTGACCTATCACACTGTGACCTCCTGATCTATACTGACACACTATCACACTGTGACCCCTGATCTATACTGACCCTATCACACTGTGACCTCCTGATCTATACTGACGCTATCACACTGTGACCCCCTGATCTATACTGACGCTATCACACTGTGACCCCTGATCTATACTGACACTATCACTGTGACCCCTGATCTATACTGACACTATCACACTGTGACCCCCTGATCTATACTGACACTATCACACTGTGACCCCTGATCTATACTGACACTATCACACTGTGACCTCCTGATCTATACTGACACTATCACACTGTGACCCCCTGATCTATACTGACACTATCACACTGTGACCCCTGATGATCTATACTGACGCTATCACACTGTGACCCCCTGATCTATACTGACACTATCACACTGTGACCCCTGATCTATACTGACACTATCACACTGTGACCCCCTGATCTATACTGACACATTGTGACCCCTGATCTATACTGACACTATCACACTGTGACCTCCTGATCTATACTGACACTATCACACTGTGACCTCCTGATCTATACTGACACTATCACACTGTGACCTCCTGATCTATACTGACACTATCACACTGTGACCCCCTGATCTATACTGACACTATCACACTGTGACCCCCTGATCTATACTGACACTATCACACTGTGACCCCTGATCTATACTGACACATTGTGACCCCCTGATCTAATACTGACACTATCACACTGTGACCTCCTGATCTATACTGACACTATCACACTGTGACCCCCTGATCTATACTGACACTATCACACTGTGACCCCCCTGATCTATACTGACACTATCACACTGTGACCCCTGATCTATACTGACACTATCACACTGTGACCCCCTGATCTATACTGAAGCTATCACACTGTGACCCCTGATCTTATACTGACACTATCACACTGTGACCCCCTGATCTATACTGACACTATCACACTGTGACCCCCTGATCTATACTGACACTATCACACTGTGACCTCCTGATCTATACTGACACTATCACACTGTGACCTCCTGATCTATACTGACACTATCACACTGTGACCCCCCTGATCTATACTGACACCGGTGACCCTGATCTATACTGACACTGTGACCCCTGATCTATACTGACACTATCACACTGTGACCTCCTGATCTATACTGACACTATCACACTGTGACCCCCTGATCTATACTGACACACTGTGACCCCTGATCTATACTGACACTATCACACTGTGACCTCCTGATCTATACTGACACTATCACACTGTGACCCCTGATCTATACTGACACTATCACACTGTGACCCCTGATCTATACTGACACTATCACACTGTGACCCCTGATCTATACTGACACTATCACACTGTGACCCCCTGATCTATACTGACACTATCACACTGTGACCTCCTGATCTATACTGACACTATCACACTGTGACCCCTGATCTATACTGACACTATCACACTGTGACCCCTGATCTATACTGACACTATCACACTGTGACCTCCCTGATCTATACTGACACTATCACACTGTGACCCCCTGATCTATACTGACACTATCACACTGTGACCCCCTGATCTATACTGACACTATCACACTGTGACCTCCTGATCTATACTGACACTATCACACTGTGACCTCCCTGATCTATACTGACACTATCACACTGTGACCCCCTGATCTATACTGACACTATCACACTGTGACCCCCTGATCTATACTGACACTATCACACTGTGACCCCTGATCTATACTGACACTATCACACTGTGACCCCTGATCTATACTGACACTATCACACTGTGACCCCTGATCTATACTGACACTATCACACTGTGACCTCCTGATCTATACTGACACTATCACACTGTGACCCCTGATCTATACTGACACTATCACAGTGACTCCTGATCTATACTGACACTATCACACTGTGACCCCCTGATCTATACTGACACATTGTGACCCCCTGATCTATACTGACACTATCACACTGTGACCTCCTGATCTATACTGACACTATACACTGTGACCCCTGATCTATACTGACACTATCACACTGTGACCTGATCTATACTGACACTATCACACTGTGACTCCTGATCTATACTGACACTATCACACTGTGACCCCCTGATCTATACTGACACATTGTGACCTGATATACTGACACTATCACACTGTGACCTCCTGATCTATACTGACACTATCACACTGTGACCCCTGATCTATACTGACACACGTGACCCCCTGATCTATTGACACACTGTGACCCCTGATCTATACTGACACTATCACACTGCGACCTCTTGATCTATACTGACACACTGTGACCTCCCTGATCTATACTGACACTATCACACTGTGACCGCCTGATCTATACTGACACATCTGTGACCCCCTGATCTATACTGACGCTATCACACTGTGACCGCTGATCTATACTGACACTATCACACTGTTGACCCTGATCTATACTGACACTATCACTGTGACCCCCTGATCTATACTGACACTATCACACTGTGACCTCCTGATCTATACTGACACTATCACACTGTGACCCCTGATTCTATACTGACACTATACACTGTGACCCCCTGATCTATACTGACACTATCACACACTGCGATCTTGATCTATACTGACACACTGTGACCCCCTGATCTATACTGACACACTGTGACCCCTGATCTATACTGACACTATCACACTGCGACCTCCTGATCTATACTGACACTATCACACTGACCCCCTGATCTATACTGACCTATCACACTGTGACCTGATCTATACTGACGCTATCACACTGTGACCCCCTGATCTATACTGACGCTATCACACTGTGACCCCTGATCTATACTGACACACGGTGACCCCCTGAT